>JAXDDX010000169.1:0-412500 GCA_034670405.1 Hoplostethus atlanticus | reverse complement strand
TGCATCCATAAATATTACGTCATGAAAAATATCACTATTTTTACAGTATGAAACGGAGGCACCATTGCGGAAGTATCATGAGAATATGCAGTGGCTATGGAACACAGTGAGAGGGATGTGGGAAATGGAAACATCACAAAACCCTCAACCTCTGCCCACTAGCACAGTACGTTTGGGATTTAGGGGGGAAGGGGATTTTTTTAAGAAGGGGCCCCCGGGTTTTCCTTTTTAAAAAAATTCCCCAGTTTTAGAATTTAGAGAGGACCAAAAGGGGCCCGGTTTTTTTCCTTTAGTTTAAAAAAAAAAAAAAAAAAAAAAAAAAAAAAAAAAAAAAAAAAAAAAATTTTTTTTTTTTTTTTTTTTTTTTTTTTTTTTTTTTTTTTTTTTTTTTTTTTTTTTTTTTCCCCTTTTTTTTTATTTTTTAGAGAGGCCCCAGAAGGGCCGGTCCCCTTTAGTCTTCAGTTAGTTTTTAAGGGGGGGGGTTCCCGGCCAAAAAGGGGGGGCCCCCCGGTTCCTTTGTTTCAGTCTAATTTGAGAGGACCGAAGGCCGGTCCCCTTTGTCTTCAGTCTTTTTAGAGTGGACCAAAGGGCCCGGCCCCCCTTTTAGTTTCAGTCTAGTTTAGAGGGGCCCAGAAGGCCCGGTCTCCTTTATCTTCGTTAGATTTAGAGGGACCCTAAGGCCGGCCTTTATTTTTCGTTAGATTTGGAGGCCAAAAGGCCCGGCCTCCTTTAGTTTCAGTCTAGATTTTGAGAGGACCCGCGCCGGCCCCCCTTTAGTCTTCAGTCTATTTTTAGAGAGGCCCAGAGGCCGGTTCCCCTTTAGTCTTCAGTCTAGATTTTAAGGAGGCCCCCGAGGCCCGGTCCCCTTTAGTCTTCAGTCTAGATTTAGTACTAATAAACCCGAATCAAAAGCTTTTGGTGGTTTTCCCCAGACCGTCCTTTTTTTCCCCCCAAAAATTTGTGAATGTAAATCCAAAACAGACAAGGTTTGGGTTTGGATCAGATGATATTCACGATTTGCTTTTAGGGTGTTTTCACACCCCCTTTTTTGGTGGCCCTTCGGATTTTTCAGTTTGGGTCCGAACCAAAAATGGCAGGTGTGAAAAGGGCATGGTGGACCAAAGGACCAGAATTTGGTCCGCCAAAAAAAGGTTTGGTTTCGGTCCGGTTTAAAACTAAAACCAAGGTTGGGTTCGTTTGCAGTGTGAAAACACTTTTTTGGATGGTTCGAACTTTCGGACCAATTACAGGAAGTTGAGGCAGGCTATCGTCGGCGACGATATAATTTTTGCATGACGAGGACGTTCATTTGGCGGATTCGAACTAGTACTGCGCTTGAAGTTGGTGCTGCTGGTAGTAATGCCATAATAATAATAATAATACTATAGTCAGTCCCACCAGGATTTCGCAGAGTTTTTTTTCTGATTATTGCCCAATATGATTGAATTTGCAGCGGCTTTTATAAAAAATTGCGATGCAATTTGGGATATTTTTCGTGTTATCTTGTGGTAAAACAGTAGGAATCGATGAAAATTTCGAGCCCCCCATCCTCCCCAAAACATTGTAAACTGCCCACTAGTAATCGTAACACATTAATACCTCCCGGGGCCACCGGCTGAAAACTATACTACACATGATCTCTGTCTAGTGCCTTTCTTTGTATTTCATTCCTTTTTAATCCTAGTTTTCTTTACATTATTTTTGTTTGTTTTTTCCCTTTAGGCTGCAATGCAGCATATCTACAATTTGCCATCACATCATTAGTTGACCCGTCACGTTCCCGTCCCGCTCTAATCTGTCAGGTCTGTCAGTGCTGCCAGTTTGACACAGAGAAAAGGGGAGAGAGGTCCGGAGCGGAGAACGCACATCTAACTAGTCACCGGCCTGTTAGCAGCAAATCAACTTGAACAGTTTATAAAATGATTAGGCTACACCGCGGCGCGGCCCGTCCAACCGGCCCAAAGACCCACCGGCCCACCGGGATTCGTCCCGATTGGCCACTCCGGCATTGTCCTATCAAAGGCTCAGGATAACAAGAAAGCAAATGGTGCAAATTACATATTTAAATAAAAAAACAACCTCCCGAACATGTAGGAGTATTAATGTGGAAGCATTGTGCCAATTTGACCGTTTTATGCAGGAATATTGCGGGGTATTTTTTGGCAAAATGGAAGCTCTTGCAAGTATTCAGGCAATTAGTTTAATTTGCGTTAATTATTGCGATCGCAACATCCTGGAGGGAATGTATAGTGGCAACGAAATGAATCTGTTCATTCATTTCAATCAAACGGAAAAGGCTATCCGCCGAATTGACAACACGCCGACGTCAGACGCACGCCCCTCTACAAACCAATCAATGTCAAGTATAGGGAGACGCAGCCCACGTAGGTGATGACGACAGGACGTAGGTATGTCATCCAAAGGTCTTTAGTGCGCTCGCAAAATTGCAATGTGAAAGCAAAACTAACCGGATCAAATGTATACAATGTAACAAAAACATGAACCTTGGTTCGGACTTGGTCCGGACTTTCAGGTGTGAAAACGCCATTAATTTGCCTTCTTCATTCATCATTCATAAACTGGCCAGTTTCTGATGCAATACTCATGGAGAGGCCAAATCATCCAGTCAGTTAGAGAATAACAGTAAAGTGATGCCAGAATTTGGATGATGTGATTTCTTCTATTAGCAGCAGTTAAAATGAGTCAGATTTCTTTAAATTCAGATTTCTCTCTCTCTCTCTCTCTCTCTCTCTCTCTCTCTCTCTCTCTCTCCAGATAATAAGGAGTATGATGCCTACCTGTCCTATACTAAAGTGGACCTGGACTCTTTGGGCAGGTCAGCTACCCTGTGTGTGTGTGTATGTATGTATATGTGATATGTGTTGAACAATGCTTTATTATCTTTTATACAACATTTGTTTCCAAAAGCTAGTTTTGAGAGTGAAATCCAAAATGTCTCCTAAACAGCAGTGAGCGTTAGATCTTTTGCCTCTCTGGTCTCTCTGGTATCCTTTGGTATAAAACCATCAGTGACCGGCCGGTTTGGTGCTGTGTGCAGTTTGCTGACGTCACCTTACATGAATTCTGGGTATCGATGTCCTCAAATTTCAAGCAGTTACCTCTTGCTGCCATTTGGGGCCGCCAATGTGCGAAAATTGTGCAGATTTAATTACCTGATGATTATGCATTTGACTTTTGCAACTGCTAAACACATTTCTAATAAAATGTGTCTCTCTAAATGCTGTATTTGCCCCGGGCAGGGCGAGCAGCGAGGAGGAGACATTTGCTTTGGAGATCCTACCTGACGTATTGGAGAAACATTATGGATACAAACTGTTTATACCAGACAGAGATCTAATACCCAGTAGTAGTAAGTATCTATCTGTCTGTCTGTCTGTCTGTCTGTCTGTCTGTCTGTCTATCTATCTATCTATCTATCTATCCGTCTGTCTGTCTGTCTGTCTGTCTCTCTCTTTCTCTCTCTCGCTCTCTCTCTCTCTCTGGGGTGCTGTAGCCCCCAATACCCAGAATTCATCAGTCTGTCAGAACAAATCGGAACACATGCGCATCTTCATTACAACACACACACACACGCATGCATGTGCACAGCTCAAACACACACACACACATATACAGACATTATGCACATAGAAGCACTAGACACTGATTCGCTCCACCTCTAACACACACACACACACACACACACACACACACACACACGCATTCTCTCTCTCTCTCACTCTTCCTGTCACACACACCCTCTCCCAATTTATGTCTGTACACACACACTCACACAAATACAGTATACACACACACACGCAGTTTGTCACCATTTCTGGGGATATATGTCACTCTCCGTCCACCTGGAGGGGGAAATATGACTCTTATTGCTCTATCTGTCAATGCTTTGACCTCTGTTTCTCTCACACACACACACACAACTACACACACACACGTACATACACAACTACACACACACACACACACACACACAGGGTGCACACTGACACTCAAGTGTATTAAACGTACACACAAGAAGTTTTATTGCTCTGTCAGTTCTCTGGTTTCAAACACATACACACATGCAAATACATACAAACACACACACACACACCATCCATCTTGCTAGCTATCCATCATGATTAGCTCTGCTAGCTACAGTGCTGCTGCTCAATGAAAACCTTGTATTTCCACAAATTGGAATTACAGTTAAATAGGATCTGATTTCCCCTGTGATGACCAGACCAGTTGGAAATGAACAAAGATTCATTCACACAGTACATGAACGACTCTAACAGGTTTCCATGGGCCCTAAACGTGTGTTATTGTTCTATGCATCCATAAATATTACGTCATGAAAAATATCACTATTTTTACAGTATGAAACGGAGGCACCATTGCGGAAAGTATCATGAGAATATGCAGTGGCTATGGAACAACAGTGAGAGGGATGTGGGAAAAACTAGAGAAACAGCACAATAACCATACTCATCCACATTCTTACCACACACACACACACACACACACACACACCCATCCATCATTGTTAGCCTCGTCTCTACTTGCTGGATGCAGGGACAGTGACTGGTGCTGGCAGCTTATTCACACAGTTAGATTGGAATGTAATAGGGGTCATTTTTTTCATTTAGCTGTTTATCACACAAGCACACACATCAAATGTGAACATACACACACACACACACACACATGTGCACACACATTCTCAAACGCATTTCAAATGTCCCCAGACACACACGCACACTCTTAGACACACATCATATGCACACTCTGACACATATGCACATCGATTCTTGGCGCACTAGGCGAGATCGTTAAACGCCAAGACAAACTCCAACATGGCTACACGTCCATCAGAAGCAGGTGTTAGTGACATTATTACTTATGTAAAAATTAAGAGCTGAGGCTGCTGAACCCATACAAATCATGTGTAACATAACTGCTCATGTTCATTTTACCATTTGAAATTATTAGATCGGTCCTAAAACATCCAAAAGTCCTCTTAATTTTCAGGATATAGTTTATCATCTGGATATTCTGATATAAGACTGTGTGTGTTATTGATATGGTATAGGGGATAGATTGACCAAAAATCTCTATTTACTTTGATAGTTGTGTTACTTTTTATTTGGCAAGGTGACATTGAAAGTGTATAGATTGCGCCGCAGGGTGCCGAGCTTGTAACACAATTTAATATGCCTGCTAATTGCGCTTAAAACATTGTAAAACACCATTGTAGTCTCTAAAGTGCCTTATTAATTCAGCTGAATTAATAAGGAAACTGTATCAAACTAATGTAGCACATAAAATATTGAACCACTATCTCTTGTCTATTAGCATTTTTCAACGAAAATGATGCTCCTCTCTGCCCTAAAAACTTCACAGAAATGAATGTAGTCACTAAAATACCCCTCGTAACAAACTAATGAATGTTTTCTGCATTGTTTAACATTTCCTCCTAAAATACATTAATAAAATTAGGTAAATATGGTTTGGAATGGATTGGCTCGTCCTACATAGCCTGCCCTTAGCCAACATTATGCCAACACACACTCGGACAGACACAAACTAACATACACAACACATCCGGAGACCAGCCTAAAAAGTCATATTTCCTTCCAAAGTGATGCTTTCTCCCTGTGCCCTGAAAATATCCTAAAAAACAAATGTGCACTCTCTGTATGCACATATATTAACACACAAAGAAGTCTCTGACACACACATAAAGTCTAAAAGAGACACACACACACACAAGCATGAAGGCAAACACACATCCATAGGCATGCATACAGACATGCACAAACAGAGAAAATGAACAGTTGGTGGTGTTTCGGCTTGTCTAGACTATGTACTGTGTGTGTGTGTGTGTGTGTGTGTGTGTGTGTCTGTGTGTGTGTGTGACAGAGAGAGAGGGGCGTCTTTTCATTGCTTACCCAACCTATTGACACAGCAGCACAGCGATGCAACCTAAAATACACCATTCAATTATCCACTCCATTAGCCCTCGATACAGACAGTGAAATGAACAAGAGAGCGAGAAATAAACAACAAGGTTGGGGCGGGGGGGTCATTGATTCGCATTATTTCAACAATTGATTTACGTACTCCTCAAAAACAGATCAGGAGATGAAGAGAAGGGCAGGAGAGGAGAGGTAAAGAGAAGGAGGGCTGGGAAGAGAGGAAGAAGAAGAGAGAGAGAGAGAGAGGACGAGGCTGTTCTGTACTATTTGTGCCTCTCAAATTGAGCGTGAAATTGCAATGTGTTGTTGGAGAGTCTCTGTCATTAATTTAGTTAGCAAGTGAAGAGCGGGAGGAGAGACTGTGGGGAGAGAGTCGTACACAAGCACGTTTTCAGACATTCGTTCAGACACGTGTTGGCATTTTAAGGAACCTAAATTTTAATAGCCGCAAGTATGGTGCTGATTACCTTAACTACCCTCACATAAATAAAATATGTTCATAGGTTCAACCAAGAAGCAAGCTTTGAATCTATGCCTATCCCCAGATTATTACCAGATTAAAGGTTTGCATTCAATTGTCATTTAAATTGATAATGTAATAACGGTTAAAAACAAATCATATAAGAAACCTAGATGACAAATGATCCAAAGTCTCTAGTCATGTAGTCTCAACCAGAGCTCGTCTCACAGACCCGATGTTAACGCCTCATCCTAGCATGCAGTTCACTGTTCTGATATACATGATCCGTTCGGAAACTGTTGACGCCAGTGAAAGGAAAATCCACCAGTTCCCTCCTTCCTATGTTGGATTTACGACCATGTTGACACTCTTCTCTACCAAGATGACTCAGACCAAGGCGCCACACACTGGGCCTAGCATTCTAAAGACACCTGTAGTGCCTCAGGGTTCATAAGACAGAGAGGCCCCTGTCTTCTTCCAGTAGCTGTCTTAGTTAAATATATTTTACCATGCTTCATGCCTATATACATCCATGCAAGTGGGCCAAAACGGCTAAATCCCTTGCAAAAGAACACTTAACATAACCTAAATCACTCCACTTCCAACACATGACCAACTCGAAATGGGGGGGGGTGTATTTTGTGGTAATGAAGTACTAACTTGCGTGCACAACATACTATTGTGTGCATGTATTGTGAGTGTTCCAGTTGCATAAAATGTGTGAATACATATAAAACGTGCACATGTAATAGGTTTATATATAGTGCAACCACACCAACCCCTTATCTATATATAATACTTATATACTTAATTATCTTAATATACTGTATTATCTCAATACTTATATCTTACATATAATGCTCTATAACATCCCCTAAGGCTGCACACTGACGATGGCCACTGACGATGGCCATTAGCTTTGAATATTTTACCTGAAATAAAATTTTATCCAAAACTCTATCCGTTATACCATATCCTCATTCAACTAAATATATCTTTATTCCACAAAATATCAGAGTAGTTAAACTAAATAAATCAAGTAAATTCAACTAATTATGGCAAGAGAAATGAAACTAAATCGAGCACACACTTATGCACATTTTATTGACTCGTGGGCACGTGTTCATTAATTTGCTCACATAAACTATGAAATTGTGTGCACAAGATAATGAAAAATAATGAAAATGAGGTCATGAATTAACTAAATATAAAATAATAAAATATAAAAAATGATGGAAAGATGTGGATCTTGTGCACATGATTTAATGTGCACATAAATGTGTCGTAAACATTTATTTTGAAGAGTTTCATGTATGTTTAGTGCAGTTATCTGACAACAGAAACAGAACAACACAGTATTATGTTATACAATTCATTGAAAGTCAAAATAAGAGATGACAGTCCGAGTCTGAGGAGACCCCTTCGCTTCACTTTACTTCTGGGTTGGAACTTGATTTCTATCAATAGTTCTAGTTAATTGCAGGGCATCAATCATGTTTCCTCTTTTCCTTACATCATTCCGACCTTCATCTCTCTCTTACCCCCCTTCTCTCTCTCTCTCTCTCTCTCTCCTTCCCTCTGCCAGTCTACATTGAGGACTTGGCTCGTAGTGTGGAACAGAGCAGACGTTTGATCATCGTTTTGACGCCAGAGTTTGTCGCCAAAAGAGGGTGGAGCATCTTCCAGATAGAGACACGCCTCCACTCCATGCTGGTTACTGGGGAGATCAAGGTACGAATCAGGAAGTAAACAGGAGGTGAAACAGTTTGAGAGACCAGTTAGGCTTGGTTCCATTCAGTTACGTATCAAAGGCAACGGATAGAGGCAATACTGACATAGTGCTAATGCTCATTATCACAGTTCATATAAGCCCTGATGCATTTTTACAGTGTGGCAACTGATGCTGAAACACCATTGAAGACATTTTGTCCTTCTCAAATTGATTAACTGAGCTTCTGATACATATAGACTGACAGTATGTGACAGCTTAACGTGAAAATTAAGAATATAAATGCTTATTTTCCATCAAACCCTCCTAAGTGTATGAATGTAGCTGCCTGGAATTATGAGGCCAAATAAAAGCTAGATTGGAGCATAAATTATGTTAACATTTATTTGTGGGTGAAGGCAGAGGGTGGTAGTGGGTAAATGGGAGGCCAGGCAGTTAGGGTGGGGGGGGGCTTTTGACATTTTGGTCATTGATTTGTTTGATTCTTCACAAAAGTTCAGAAGGAGAGATTTCCATAATCTCCTGATCCAGTTTCCCCCAGAGCAGTGCGCCTCAATTATGCACAGCTGTCCAAAACCTAGAAGTTATATTAAGTACATTCCAGTGGGGGTGTTCCAGCACAACCTTGATCCGTGATCAAGGGCTTGTCTCCGCTTCTCTGTGTCAAAGCCAAAAAAAATGTTGCACAAACTTTGCCTTTCAATTATTCTTATCACACTCTTCTCACTTTCAGCCCAGTCTAAACACGGAGAATCTCCAAACTAGTGTGTAGTGCTTTGTGCATGGATGAGAGTTGCTTGAAGGGCTGTTCCACTTAGACATTGTCATATCTCTGCCTCCTCAAACCCTCTCCCACCTCTGTCTGGGTGTCTGTCTCTATGCCCAGGTGATCATGATAGAGTGTGCAGACCTGAAGAGTGTCATCAACTACCAGGAGGTTGAAGCACTTAAACATACAATCAAGGTACTGAATGGAGAGAGGGGGACGGATGAGTGGCTGGAGGGAGGTGGTCTGAAGTGTTCATCAAACACCAAGAGATTGAAGCCCCTTAGTACTGGGGAGATGGATAGATGGATGGATGGATGGATGGATGGATGGATGGATGGATGGATGGATGGATGAATGAATGAATGGATGGATGAATGGATGGATTGGGTGAGGGAGTGAGTCTTAAGGACAGAGAGATAGCAATTGAAAGAGAGAGAGAAAAGGCATGCAAGAAGGAACTAAAAACATGAATATATGGATGAGTGAATAATAGTTCAGGTAGAAAGTAATGAGTTATCTGAGCTCTGCTTTCCCTCCCTGCTTTCCTTTTCTCTTATCTTGTCATCTTTACTTTTCTTCTCTTTTCTTCTTTTCTTCAATTTTCTTGTCATCTTCTCTCTTTGGTTTTCTTCTCCCCCCTAGGTCTTATCCATCATTAAGTGGAGGGGTCCTAAGAGCAATGAATTGTCCTCTAAGTTCTGGAAACAGGTGGTCTATGAGATGCCTGCTAAACGCAGAGAGACACTGTCCAGACGCCAGGTAAGCTACTGAACTTACAGTTGGAAACGAGTCCTTCTACATGCCTTAACACTGAACGTGTAGCATGTGAGACGCTGGCTAAACTCTGAGAGAGAATAGCCAACTGTTGGGTATAGACACACACAGCCAGTCTGAGCTACAGCTAACAGGCATCTCTTTCTTTGTCTGCTATTACGAATTCATCAATTTGCACAATTTTACAGCACTTTGACAGCAAACAAATCCAATTATGTAATGGTTGGCGTAACTAACATCTAGCACAGCCATCAGAAAGGCAAAATAGATGTTAAAACACATCATACACAACTACAGTCAGATCACAAGTGTGTACAACACTGGCATTTTCCAGCTTGGTCCTGCCATGATGACCCTAAGTGGAAAAATAAAGTCCTTTAAAGACAGTAGTTCCCAAAGTGAGGTCAGTAGCCAACAGATGGGCCTTGAGAAGATCCCAGGATTTCCTCAGCAAAATGAAAGTGTAATTTCACTTTTATTATATTCACTTGAAGATAACACGATGAGAGAATGTGCAAGGATGACAATTCAAGTCTTAAATTTCACTCTCTCCACTATCTCTCACTAACTACCTACGTACAGTACTGACCGTTATGTAGGTCTCTCTGATTAGAGGTGGGGGGTGGTCATTGGAAAAGCTTGTTAAATGGAAGTCCGTGGCCTACTGCGTACGGGTTCTGGGGTCCTTGACATGAAAAGGTTTGGGAACCCTTCCTCTGCTGCATTGGATGCCAGCTAAATGCAAAGAGACACTGTCCAGATGGCAGGTACTGGAGCCTAGTAAAATTACCGTATAAATTTAGTCTGCACATTTGCCCTCCCATGGTATACATGTATTAACACCCAACAGGTGGCCTTTAAGTTTCCTAAATGCAGAAAGCTGCAGTCCAGATGCCAGGTAATGTATTAAATCCAACAGAAAAAGAAACATCTTGATGGTGCTATATGAGATGTCTGAAAACTGTTCTGTTGACACCATTAACCTCCTAACATACTGTCAACACATGCTAACCAAATACAGATAACGTATAAGATGGCGACTAAACAAAGAGATACTGTCATGATTCCAGATACTGAAGTTATCAACAGTAAACAGGTGTGTAGCAGCCGATAACGTGTAAAGATAGGGAGACAACTGTCTAGATGACGCGACCTGGAGCCTGGTAAAATTACAGTGGAAATTTAGTCTGCACATTTACTCATGCTCCCACAGGATGCATATATTAACACCAAGCAGATGGCCTTTGAGATGTCTGCTAAATGAAGGTGTTAAAATTAGAACCACAATGGGAAAAAATAGTGTACATACTTAGAGTCACCATGTGTTCAAATCCTCACAGGTGGTTTTTGATATGCCGGCTAAATATCAAGATGCTCTCATGACGCCAGGTACTGGAGTATAATAATACCAAAACAAATATAGACTACCATCTACCACATCATGAATTAGTCAACCTGAAGAACATCAAAGTTGACCATGTTCCTGTGTTGGCAAGAAGTACCTCACCACATCAAGATGTGTCATGTTTCTCTGCTAGCTAACGTCTTGTTTTAGTGCGTATCTCAATGTGTCAACTTGACGCTGCTCATTCTCATCATCGCTCATCGTTCAAGGCCTTTTCCCAGAAGAAAGGCCCAGGTTGATCTGAGGAATTTGGGCATCCTGACGTACCCGTGTTAAGCGTGTTTTGTTGAGTAAACTGCGGTATTGACCTGCTGTCTGCCTCGATGGCTCTGTATTGACTGAACTCTGTTGTTCCTGATCTCAAACCAAACCCAACCTAGTCAAATCACTATGGTAATTCAAACAGGCATATAAAAACACGTTGACTGCTCAAACAGGAGTAACCATTTCCATAGTGACAGCTATATAATAATATCTCTATGGTAACAGGTGATGGATTCTGGTGAGCAGGGCCTGTTTGGTGACCTACAGACCACCGTCTCCACCATTGCCATGACCACCACATCTGCCTCCTTGGCGCCTCCTAGCGACAGTCGCCATGGACACCATCAGGTCAGCTGCAGCATGCCCATTACTTCAAAATGATGTTATTACTTAGGCTCAGTGTTTCCTAAACTATGTTTAAAGACCCAGAATGGACTGTGGGTCTGTTTTTAGTGGGTCCCCCACATGACAAAAGTAGTAGTAAGCTTGGATTAAAAAATAACTTGGTACAGGTACAATTGACACTAGGGATACTACTCAGATGATAGAAGTTAGCTTAAATTATTTTTCCCATCATAGGTTGCCTTGGCGACGGAGATCCCTGACTACAACCAGATGACCTTGCCGCTGGGTGGGGGTCACACGGCTACAGCCGCCCAGATGAGACATTTCTGCCGCAGCTACGAGTTCCAGCTGCCCCCACAGCCCTCCTCCCACTCACCCCCCCTCCTGCCACCCTCCACCGTGCAGTTCTCCACTCTGGGCCCCGGGGGGCGCCACGTCTACTGCAACATCCCTATGACACTGCTGAATGGACAGGTGGGACAGAGAGGACAGTTTTTTTCAGTTTATTGTGTTTTTCCCAGTTGTGTTTGACTTTCATCCTCTGCAGTGTTTTGTTTCCTTTCCTTTAATTTCCATACAGTTATTTATGTGCAAATACTCAAATTATGAACTAATTAAAAATAAAACACCCTCTTTTCTCCCCAGGGGTTCAGAGCAGTACACAGGGGAAGAAGAGGTCTGTTTTGTTAAGAGAAAACTTAAGAAGAATATAGTTTATATTATCCATTCACAGATATACATTTACTCTTGCAGACTAGCAAATAAAAATGCATGATTATCATTGGATACGTGTTTTTTTTGTGATCCAATCACAGACATGCATCAATGTAAAGAATGCACATAAATTGCAAAATATCCCAATTGCAAATTTAGAGTTAAAGAGATGCTGCATTTGCGTCAACTGCTGCTGGCTAAAATCATATGCCATTTTAGTCAGTGAGTAATTGACAAAATTGAATTAATATGACCTAACAAGAAATCTGACTAAATTTAAAAGACACTTTGGTCAAGAGATTTAAGACCTATTCTGACGGGATTAGTTTTACAGGGTGGTGGGGTAATGGAATCATTACCGGAGCATGTCTGTAATTGTAGTCCCGTCTGAATCTGCCATATCAGTAATTTTTATGGACTGTGTGCACCAGCCTCTTTTACCTTCTGTAAAATGCCCAGTCGCGTTCAAATTGAATTCCGAGATTTTAGGCGAATATTGTGTTACTGAAGTTACATACTATATGACACTGTGATGACATGACGCAAATGGAGTAAATGGACACTCCCATCTCTGTCAGTTTGGAGAGTGACTACACAGATCTCTTATCCCGTGCAAATTGCACATTAGCATTACAGATATCCCGTGTTAACAATTACTTTACGCACATTGTCCTGAAAACTAATCCTGTCTGAATAGGGTTTAAGACTTGGACTAAATTTTAAAATGCTGTGAAATTAACACTGGCTGTGTTTACATGCACCAGTAATCCAGCTATTGGTCATACTCTGGTTAAGCTGTTTATATGAACCTTTGATAGCCTGCGATTTAATCTCCCTGTTGCCATAAATAAACCAGTAGTAAGAATATTCCTGTCTACCTGTGGTGTCCCCACCCACAGACTGAACAGTCCGCCAGCAAAAAATAATGAAAGAGATGCAGCCGCCAGCCACGTCGCCTCTTTTTAGACCGAGGTTACTTCTAATGCAGGGAAAAGAAACAATGATGCCTATAGCGATGGTAATAGTAAATATTGTGTTTTGTTGGCATCAAAATGTACCCGTAATGTTGTGCGAAAACCAAAAGTGAAAGCAGTAAGATGTTTCCATGCTACAGTAACCAGTTCTATATGGAAGTAAGCATCTTAACTGGGTTTCTCTTAACCTGAGTATGATCTTAACCAGGCTATTCTAACCCAGTTATGATGTTTACACGTGTTAACCCAAAACCAGCTTGCTTGAGGAACAGGGTTAGCATTATTACTAATAGTTGTTGTGCTGTGCAGCAGATTACTGCTAATAGTTGCTGCGCTGTGTGTTTCCCAGGTGGCCCAGAGCAGCACGCTGGGGAAGAAGCCGGAGATCCACCTGAACAGCACCTTCGTACCGCTCACCAGCAGAGAACTCAGCTCTGACATCTGGTAGAAGGACTGCTCAACTGGTACTGGATTACACACCGGTTTACAGACTGGTTTTCACTGGCTTTGGATACTGGGTAGACTGGTTGACGGACTGGTTTTCATCAGGATTGTGTACAGACTCATGCTGTTTTTAAAGAGAGACTGTTTGCGGACTGCCTAGAGACTGGCTTTGGACCAGTTCTCCCCTGGCTTCGAACAATGGGTATACAATGGGTTAAAGACTGCATCTGGCTTTGGTTTTACACTGGTTGGGTATTCTGGCTGCAGACTGCTTACAGGCTGTTTACTGGCTTGTTTTGCTGCTTGCAGATTCAGATTGGAGAAACTGATTTTAGGACTTAGCAAATGCTTACGGATTGCTACAGACTGGCAGGTAAGACATGTAGCACTGAGAGAATTACAACGGAGTGCCATCGGACCGGAATGCTAATCTGGTTATACTGGTAGACTGGTTACTGACTGGTCATACTGACTGATGGGTAGCACTTGTGGACTGGTATGGATGTGTGGATGTAATGAAATGGTCAACAGTCAATGAAAAAGACCCAAGACACTTCAAAGATGAATAGGTATCCATAGACGGGAGCTCTCTGTTCATGGAATACCACTTGGATTTTGGAATATGAATCCACCTTCAAAAATGATTGACATCTCAGACCACCAGTCTACTCGCAGAGTACCTGGAAAACCAGTCGATTTGTTAGCCGCTTAACTGCTTGGAAAAATTGGTCTACCTTAAAAAAAAACTTTTAAAAAAACTAGCGTAATCTTGGAATGCCAGTCAATCTTCTAGCTAGCTGAGTTCTCAGAATATCGATCTGCTTGTCAACTAGGTGGCCAACTTTACAGGCAAACTTAAAGCTATGATCTTGGAATATCAGTCTACCTTTAAAAAAAAAGTTAACCTTTTGAAATACCGCTCTACAACTAGTTAACTCGTTTGGCTTTCAGAAGCTGAACTGGTGAACAGAAAATGGATTCCAGCATCAATACCAATGGACTCATAAAGCATTGGCTAAACCTGACTACTGGGCGGACTGGAAAAGCACAATTCACTAGTGGTAATGGAAAGATATCTAAGATAGATATCTAAACGGATAAACTACTAAACATATAAACCAGTGAACTAGGATGCTTCTAAAGTGGACTAGGAGAATTGGAAACCAGTCAGCTCATCACCTCATAACTAGCCAAGTGTCTGGCTAGTCAAACTAGTCACCTAGTCAAGAGACAAACTGGCATGGAAGGTGAACCATCAACTAAAAGGCATAAAGGACTTGGCTTTTTTCTATTTGCATGACCACCCATTTAGATGAAAAAAATAATCAAAGAAACACAGATAAATGAATAAATGGCACAATCATTTGTCGCAGACTCTCAATATAGAGGAGAATAAATGTTTTATGTTGATATTATAATAGTTTTATGTTCGGCCATAAAGAAATGATAATACTGAAAAAGGGGGAAAAAATGAGGTGTCCCTCCAAAAAACATTGTTCTGTTGTTCTGAGTTTTATCCTTTTAGAAGTTTGGTAGTAATTTACCAGGCCTTGTTTTTAACGTTTGCAGTGTTACAATAATATATGTACAGTTTTCATACCTTCTGCATAGACCTGTGTGTGTGTGTGCGAGTGTGTGTGTGTGTGTGCGCGAGTGTGTGCGTGCACGTGTGTGTGTGTCTCCCTGCCACTTGTTTCGCTTTCTTTCTTTTGGATGGACAGACGGACTGACATTTCTCATCGCAGTACAACCCTGCTAATGGACTGAGGTTTTGAACCCGCGAATGTGGGACGGAAAAACATCGAGCAGTCGGCCGAAGGGGCTTCGCTGCAGCTGAACCGAAACATTCTTTTTTTGTGAGCTTTAAAAAAAACAACAACATTATTACCGTGATATTTAAGCAGAATGAATAATGTTTTAAATCTACACGAAGGTACTGTCATTGTTTTATTAAAACCAATGATTTCTGGATATTTGAGATTGTTTGATACAATAATTGATTATTTGTTTGAGTTGTTATTCGGTGGCAATATATGGTGGCTGTCTTTTGCTTTCTGCTCATTACTTTGACTATTCTTTGGATATATTAGTTGAAATAATTTAAATAAGAGCAAATAAAAGTTATATTGGTTGTTTTATACATATCGGATGCCAATACTCTTACACTTTCAATCCTAATTGTTACTCCTCTCCCTTTGCTCTCCTCTTTTAATTCTTTCTCGAGCCCTTTTTTCTAGTTCTCCCCCACTTTCTCCTCCTCTCTCCTCTCTCCTCATCCTCTATTTCTTACTTCACCAAATTCCCTCCTACCTCTTCCTCAGCCTCTCTCCCAACTATCAACTCCTCCCTCCCCTCCTCATACTCTTCTTCCTTCTCTCCTCTACTCCTCTCTCCTAGCCCTCCTCCTCCTCCTCCTCCTCTCCCACAGTCTTATGAATTCTGCTGGATGTATTGATGGCATTGTAAAACCTGTTCAGATAGGTGGAGACGGACTCAGGATCTTATTCACTAAAACCAGTTTCACACTCTCCTGGGCTAATCTGAGCTGAACTGAGGTAAAGTGAGTTGAATTGGAGCTACGTTGAGCTGGGACTGCCGAAAGCACCAGTGAATAGAAATTAATTAGGAAAGACATTTAGATTTTAGGCATTTAGGGATCACTTCATTAAGTACTGTGTTTGTGTGTAGCCTTATAATAAAGAATCATAAGGGACAATATCATGCTAAGAACTACATCAGCACACAGGAATGGTGATTGTTTTTGCAATATTCAAAAAAACATAGTTCAGTGTGCTCTTTCGAATACAGGAAAATTAGTCGGATGAAATTTGCCTTCGATGTTATGGTAAAACTGGAAAACAAACTGTGAATGTTGATGACCTTAGTCATAAGATAAGAGTTAAGATAAGACAGGCTTTTGGTAAACCCAGCTCTCGGCTGTAGCCGTATTGGTTGCTTTACCTCCCGCTATTTGTATCAAATAAACTGAGTTGAACCAACTGCTGGTAGCACTTATAGTTGGTGGTGCTGTGATCATTTGATCTACATGCTGATTTCATGGGAATTAGAGACACTTCTCATCATCAGTTTAAAACATGTCACTCAGAGAGGCTTTCTGTTGCTTTGATAGTTCCAGATAATCTTCAGCACAGTGGAAATGTGGTGTACCTCAGGGTTACATCCTGGGTCCTATTTTGTTCTCTACTGCTGTATGCTACCACTTGGTAATTTCTTTCATTAACCTATTTTTTTCATTACCATGCTGATGATACACGGCTGTGTTTTCTTGTAAAACCCAGTGATAACTGTAGCCTTGACACTCCTAAAGATTGTTTAAACATAACAATGGATATTCTTCAATGACAAATCTGTTGCTGTTATATTTGGCTCAGAAATTATCCTCAAATCAAGCAATTTCTATCCTTTTTATCCCTTTATTATGCCGTTTTCATTCATTTCATCCAATAGTGACATTATTTTAACACCGTCAACCATTAAGTGTTCTCTCATGCTGTAGAATTAAATGAAGAGGTCACATCTATTTTAGTTTCCTTGTACTGGCTTGATTTCTCTTGTTTTTAGAATCAAGTTTTAAGATTTTAGTTATTACTTCTAAAGCAATAAATGACACTGACCACGGGGATTTTAACTCCCTTTGTGCAGAAGCAAATTCTTCAATCTCCGAGACTGAGCTTTTTAGACTGTTGCAACATAAAGACGATAGGGTGAGATAGCATTTGCGCCACTATACTTTGGCACAACTTGCCTGAAGAAATGCAAAATCTGTTTTATTTTTAGACAACTCAAAGCTTTAAACGTGACTGCTAACTTATCAATGTCCTCATTATGCTACTGCAGTATTGCTGATTTGTTTGGAAGTCCACTCTGGTGTCTGGGTTTTGTGGAGTAAACCTCTACGTAGCAGCCGTATGGTCCATGATGCAGTTTCTTAACTGTTAAGTAGACAAGGCTATGGTGTCAATTTATTTCTGTTAGATAGACTATTTCTGCTGAACAAGCCTTAATGGGGCCATCAGTGCAAGTCTGATTGTTAGTAGTTTAAAGAACTTAGTAAAGTGCTATCATATTATTATTATTATTATTATTAGCATTATTATTAATATATGGCACATGTTTTATTTATTTAGGAATCTGATATTCCCACATTATATATTAGGCAGCAATTATAGTGTAACAAATATATGAACCGCGTTGTATTTGAAGGAACTTTACTTTGATACAATCTTATTGGAGTGGTTGATGTGATTGGAGCGAATGTTAAACGAACGCCATTCAACTATCCAATAAATATCTGCGAATATAAACAACTATACCAAGACTTACACTTGTGATTTGGTCAGGACCCACAGCATTCTATTTATTGTTTTGAGTTCATTTGAGGTGGGAAATGCTTTTGCAGTAAAAGCATTAAATAACAATGGAAATGCATTTGCTGAATAAATAATGGCGTAGCAACATTTGCCGTCTTGTGAATTCACCACAACCTCCCAGAAATGTCATAACTGCTGTTTTTCCCATGTTCTATCAGGCATCCGTCATGCTTGCACAGCCTTTAGTTGGTGCATTCAAATATTGCCAAGTGCATTTATTCGTTTTCATCAATTTTTGTTTTCATGAAATATGGTCAACATTAGCATGAAATACAGCTAACATTAGCTGACACCAAAGAACAATAACAACTTGGCCAATACTAACCAATTCTGGAAAGACTCTTTCCAGTTTTGGATGTAGCTACCTTCTACATTTGGGAATTATCACTTTGTCGCACCTCATTTGCTTATTTTCATGCAACATTTCAAAGGTTTACTTCAAATTTGGATTGAAACATAGTAATGAGACTGTTTCATTAAAGTCTGACTATTTCATTAGAGATTATTATCTGTTCTAGTAGCAAGTAGAGTAAGGGCAAGTTCCTATCAATACACTGTCTATGTGAATAGCCACGGTTTACCTCACATGTCAACTTCAATGGTTTCCTCTTAAATTGATAGGAACTGGCCTCTAATATCTTTTCATTCATCTATGGATCAGTCTCAGTGTCTTTGTCTGTTCATCCGTCACATGTCTCAGACATCACTGATCCAATTTTGATATAACTTGAGAATGATGTATCTCACCACCCTGTTCTGGCAATTTCAAAACAAGGCAACAGCAAATAAGTCACTGCTTGGGCCAATCTGTAGCAAGATGCCTCGTCCCTCCAAGTTTCATCAAAATTGTGCCGGTGGTGTAACAGTTATGGCTTTTCAAGGTTTGAAAACTTGACCTTTAACTGTAGCGCCCCCATCAGGCCAATTAGTATAATGTTTTTTTAAATTGCGCCAGTGGTATCTGAGATATCACATTTGACATTAAAAATTTGACCTTTAATTATAGGGTCCTCATTAGGCCAACCAGTGTTATTGGTAAGTATAGCTGGATGTGTATGGATGTGTGCACTTACAGTTAGGGCCTTTCAGACCAGTGATGTAGCACTTATTGCCTTAAAATGTAGAAATTTTGCCCTTTAATTATAGCACTCCCTTTAGGCCAATCAGTATATTTTTGCATCATCCCATAAACTGCATCATCGCTCCAAATTGAATGGACCAACACAACCTAATTCGTAGTGAACCAGTAGGGGGCACTACAGTTACAGGTCAAAACAAGGTGGTAGTTGTTACTGATTGGCCCAGAGAGAAACTGCATCCTTTGTGGGGGCAGGACGTGTTTACCATTTACAATGCTTATCTGACAAGATCTCACCACAGCTAGTGACGTCCTGGACGGAGGAACAATAAATGAACAAGATTAATGTTACTGTTCTGTAACGCAGCTGTAAGAACAGCACCACCAGCTCAAGTGCTAGCCTACAAGCGTTCAGTAGGAGGGGCTTCTGCCAAGCTGCAGAGTGAAGCTGTGGCATGAATAGAAGCACAAGAAGGTGTCTTTTTTTTTTTTTTTTTACACTGATGAGCAAAGCCCTATTTAGGGGACCTTCTGTAATTCATCAATAATATACAATGGAAGAGGTTTTCAAATGTAATATTTATATTGACAAAGCCAAGGAAATCTCCTTTGGTGTGAAACTGATGGTGAATCAGGGCCTGAGTGTCTATTGATGTGAGAGTTGGTAGTTCAGACCTGGGGTTGTAATAGGCTTTCTGCACCATGCTAACCTCAGTAAGTCATTATCTTTTGCTAACTAGTGTGCCTATTAATTACAGCATTCAAACACTGCAAGTGTTGTCTCATAGTGTTGTAACTTCAGATGGCAACTTAAAACGTTTTCAACCAAATTTCAGTGTCTACGTACAGGAAGTTTAACACCTGGCCAATACAAGTGGTCAGCATTGACAAAAAGCCTATTACTGGTCCTAATATCGTTGCAACTGCTTCCATGTTAGTTGAGCTGGGGTGTAAAGGAGATCACTCGGGCAAAATAGCAGCTAAACAAATTTACTTTCTGATACAGGGAGTGCTTGATTTATCTTATATTAAAAACCCACCTCTTTTATTTGTGAAATATTTTTTTAAGCTGATGTAAATCTTTACGGTATAATGTAATAGTATACTTTATACCCCACAATATCACACTGATGATACATGAAAATGGCACCTTTCCAATGAATGTTCACAAATATAGTTTTAAGCGTTTGATTTGTGACTGTAGCTATTGGAATAATTTACCTGACCGATAGCCACTGAACTCACTGAGGTAATCATTTCCAATAGAACTCTGTATTGGCTGATATCACTAAACAACAAAATATCATTTCAGGAAGTAAAGGTTGCAACACTGGAGATTTCACACCTGCTATGTGGTGCTTTGGTCTCAACTATTGTGGTTAAAAAGTGCCAAATGCAGTGCAGTAAAGATGAACCTGTTTCTACCTGTTTCTATCAGTTAGCGGTTTCTGTAGCTGGTGACAGAAAAGGATCTCAAAACCCCATTCATGTATTATGGTGGGCAGGATAAATCAAGCACTCAGCCTTGGGTCTGTTGAATCGTTTCCGATGCGGGGGAATCGGAAAAAACGTGTTAAAAACGGAAGTATAAAGAAGGGTTAAAAATCCTGTTAGAACCAGTATTGAATTGAAGTATCACAACCAGTATCAGTATTGGAAAATGTCCAGTGATACCCAGCTTTAGTGGGGACAGTGTTAAGAGTACAGTATGAAATGTACTGGAGAGATAATAACAATAATAATAATAATAATAATAATGCTCATATTTCTGTTGTTTTACAAGATGACAAGAGAATACAAGTCTTATTAATACATTTTCTTCTTTTCATATTCTGTAGTCTTCATGCTCTTCCTTACACACACACACACACACACACACACACACACACACACAGGAATGCATGCTGAGCGTGCATGGTGTTTATCAGCAACACTTCATACCTACACTCACAGCATTATGTGTGACTATATATTATATAGTCACACATTCAACCTCAGTGCCTGCGGGCCACTGAGCAGCTCCACTGCAGCAGAGTCAAGTGCCTTGCTCAAGCACACGTCTACAGTGGTAGTTGAAGTACTACTCTTCTGCGAGATGGAGACAGTGTGAAGTCCAGCAAACTGAAGCTTTTCAACATTAAACAATCATCACAAACTAATCAATCAGGACTGAAGGCCAAGTGACGACAGGTACTGCACCTTCACATGACTCACAAATGAGATTTGTTAATTGCAGCTTGAAGTGTGTATAAAAGTACACTGATATTGTGAGTGAGTGGGGGAGTCACCTATATAGGTGACTCCCCCACTCACTCACTCACAATATCAGTGTACTTTTACACATACTGTACAGTATGAGCTGTATCTCACCTATATAGGTGACTCCCCCACTCACTCACTCACAATATCAGTGTACTTTTATACACACTTCAAGCTGCAATTAACAAATTAATAAATATATATTATGGGGGGTCAAACAAGAAATATTTATCGGATTAGCCTGTACAATCGCTGTTAAATGACAATAGTTTTCTAGAAACTATAGCGAATGCTTGCTCCAGTAACAGCTTTTGACAATAACACTGTTTCATACTTTCACTACTATTTCACAAGGAACTAAAATCAAACTCTTTGTGGTGCAGATCTGATCTGAGACAGGAGGGGAAAGAGAAGATACCTACAAAGAGTTAAATATAGATCTGACGTGCCTGCGTGAATGCAGTTACAGTCACACGTCACAGACCACTCCCCTCGTCTGTGAAGAATAAAATAAATAAAAAATAAATCCAGAGAGTAGCCAAGCAGAGCGCACCTAAAATGATGACAAATTGGTATGAAAACACAGTCAACCATGTTCTCGTAAGGGAAACAAGTGAATTACAAAGTGCAACAGAAAAGATCAGTAAAGTATCTGTCAAAAATAGAAAGAAATTAAAGGAGAAAGAGGATGTATTTTCATGGTATGTTCATTGATGCAATGAAAACAAATTGTGGTTTTCATGCAAAATGTTGTTAAAGACACGACTTTAAGCACCTCCAGTCTAATCTGTCTGTCTGATTTTAAGGTATATATTACATCCGCATGCATATCCAAATATATTTGTGAGTATTATTTGTTTGACATATTCATATAAATTTTCTCAAACATCGGACTTTCTATATCTCATGAGAAACTTTTTTTTCCCCTTTTCAGTAGAGGCCTGTCTGGCACACTCCACCACAAACCACAATGTAGACGCAGGCAGTGAGAAGCAGCAGCAACATCCTCATTCTATCTACTATCTGAAAACTTACAGTAACTGGCATGTCTGTCTGCTCTGAAATCATTCTCTGCCTTTGTAAAATGATGGAAATCTTGTTATCCAAATGGTAAGTCTAAATTTCACTTGAGCTTATTCAAAATGTACTAAAGTGAAGTTTAAATGTGATTGATCTAAAAAGATAACAGGATCATTCCAATGTGGATTTTGAATGTTAAAACATTTATGACAGCAATTGTTTATATACAAAAACTTTGATTTATTTAGAGTGCATGTACAGCATAGTGTAGAGATTTTACATTAGTTATTATTACATTAGTGGTCGAGGGAGAGGCAATATCCATAAAGTGCTTCCCGACCAAGAGAAGGCAACATCCTTACAGTAGTAATTAGTGTTTGCCAATCCAATAATGGATAATAAAGTGCTTCTAATGTACATTTAAGGGGCATTAAAAGATTTCCATTTTCACCTCCATTTTGTCTTGGCAGTGAAAACGTTCTGTGGACAAGAGCTAGGCGATGGTTCTTTTGTTTGTTGATGCTGTTGCTCTTGTTGGGGACTTTAATGTTGAGTCTCTACAATTCAGACCACCAATTATCATGGTCTTCGAACCTTTGGAGGACATGCTCATGGTCAACCCAATCGTACCCAAACAATACGACCACAGTTGACAGTGTAAGTATACTGTTAAAACAATTAGAAATTTGACTGTCAATGTCAAGGCCAAGGATCCATAATCAATATCTGGCAGAGCTCTTTTGTCTCATTTATGTGTTGATGTGAAATCTGTATTGTACTGTAGATCAGTCATCAACTTTAGCTTGCTGTAGCAATTTGTTAATACTTAATACATAATGCATGCATAAAGATGTGTTGAGAAATACTCATCCTTTTCAAGACATGTAGCTTGCTGTCACTCAAACAAGGGTACGCAGCCTCATTAAAGTTGCTAAGCACCCCGGAATTTACCTGTACAACAACACGGTGAACGTATGGTGCAATCCATTGTACTCATAAACTCCTCCGACACATAAAAGTCAGTCAAGTTGGAATTCCCAGTCGGGAACTCGGGCAAGATCCAACTGGTCTGAGTCAAATTACTTCAACGCCTCCCAAGCGGTGCTGCAATCGCTTCCTCATTACTTTAAAAATATTTTTACATGTTGTAAAGTGCCATTTATACATTAACTTTACAAATTGTCTACATAAACATTTACAAATTGAATCAGCTGTAATGTTCACACCTGTTGACATTTTCTCTCTCGCGACATCAGATGTGCGGTTGCCGTGGACACTTTTCATCTTCATGTGAAATTCATATTACACTGTAGATGAGTCGACAACAAGAACGCTATATGTCCTGTTAAAAGGAGAGAGAGAACTTTAGCTCCTAACACTTAATCCACTCTCGAATCTATGCTTGCACAGATATCACCTTCAACGGTAGAGCGGTACTTTGTGCCGTACCCACACCAGTACCGTTTTATAGTGGACGAACCGGACAGATGCCGGCAGCAAAGCCCGTTCTTGGTTCTCATGATTCCCGTGGCACCCCAGAACAGGGAAGCCCGCGATGCCATCCGCAGCACCTGGGGCAGAGAAACCACAGTACTGGGCCAAGTGGTAGATCACTACTTCTTGCTGGGCCTGGCCAAAGAGGCACATGGGGCAGAGCCAGTCCAGGAAGAGGTGAGTTGATTGGGTTCATTGTGAATTGAATTTGGTCATTTTGAATTCATTATGTTAAATATTACCTGAGTGAGCGACTCTCCCTCACCATCCATCAAAAGCATTTAAAGTTCATTATATATATATCAAAGTTCATTATATTTATATCAAAGTTCATTATATATATATATCAAAGTTCATTATATATATATCAAAGTTCATTATATTTATATCAAAGTTCATTATATATATATCAAAGTTCATTATATTTATATCAAAGTTCATTATATATATTTATATCAAAGTTCATTATATATATATATCAAAGTTCATTATATATATTTATATCAAAGTTCATTATATTTATATCAAAGTTCATTGTATTTATATCAAAGTTCATTATATTTATATCAAAGTTCATTATATATATATATATATATCAAAGTTCATTATATATATATCAAAGTTCATTATATTTATATCAAAGTTCATTATATATATATATCAAAGTTCATTATATTTATATCAAAGTTCATTATATATATCAAAGTTCATTATATATATATATCAAAGTTCATTATATATATATCAAAGTTCATTATATTTATATCAAAGTTCATTATATATATTTATATCAAAGTTCATTATATATATATATCAAAGTTCATTATATATATTTATATCAAAGTTCATTATATATATATCAAAGTTCATTATATATATTTATATCAAAGTTCATTATATTTATATCAAAGTTCATTGTATTTATATCAAAGTTCATTATACTGTATATATATATATATCAAAGTTCATTATATATATATCAAAGTTCATTATATTTATATCAAAGTTCATTATATATATATATCAAAGTTCATTATATTATTATCAAAGTTCATTATATATATCAAAGTTCATTATATATATATATATATCAAAGTTCATTATATATATATCAAAGTTAATTATATTTATATCAAAGTTCATTATATATATATCAAAGTTCATTATATTTATATCAAAGTTCATTATATATATATCAAAGTTCATATATATATCAAAGTTCATTATATTTATATCAAAGTTCATTATATATATCAAAGTTCATTATATATATATATATCAAAGTTCATTATATTTATATCAAAGTTCATTATATATATATCAAAGTTCATTATATTTATATCAAAGTTCATTATATATATTTATATCAAAGTTCATTATATATATATATCAAAGTTCATTATATATATTTATATCAAAGTTCATTATATATATATCAAAGTTCATTATATATATTTATATCAAAGTTCATTATATATATATCAAAGTTCATTATATATATTTATATCAAAGTTCATTATATTTATATCAAAGTTCATTGTATTTATATCAAAGTTCATTATATTTATATCAAAGTTCATTATACTGTATATATATATATATCAAAGTTCATTATATATATATCAAAGTTCATTATATTTATATCAAAGTTCATTATATATATATATCAAAGTTCATTATATTTATATCAAAGTTCATTATATATATCAAAGTTCATTATATATATATATATCAAAGTTCATTATATATATATCAAAGTTCATTATATTTATATCAAAGTTCATTATATATATATATCAAAGTTCATTATATTTATATCAAAGTTCATTATATATATATCAAAGTTCATATATATATCAAAGTTCATTATATTTATATCAAAGTTCATTATATATATATATCAAAGTTCATTATATATATTTATATCAAAGTTCATTATATTTATATCAAAGTTCATTGTATTTATATCAAAGTTCATTATATTTATATCAAAGTTCATTATATATATCAAAGTTCATTATATATATATATATATCAAAGTTCATTATATATATATCAAAGTTCATTATATTTATATCAAAGTTCATTATATTTATATATATCAAAGTTCATTATATTTATTTCAACGTTTGATAAGTACTTCCTGTTTGACAGGGAAAGAAAAGATACAAGGGCTTATTTTGGACAATCAGCCGGTGTTTCTCAATTCTTCCTGTTTGCAAGATAAATACATGACTAAGCAGACGCTTCAGACGACATGAAAGTCAGAAGGTAATCGGAGCAGAGGAAGGAAAGATGGCTGGAATGCAAAAGTTACGGCTGCAGCCAAATAAAATGCACTTCAGAACGGCGTCAGCTTGTGGTACAGGTCACCATGTTGCAGAGCTTCACTGCACTGTTTCTTCATGCAGTGAAATGTTAAATCCGTCCCCCTTCTATAGGTGTTGAAGGAAAGCCAGCAACACCATGATCTCCTCCAGGGAGCCTTCCAGGACAGCTACCAGAACCTCACCATTAAAACCATGGTCATGCTGGAATGGTTCACCTCCCGCTGCCCCGGCACCTCCTACGGCATGAAGATCGACTCGGACATGTTCCTCAACGTTCACAACCTTGTTGAGATGCTTCTGAAAGCTCCTCGACGGGTCTACATGACAGGAATGATTGCAAGGGGTGGTGCCGTCCTCAGAGACCCAAACTCAAAGTGGTTTCTGCCCAAAGAGGTGTTCAGCGAGTCTCACTACCCACCTTACGCCCTGGGACTGGGCTATGTGTTCTCCTTGGATTTAGCCCACATGCTTATAGAGGCATCTAAGCATGTCAAAGCTGTTTACATTGAAGATGTGTACCTGGGATTTTGTATGAGATACTTGGGAATCGAGCCGACAGATCCTCCTAACAGTTTGTTCAGGGCAACGCTGCCTGCCAGTTGGCTTAAGTGTTACTGGAACAATGTCATTACTACAATACTGGAGAGCCCTCAACAGCTGCTGGGTGTATGGAGGAACTACCAGACTGAAGAAGGCTGCAAAACAGCCAACCACTAGTTAACAAGCTAGCTTGGCTTGTTAGCAGCTGTGAGAATTCCCTATTTGAACCAATTGAATAGGTTTAAACTCTGAATCTCAAGGTTATGAAACCATGAAATGCTGTTCTTTTGCCTCTGCTTTGCAAAGTCAGCAGCTGTTGTTTTAAAGGCCCAATCCGCTGTGCAGATTAGTGTCATGTCAGTTATGGTAGGCTGGGAAAGCCTATCGTCTCTCCTCAATAATGTGGATATGCCCCAAATTTCGCTGATCAATTCAATCCTGCATTGTGTCACTATGTGTGATGGTTGTCTATCGGCCTGACCTAGTTAGGCCTGTAAAGTCCTTTGAGGCTTGTTTGTAATAAAGGGCTATAGAAATAAGCTCTCTGCAATGTGGTTATCATGGTGTGGAACAGAACAGTGCAGGTTCACACTCTAGTTTAAGCTTTTTGTTGTTGTTCATCCTGATTAGCATTAACATTACAAGAAGAATGATTCATTTTCAATGTGGGTAGCACATCTACAGATAGATAAAGCAATCTATCAGAGAAATCCATTGCACGTGTCCATGCAATGTGCAGCTGGGCAGGTTTCCATTACGTGTCAACAATCATGTGAGACTGGTTTCAAGTTGAGTCACGTTTTGCCTTACAGAACGTTCGCTGGCTAAGTATGAATTAGACCTGAAACTATTTCAGATCTAATCCATACTTGAGAGTAGGACACCCACTTTTGGAACACGGTTGCCCCAGAACCAGCTTTGTTTAAATAGTTATTTACTGGATTTAAAAATGTCCTCTCTGAAACTTTTGATGCAAGCCCAAACCGTATTCTGAACAGTTTCACATGTATTATAAGGCTACTATTACTATTGTCTTTACATTGAAGAAATATTACACAACATTTTCAGATAAATAACAGGGTTTTTTGCTGCCCGCTATTGTTGATGTAACACAACAGTGATCCAACCTCTAGCCAGTTCATAAAAGCTACATTTGTTGTTCTCAACACCCGGTGTCAGGTAGGTCTTTCCTGGGAACAATCCTCTGGCCCACAGGAAGTGATGCGTTTCCTATATTTCCAAGAACAAGAACTGGGTAGTTAGCAAGCGATAGCCTGACTAAATTCAGTAAATGAAGAACACAATGACTGCACAGATTGACTTCCCAAAAATGCAACTTTGACTGAAAAGTTAGCAATATGTCTACACTAGCCACAAGCTAGGCAACAGCTGCAAGCTTTACCATTGGCCAGTGAGTTATTTATCAATTTCACTGAGTTTACAAGCTGAATGGTGGATGAATCCTTATATTTTCTCTCAGGTTTGTTCTACAAAGTTATTTACAAGGCATGTATATTATATATATACATACATATAATACTGATTATGTCCAAGTTTTCTTTTCTTTATTCAACATTACATGGCATCGTGAGTATCGTGCCTGGTACGCCCCTCTGCCTAGTGAGCTACACAACTTCCCGACTAAACTATTCTCCCAGGGTTGTACCACAAGAAAAATACGCATTCTGTCCTCCTCTTTAATATTTATTTGAACTGTAGTGAGTTGTTTAATGGGCCTCCTTTGTGTGATCCGATGGTGTCTTTAATCATGTTGAAATCTCAAAGCTTGTTTATCCTTTGATTTATTACTGCTGGGTTTTTATTGTCTTGTGTGGTTGGTGTTTTAGGGAGAGGTTATTACCCCCCCTCCCCGTGTCTTTCTCTCTATCGCTTGCTCTTTCAGCAGTCAGACACATGCACAAACTGTTTCCCTCGCTCATTTTCTCTCTCTGTGTTTTTATTTCCTTCTCGTATTATTTATTATCTGGCTTTTCTTCACCTCCTTCTTTCTCCCTCTGCTCTATCAATCTTAACACCAATATTGAAGCAGCTCTGGTATGCATCTCTGGCTGATTAAATATTATAATCTCTGGTTTTACACATGCAATTTTTTTTAACTTTTTGTGGCAAACATCTCCTCTAAAACAGAACACAGGCTGTTAGACACGTACACAGACAAAAAGACACCCCGCTCCCTGAAATGGCCTCATTGAAAGCCAACCCTGTCAACTCAGCTCAGTTCTTTTTTTTTTCTTCTCTGGTATAGCTCGTCATCTTTGAAATGAGTAACTCACAAATACAACCGACGGCGCTCTCTTATAGGAAAAAATGAGAAGCAAGACAATCACTCATTCTGAGAAGAGGAGGGGAGCGTGGTAAGTAATGGGTGAGATAGGGGGAGGATAATTGGAATAAATAATAATGGGATGTTAAGTGAAGACCCCCTCCACCCCTGCACCAATTAATTCTTCTTTCTCTATGAAATATTTGTATTTACTCTGGCTTTTTTATTGCATCTTTAAAAAAGGTGATCAACCAACACCAACCCACTCAAGGCCTTAAAATGTGTCCAGTTCAATAAAAAATGTAAGTTTTAATTTCAGTTTTAGAGGTTCTTCAATTTAGGGGTGAGGGTGAGTAGCAGCAGAGCAATGTTTTATCCCCTCACTCCTCGGAGGTGTTCTGCTGGCTGCAGTATAGGTGTTAGGAGTCTGTTCACACTGATATAGGCTAATAAAAATAACATTAATTTTGTAAGAAAGTGAAAATATTAAACAATAATATGCTAATTATGCCTAAATAATAATATTTTTTTTATTTATTTGAAAGTCCAGCCCCCACAGTGTCTGCTTAGAAAGATTCTGGCCCTTGGACAAATGTAGTTGATGACCCCTGGCCTATAGATTGAAAACTGTTCAGCTGCATGTTACTTCAAGAAGAAATCAAGGTCCGATTATCAAGATGGCCCAAAGACTCATGACTCATCTTCAACTGTTGAGCAGCTGTCAGGTGACAAATGCAGAGAAGCGATGTGCCTGATGAAGCATTTAATGGACAAACCAGTGGGTAAGGAGAAGATGAAGGCAATTATTACCGTATACTGACGGGTTGTTGTTGTGTAATTCTAATTCACTACAAAGGGACAGTGACAGAAGACAGGGAAGATAAGTGCCACTGAAGCTGCTGACCGTGTGGTCAAGTTCATGAGGGTATGTGTTTAATCATTCCCTCTCTCTGTGTGCTATGACACTTGCAGATGGAGACGAGCATGGTGACGTTCCTCGACAAAGTTGGATCAGCACAACCCTTCCTCCTCTGTGTGGGTGAAAAGAGGACTAGTATCCAGCAGTTTTACATCATCCTGGACCAGAAGGCCATTCCCTGCCTGGCACACACTTCACAGGACACCCTCCCTGCATGTGTGTGTTGTGTTCGGCGGTCACTACCCCTTGCATGCATGTGTGCACCCGTAATGTGATTAAATGAATCTTCTTCAGACAGCTGTTGCAGCCTTTGACGAACTCTTTAAGACGCACTTGTCTTCCGATGATCAAGCCTTGTGCAACTTCTACACATTCATCCAAACAACAGTGTATGGCATCGATGTGGGCACTGCAAAAGAGAGTCCAAGGGTCAAGGAAATTAGAGTCAGAATTCATAACTGAGGTTTGAATCTTTTTCACGTCAGGTTTGTAAGGTACACCACAGAGGTTGTACCATGTTATTTCAACATTTGAAGTTTCAGCATGGTTTGTACCCAAGGCACTCACCGCGTTTGAAATGTGGCGAGCATGGGTGTTCATCTGCTTTTCGCACATACTACGGATTTAAGAAACATTTATCAAGAGTGCATGGAGACTGTGTAGTTTCAGGTAGAGTTGACAGTGTTGGCGATGATGTTGGGCCTTCTGGTTCTCTGCCAAGTGCAGATCCTCCTATCAGTCTGTTCTGATAGGAACTCAGTTCTGTTGTTGCTCAGGTACAGGCATCTGGAGTTTCTGAAAGTACTGTGCAATGTTTAGTTGGCTCAATGGAGGAACTTTTGAATGACGTACATGCTCAAGCACAGGAAGCTGTCCTTAGATGTCTTGCATCAGAGTTACCTGGACAAGCCCTAGATCAAGTTAAGGATTGTTTTGATCAGCTTGAAAATCCATTCTCACTCCTCAATACATACATACAGATATTCAGCTTTTTGTTTAAACATTATTTTTATTTTTCATTCCCTATCGTTCCCTGTGCAGTGCCACCACCTACCGTCATTCTCCGGGGCAGGCTTAAGTAAATGAAAATGGCTGAGAGCGAAGAAGACAACTCATTTAGTGGAGTTAATTTAGTTCCAAAAAGGAGTCACATCTCCGCTATTTGGAAATACTTTGGATTTAAGCCGTCAGACAGAGATGTTATTTTGCACATTTTCAAAGACTGTGCCTTTTTTATTTTTGTTTTTTCTTTGTACTTAAAAAGCTTTTTATGTTGTGGTGTTGTTGTTGTTGTTGTTATTATTATTACAAGGCAGGAGCTGAGAGTTAAAGGGCCAACAGGCTGCTTTATTTGCACCAGCAACATAAACGACCCGGTCTTGACGTATGCTTTTCAGCTCCGTCTCTCCCGGCCAGCGCACCTCCCCTCTGTCCTGGCAGGTCAGCCGCAGAGCACCAAAGCTGCGAGTCCTCAAGGTTCCCAGGATGCTTTTCAGCTCCAACCCCGACTGGCCAGCTATTGCACATCTGCCCCCGGCTGCACCCTCTGGGAACATGGTCGGTCGCCGCTGCTGGTCTCGCTCGCTCTCCGCTCTACAAGTCAGACTCAAGCAATCCCGTTCACACATGCACACACAGGTGAAAAGGCCCCGGCTGCAATCGGCCTTAATCGGCCTTAATTGGCCGCAATCCACTGACTCAACTCTCTGCTGGAGCCAGCCTAAGCCTCCAGCCGTCTTGATTTACTTATTTGATACATTTGTTAAATTCTGACAGCACTTGTGATTTTGAAAAACTAAGTCTGATTTGAGTGAATAAACCATGTTTTACTTCAATGTGTGACTTTGTACGTGGTTATGACCTTAAATAGAATAATTTAAGCTATATCGAGATATATCGTATATCGTCATTCTACCTAAAAAATATTGTGATATCATTTTAAAGTCATATCGCCCAGCCCTAGTATGTACCCATTTCGGGATCTCTTGAGTCCATGTTTACAAACTTTGAACTTAGCAACTGTTTCTAGCAAGTAAAACTTCACCAAGATGGCGTTTACAAAGACATTAATGATGGTTTCATACTTCAGAAATCATATGTTATTTGAACACCAAGAACATGCTCTACAGTTATATTATGATGATTTTGAAACAGCTAATCCACTCAGGTCTAAAAGGGCAATATACAAACTTGGCTGTATTTATTTCAGAATAAATACAGAAGGATTCATTCAGAGGACTTGAAGAAATATGGGTCTGGTTCAATTTTACAGCCTCTTGTTGATGATTTAAAGATTTTGGAGACAAAGGGAATTCAGGTACCCTTTTCAGATACAGCATTGAAGGGTCTGTAATTCAGGTCACTGGTGATAATTTAGCTATACATGGGATTTTTGGTTTTGTTGAGTCTTTTAGTGCAACTTATTGTTGCAGATTTTGTTTATCAGTTGCAGTCAGTCTTTAGTGAAGATGACCCAGGCTATTCTGCGCTCAAAGGAACTTCATTCAGAATGGCAATGGCCTGACTCAGGATCCCACTTTAGCTTCAACATTTGGTGTTAAGAGAATCTGTCCGCTAAATTCTTTGCAGTGAAGAATGCACTGAAGCATGCATTGAACTTGGAGTCATGAAACATGTTGAATTCAATTTGTTAAATGTGGTGTACTTTGTATACAAAGACAAGAAAATATTTTCTGCCGTTTGTCTTTTTTTTTAGGTGGTGGGGTGACATGGTGGTGGGTACAACTCGTTATTTTGGTGTTTACGCCCAATGGTGCTATAATATTTCAACTCTGCATTTAGTTGTAGTCGCACTACACTGGTGTTGGTGTTGAATAAGCAGTGTTATATCTGCACTGCATTAACTGCATTTTAACACCAACACCAGTGTAGTGAGAGTATAACAACAGGGAGTGTTGGCTAGTGTTAATTTTTTAGCTCTGTAGAATGTTAGATTAACTCAAATTTAGTGTTAAGGATCTGTTTGCAAGTCCAACAAAATTTGGCAACCCCTACTCCATGAGGAAAGGGCTGATGAAGAGGCACAGAGGGAGGAAGAGACTCCAGAGATGCTCAGCCAACACGTCAGGATCACCTCAGTATGCCTCTGCAGGACATGAATGATGTGTTTTTATTTTCCTAGGAATGCTGCATGTGTGTGTGTGTGTTTTTCTTTACTTTTAACCGAATATCCTCATATGGATAGAAAGATGAGGAAGATGGTCCAAAGTAAGGACATCTTGCTGGTCTTATCTGGTGTTTAGAGTTGAGATCAGAATTAGGATTAGATTTAGGACGGGGTAAATGTTAAAGGTGCAATAAGTGATTTTTTTTGCCACTAGAGGGAGCACTATGCACTAACTAAATCAAAATAAAGTTGAGGCTTTGAACACATCCCCTCCACCTGATTGTTGAACAGCGGTCTAGAAAGATCCCTTGCTTTTACACTGACACAAAAACCTGATGTTAACCGATGATGTTTTAGATCAATGAAATCCAACTCAATTGTAGCTGCTCTGGAAATATCTGGACATGACGTCATGTTGTCTATGCTTGGCCAGTTATCCACGGGATTAAGTAAAACACACCAGCAATCAACAAAATCCATCACCAATAACTGTTTTTAAACAAATGTTTAGGGTGTGTTTTTCCTTTAAGGTTAGGGGTTAGGGATTGAATGAAGTCAGAGGAAGGTCCTCACAAGTATAGTAATACAAATGTGTGTGTGTGTGTGTGTGTGTGTGTGTGTGTGTATGTATGTGAGTGCAGCCGCCTTCAGGAAGTAGTTTAGGGATGTTGAATGTCAACTGACTCCCATGACACAGAATACCTTGTATATTGCCTGGTTACACACATACACCTACACACTCGTCGTGCACACTTTGTATAAAAAGTCCATTTAGAGAGAGAGAGAGAGAGAGAGAGAGAGAGAGAGAGCTCTGTCTATCACTGGTATGTTCTTGTTCAATTGTCCCTCAGAATGTTGTCTTGTTTAGGTTGGATAAGAGTCCAGATAAGTCACTGTGTGTGTGTGTGTGTGTGTGTGTGTGTGTGAGTGTGTGTGAGTGTGTGTGTGTGTGTGTGTGTGTGTGTGTGTGTGTGTGTGTGTGTGTGTGTGTGTGTAGGCAGCTGACCCTGGTGTGAACAGGGCCACTGTGTGAGACCACAGAGAGACCATTCTTCACTGGGACACACACACACACACACCACACACACACGTGGAGCTCTGTCGCACAAACACACACAAACAGAGGGCGCAAGAGAGTCAGTCTCCATCTCCTTTTCTCTCACGCTCCTACACACTCACAGACAGACATACTGTAGTCTCCTCTCTCTCTCTCTCTCTCTTTTTTTTTTTTCTCTCTCTCTTACACAAACACACACACACACACACACACACACACACACACACACACACACACATACTGAGTGTGTCCCACCACATAATGACCATTATTTCAGCAGGCTGACTGTGACTCATTGGATAGGTCAGGAGACAGGGATGCCATGCTCCGTCTCTCCAATACATTGTACACTTTAAGACACAACTGAATAGGTAAAATAAATGTAGATAGTAAAATAGAATGTGTGGAAATTCTATTGGACACTGTTGATGTTTTTATTTTGACTTTATTCATTTAATCAATGGTTTTAATGAGTGGTCTTTCCCACATGAGATATTTGCCATGTGATTTAAGTGGTAAATATGTACTACTCTCACAAAATGATTGAGAGCACAGTGCTAAAACAATGAACCTTTATAGTAACCTGTCATGAGTTATTCAATAGCGATGATATGTGCTGCTTGTGAATCACTTTACGCTTCTTATCCCTTAAAGAAGTGACAATATTGTCTCCTCCTACACACTTTCTGGTGTTGGACTACCCGGGGCAAATTTCCTTAAATTTAGTAGTAAAACATTTTATTTTTATTTATTTATTTTTAAGTTTTTTTTTTTTCCAGGGAAAAACAAATCTATTGAAGGAACGCCCTACTTCATGTTCACAAAGTTACAAACAATGACGTTATGGAGCTGCCCAGTACAACCACAGTCTTATACTGTTGGCCCCGAAGCAGTTGGGGGTTCGGTGCCTTGCTTAAGGGCACATCAACAGTATTAATCAGAACTCAAAATAAAGGCATCTGCAAAAATTACACATGCAAACAAATCTGTGTTAAACTTGTTTAGCTGTCACATGCTGTCCGTCTTTGAGGGTTGGACTATTATTTTGAATGAAGTGAAAAAACAAATTCAATTTAATAAATCACTATGTAAACAAAGCCAGGGTAATGGCCACCGGTGGGGCAACAGTGTTTCAACAGGGGGCGTCATACTGTAGTGATGGATTGTGGCTTCAACAGCAGTCAGGCTGATTGGTGGAAATGCTCTAAAGAACCAGAAAGGGAGGTGGGTACGAATTTTTATATTTGTAATGTTATGAGTGGCTGTGAATGTTGTATGAATGTCGTATGAAAAGAAACTGTAGCAATCATATAAGAATATATTGTATTATATATTATTGTATTCTATTTATACTATAATATATTATAGTGACATTGTGGGAGATTTAAAAAAAAGTATTATAAGGTCACTATAAATTCACTGTTGAGTACCCCACACACTTTTGTTTGTCCCTATATGCAAGTGAGTGACACACACCTACACGTGTGCTACTATTTATTATATATTGTATTTTATATTTTTTTGTCAATTGCAACTATTATTAGATACTGACAATACTGCAATCATCTGCAAATTGAAGTGAACTGAATTGAAATTAAACTGAGAGAGAGAGAGAGAGAGAGAGAGAGAGAGAGAGAGAGAGAGAGAGAGTGTTAGTGAGTGTGTGGAGTGTGTTTTTTCCGGGGTTTGCTGGATGTCAGGTTTCCTGTGTCGCTCAGCACAAAAATCACTTCTCAGGGGCAAAACTCATCTGCGTCAAAAGCGACAAGTCAAACAGAATAATACCGGAAATTTGACGATTTTACTTTCGAATTAAAAGCATAAACTTTGTAAGAACATGTACGTTTTGTGGGGAGAGCTGAACAATACCAATGTTGTGACAAGGACATTTTGGGAGACAAAACTATAATGGTATTTTTTTTTATTTACAACAGATTAATTGTATTCAGGCTTGTCAGTTCACTAAACTCTAAGGTATGGCAAACTCTCTGCTCCTGATAGCATCTGTCACCAAAACATCCAAAACCGGTTATATCAACTGAGTTTCTGGGGACAAGTGGAACAAAGACTAACGGCTTACAAGATATTGTAATATTGTCAATGTTATCTCTCTAGTAAACTGATACCAAAACAATCATTTTTGGACTAGTTCCTCAAAAATTGAAAGGCGTGTTAACGTTTGGCTTTTTTGGTGTTTTATTTTGAATTATCTTTATCGGAAGTCGTATGGCTTGCACCGACTAGCTTGACGCTGCTAGCTAAACTTCAGTATGGACGCGACAAGACGAAAAAACCGTTAGTTTGTGGAAGAGAAATCTTGTCTGTCCATGTCTTGTCTGTAAAAATCAAACCGCTGACAACATTACTGACAGAAATGTCGAGAGAAAACACCACTCGGAGTTTGGACAGTATAGACCTTGCTGCTTTGAGAGTGAGTATTGAAATGTTGTCTTTCTTTTTATTGGGAGGTTTGGGTAAACATTGTAGGATGTGGTGGGGCGACAAAGTTTCAAGCTGCTTCACTTGTTGAGCAGTCGAGGAAAAGTTGACATGCAACAGATAGTCGACACGCTTTCTGCTCAAACTGTTCCCTTTCTTGGTTTATACAGTTTAGACACGGCGTGATGTTTTGTTGCTTTTCAGTTGACACTCTTTGCATTCAAATTAAACTACTGTGTCCTGTTTGGTGTAACGTAAATGAAATGTTTGGACACAACCGTTATGTTTTGTAGGATTTTCTGTCGGCTGACGTGTGGAAAAGTCCGCATGCAACAGATAGTTGACATCAAGATACGCCAGTCACATTAAAAGTGATTAAAATTAAAACTTTTGGTGGAAATAGTTTGGCATAACAGTCTGTTTCCTAGGGTTTATACTCATTTATGCTCGTCTCGTTTTCTTCAGAGTTTTAAACTGATGGAAAAATACGCAAAACACTAAAATCTGCCCTCTAAAGTTATTGACACATTCAACTGTACACCCTAACGACAAATCACTGTAATATTCCTATAGGGAGTGAGAGTGTGTCTGGAGTGCGCAGTAGTGAGTTTATAAACCAGGACAGACAACATTTCGGGCAAGTCGTTAACGTTTATAGCCCAAAACATTTTCTTCATGTTATTTTTATTCCTTATAGCCCACTATGTTATCCACATTACTTTGGTCCCATCTGTCATTCATGTTTATTGTCTCTCTATTGGTCCTAAAGACTGAACTGATCAAGCTGTTTGGCATAACACTGCTTCACTATAACGTAGTGTGCTACTACTGTCTTCTACTCAGCTCGACTTTAGTCTGCTGCATTTTGCTCTATTCTATACATATTCTATTCTGTTCTATTCTATTCTATGTGAGTTGCCTAGTTTGACATCAATTCCAGGCCCCAGCGTCTCCTCTTTCCTCTACGCTGCTCCACTCCGCTCCGCTCTACTCTGTTAGTATTCTACTGTACTATTTTCCTTGACTGTATTCTCTTTTGCCCTAGGACCCAGCAGGTATCTTTGAGTTGGTGGAGGTGGTTGGCAATGGAACCTATGGGCAAGTCTACAAGGTTGGTAGTTTAACTCCCGTATAGTCTTTCTGTCTGTTTCTGGGTCTCTCTTTGTAGCAAGTGGTTGTTGCATGGCAAATGCCTGTGTGTTTTGTCAAGTAACATAACATGCAAGATAGCCTGTATGTTGAACACACACACACACACACACACACACACACACACACACACACCTCACTATATCTGATGAGTCAACCTCACTTCTAGTAAAACATATTTAACTATTTCCAGTTAGTTAGAAAGAAGAAGACTGTTGATTGAAAGTTCCTGTAACTCTGTAGTCACTTATAGACTTTCTCACACACACTCTCTCTCACACACACACTCTGCAGCATCTTTTAAATGTCCTGGGTGTGGTTCACTTCCTTGTCGCAGTATCATCTGTTTGTGTTTGTATGGGTGTGTGTGTGTATGCGGTTTGTGGTTTCAGGAGGTGTTTAGTCTCATTTAGCCTGGCCCAGCTGACTTTGCCGTGGTGCAAACCATTCTCACGCTTCTGCTATACTTGTTACTATACATGTGTTATATAACAGGACCAGTTTCCGTTATGGGCATACAAAAATGAAGACTTGTTGGGTAAGTGAGGACTGTGTGAAAATAGGAGCATAGGGCCCTTTTTTTGTCCAGTTTCTGCGATAGTGGTCAGTTTAAGCTTTAGAGTTATCTGCTGTGCAGTGATTTTTAGCTGTACACAGTCTACCGTTGTCCACCATCTTCATGTCTTGTGGAAACAGGGGAAGTAGTCCCTGCTAGTTCAAAACACATTATTGTTATGCCATATTTGGTTTAAATATTCACAGACTTTAACCATTCACCTTTAGGGCTGCTACAAGTTGCCATTTTCTCACTTTTGAAATAGTGTAAGTCACCAACTATCACTCAACATAGTGAAGGCTAAAATGTTAGCGTGGAGCACTGGAACAAATTATCTACTGGGGAAACATGGATGACTTTAGTGGCTATGTTCTCATCACTTAACGGGTAAGTTGACCAATGAGCCAATCTCTTCCTTTAAAGTTTAGCAGTTAGGGTTAGCAGTTAGGGGTTAGAGAATAAATGAAGTCAGTGGACGGTTCTCAGAAATATAGTAAAACAATTGTGTGTGAAGATGACTGTGTGCCTCTATTGCTACTTGAGTTCCTGAAAGAGGAAATGTTGCAAGAGATGCACAGGACAGTAGGGCCTATGTTGTCCTGACACAGGCTGCTTTTACACTGCAGTATAAAGTCAGATATCTAACCCCATGACTTAGATATTCTTACTGCTGTAAAATTTTTTATCCAGGGTGACTTACAGCAGGGTTTTCCAAATTTTCTGAGGTTTCTTAGTCAAGCCGATGCAGACAACAAACCCCCATTTGATAAAGGTTTGTCGCTGGGAACTTAATCTCAGAGAATTTGTCTTTTGTTTATGGAGGTAGTGAAACCTCTGATCAGAATAGTCATTCTTATACAGTTTATCCCAGTCCTAACATTTAGTGAATGAAATAACAGTGAAATGAAAACATTCCTCATTTTTCTGGGGACCCCCTAGAACCCTCTGGAAAACTAATTGGCTTATTTGGCTGTCTGCATATTTAAAATGTTTAGATTTTATAGCTTGGTAAATTTTTACTTGTGATGAATTATAAGCAGATTTTAAGCCCATTAGAGACACAGATAAACTTTCTACTTTTCTATGTAATCATCAGACACTTGCCTGGTCGTAACCAGACTTGCCCTGATTACAGCGATAGCATCACTATTTTGCTGTGATTGGAGCATTTTTTTTCTGATTCGTCTTGTCATTCAGTGATTTGAGCCCCTGGTGTCTGCAATGTGTACAGTGGTTACCATGGAAACTGCTCAGCTGATAGAGAGAGCCAAACTGTTAACAGGTGTAAATGTTACAGCTGATTCAATTTGTAAAAGTTTGTGTAGACTGCTGGCAGAACTTGAAAATAAATGGCACTTTAAAATGTTTAAAAAATCTTTTAAAAGTAACATAAAAGAGGAAGTGATTGCAACACAGCTTGGGAGGTGTGGTGTGATAGTTAATGCAGCAAAGTCATTTGACTCATCAGTATTTATGTTCACCATGTTGTTGTACAACAGGTAAATTCCAGGTGCTTAGCAACTTAGTGACGTTGCCTATCCTCGTTTCACATCGCTAGGCTAATTAGACACCACCAACACCAGAAAGTCAATGTAACATCATGTCAATAACTATGCACTTGCCATGTAAAGTATTGAACTCTCCCAAGTTTTTTCCACATTGTGTTTTTATTTTATTGTAGTGTTGTATTATATCACGCAATACCAATAACAGTGTAATGCTATCAGGCATAAAAAGAGATTAGCTGGACCTGGTGTGGGGTTTAGATCTATACACTAGAATATACAATCTATACACTGTTATCCCCAGACGGGCTTTCTAGAGAGTTGAAACACTGTGTGTGTGTGTGTGTGGGTGTGTGGGTGTGCGTGTGTGTGTGTGTGTGTGCGTGTGTGCGTGTGTGTGTGCGTGTGCGTGTGTGTTTGAGCCATGGGTCCTGTCATGGGAGACCAAGACAGGAACAGGGCCAATAGAACAATAACATCTGTGCACACACATGCCGAGAATCCCTAAAGACGACATTTATTCCATTTCTTTCACTCTGTTGTGACTTGACATGTGACTGCTGGAGATGCTGACAAAGCATCTGTGTTTGTCTGTTTATTTATATGAATGTTTGCTTTTAAATGATGCTAGTGTTACATTTACATTACATCACATTTCATCTTAAAATTAAGGTGACGCCCTGCAGCAGCTGCTCAGATCTTAAATCTAAATACGCTAAAGCCCCAGTATCACCAACATTATAAGAAACCAATATTAAAGAGTTCAAGAGCATAGTCGTGTACAACAGACAGCAAGTAAGTCAATTTGTCAGGTAGAGATGACCGTGTTGGTGTTGTTGAGTCCTTTTTCAAAAGAATAATTGGCTCCGCCACAACAGAACATCCGTGCAAGAAGGTTTATTTACAAAAGGATAAGTCCAAAACAAAACAGTGCAGCCAAAAATGTGAGAATTAAGAAAAATCCAAATGTATAGGTTTGCCACTTACAACTCAATATTCTGGGGATGCTGCCACCTACACCGTCATACCACACTCCACTCACCTGGCTTAGAGCTCACCTTTATGCCCATATCCCCTCCCATTGGAACAAACCAAATGCAATTATCATATAACATAAATTATAATAATGTATGCATTTGGCCAGACTAGAACGAAATTAATGAAAATAATTAAGCATCTACATAATGCAATTAATAACAAAACCAAACAATACTAAGGCTAACCATTCCAACCATTTACAATACATATAAACAATTAAATAATAGTTTTGCCCATTGGACAGCATTTGTGCGCATGCACACTATGGGTCAGGCACTACAAAGCCAGCCCATGCTGCATAGCCTCGGCTTGGACCCTTGAAATCGGCAGTAGCGATTTTCCACCCAACAGGATCCCTTCACTTCTCCGCAGTGACATATATGCAAGTAATTAATTAGTAATAAAGTTTAAAACCAAGTTACCGTGTGTGTGGGTGTTTCTTTCTCATAGCGCTATTATGGTGATAACGGGGATTTGGAGGTTGTGTGTGAGTATCTGTGTGCGAGTGTGTGACGGGATAATTTTCGCTGTGGCCCGAGTGTGCACCCCCGGACTTAGCGTAACTGTTAGTGTTAGGTGAAATGATGTATAGGGATGAATTACTTGTGCTGCCCGCGGAGACTGACAGAGCCCTCTGTCACACTTCCATAGCTTCCTGACTTCAAAAATCAGCCTTTCCTCATCCATCTCTCCTGCATGAACAAAATATAGGAAGTACAAGTGCAGTTCTCTACCAATAGTCACAGTCTGTAGGCGGGGAAATAGAGACAACACGACTCAGCTCACTGTGTCCACTGGCAATATGGACACTTTCATTGAAAGTACTAGCTGCTATTTACTTTAGCGTGCTGTTCTCACAATGCTGTATGTTAGTAACCGGTGTGTAACATACTGGTATTGTATATGGATGTTAGAGAAAAAAGAGCCGAGTAACCCATTTTCAAATCAATATAGTGAAACAACTTCTGGTCAGCAGGTAGTACATTGTCCTCAGACTTGTCAAAGTAGAGAGAGAGAAGAGGAGAGATGGAGGGAGAGAGGGAGAAGAGAGAGGAGTGGAGGGAACAATTGAGAAGTGGTGAGGCCTGAATTAGACAGACACAATAACCCCCTTCTCTCGTTTGTTTTCCCTCACTCTCTTGTCCTCTGTCCTCTATCCTCTGCTACCCTACCATACCCTTTCCTCATCTCCTTGTTTTGTCTCTCCTCCTCTTCTTCCTCCCTTGCTTGCTTTCTAGCTTTCTACACTGCAACACTGATTTGAAATAGTTAAATGGTTTCTTTTTGGTTTCATAAGCACACACACACATACAGACAAACAAAGTTATTTGTGCCAATTAATGCAGTATGCACAGGGGCAAATTGCACACACATGCACACACGCACACACACACACACACACACACACACACACACTGTGGTGTTAAAGGATATATTATGTGCAGTAGTAGTCACATGGTGGTTGTATGCCTACAGTAATACGGTTGCCCCAGGATAAAGCATCCAAGCATGACACTTGGCTTGTCTTTTTAAAACATGTCAACAACGACAATTTAACAGGAATTGAGGGGCCATGAAACATTTTCTGCATGTGGAATCGTCAAAAAGGCGCGTGTTGAGATATGAAGTTTCTGCAAGACACCAACAATATGCCGTACAGTAGATATAAGAGAGAGAGAAAGAGAGAGAGAGAGAGAGAGAGAGAGAGAGATGCAGATAGAGGGAAGAATGAGAGATAAGCAGGCAGCAAGAAAGAAAAAGAGAGGTAAAAATTCTTCATAAAAATACTCGTAATACAAAACACTATATTTCCATGGCTCATCAATCCACATATCAATTAGTGATTTTCATATTTTATATTATTAAATTTAGACTAGTTAATTAGTCTCTTTCCTTACATTTTTTGATAAGTAGCATTTAAATTTCCACGTATCACATGGCCTGGATGTACATTCTTAGTTGTAGATCACCAGCAGGACATAGACATGTGCATGCTGCTCTTACTCATCATGTAGTCATCGCACACACACACACACACACACACACACACACACACACACACACACACATAGGGCGTTTCCCTGTTTGCAAAGAGGAACTTCCCTTCCCTGCAAGCCACTGCTGTAAGGTCGTGTGTGTGTGTAGGTGTGTGTGTGTGTGTGTGTGTGTCTGTGTGTGTGTGTGTGTGTGTGTGTGCGTGCGAATATGTGTCCATCTCCACTTTAGCTGACTGCAGTGACTAGTGCTGATGCAACATTATGCTGCTGTAATTGAGAAATTCTGTAGAAAGTAGTAACTAGTTTTACAATAGTTTTCTTTATTGCCAGGCTGTAGACTGCAAAGGACCTGCTTGGTTAAGTAATGGTTACATGGCAAATATGAAGTAAATAGAAATAAATCTTTCATATTCAGCTGTTGTAGGTAGTTAAGAACTATTTTCTGAGTGTGGTTTTCATTTAAGTTGCTTGAGGTGGAAGCCCTCCATATTGCATTTGTTCTATTAAAAAACTGCAATCTGAGCTTCCTAAAACTTCTGCCTCCATGCTGAAAGGTCTGTGTGATGCCATGTTGAAAAATCCACAGTACAGCAACCAGCTGTAATGCAATACTTCCCCAAATCTCTCTGGTTTCAAAGCCATCAGCTCCCTTTGTGTGGCCCAGATATCATCCACCTTACTTTAATCACGTTATGGTAATGATGACTTTGAATTATCAAGTGCCAAGTCCAGGACAAAGGTTGCATCTACTTGCATCTATTTCACAAGATTTTTGCTTCCAGACATTTTTCAAAAAAAGATTTCACTAGCACAGATAATTCTGTCCTCAACAACATTACATTTTTGTAATCAAGGGTCTTGAGGTAATTCATATCTTCATTGATATTCCATGTTGAGTTTTACTTACATGCGTGCAATTAGTTTATGAGGTGGGGTTGTCACATTTTTCAAATAGATAAGACCTCAATTTTGAATGAAACTCTTTGTTCCAAAGTTAGAGAGAGAGAGAGAGACAGAGAGAGGCAGGAAATGTGTTGTGGAGTTGGTATGTCTGTGTTTGTAAGAGGCAGAAGAGAAAGAGGAGGGGAGAGAGACAGAGACAAAGAGAGGAGAGGAAGGAGAGCGAGAGAGAGAGGAAAGGGGGAGAGCGAGAGGGTAAAGGGAGGAAGGCAGAGGTGAAAGGCTGAGCGGGAGGGGAGAGGAAGGAAGAGGGAGAGAGACAAAGAGGAAAACTGGAGAGAGAAAAGGAAAGCAACCCTCCCATGAGGTTTAGAACTGTGGTTTGGGTTGATAACCCATGTGTGTGTGTTTGTGTGTGTGTGTGTGTGTGTGTGTGTGTGTGCGCACAAATGTGTGTTACTGGCTTGTCAATTACTATAAGGATACACTGGAGTGATCCTAGTTGGCTAGCCCTGTTTGGCACACACGCACGCACACGCACGCACACACACACACACACAGTGGAATCATGGCATTTTCTCTGTTGTTCTCAAATGAACAGAATGGCTTTTAAAACATGTACAATATCTTATGAAATAATTGGAAATAATTTAAACAACTTTTGGTCTTCACATATTCATCTATCGGTTTACATCAGCACATGATCAAACAATGAGATGTAAAAAATATTTTATGGTTTCAAAAGTGAAAAGTGGTTATGGCCATGATTATTGGCACCCTTTAGAACAATTCAAATCAATTTTGTTGGAGGAAATAGATTCTAATTTGCAGTATAATTCAACTCACCTATTACAGGTTACAGGTGCCCACATTAGTAGTGGAAAACTAGCGTGCTTAAAAAGTGGTGATTGTGTGTGATTAGAATGGGACAGAACAGATAGGCTATTACTGCAGCAAAATTTACACACACACACACACACACACACACACACACACACACACACAGCCTTTAAATAGGATCATTCGCATAGGCAGTTTGAAGGGAAAACCGACCAGTGATGCAGGTCAATCAAGCACAAAGTACACATGTAACTAACCGTCTGTTCTCTAGAGGAACGACAGGGAGACACAAGAGAGAGAGACAGAGGAGAGAGAGGGTATTACAGCGAGAGTGGTGTGAGAGAAAGAAAGAGAGTAGCAGACAGAGAGACAGATACAGAGAAATACATGGAGTATTTCTCATTTCTTGCTGCCTATATTATAAATGTCTCTCTCGTTGTATCTAATTAGCGTATGAATGTGTGATGGTAACCTTTTCACTGACACAATATTTGTAGTGTTCCCTTATTTTGCCAGTGGTGTGTGTGTGCGTGCTTGCGTAGGTGCGTGTGTGTGTGTGTGATTCGTGGTACTTCATTGTCAAAAAGTGCCGAAGCTTTCTCCAATTAATTCCGGTGGAGAGCCAAGGGCTGTGTGAGTATGGTATATTGTTAATAAGTAGCCCGTTGAGTGCAGAACATTTCATATTGTAACTTCTAGTGACAGCCCAGCTAGCAGACACCATGGAATCTGAAGAGACAGGAATGCCACTTCCTGATTTATCACAAAGAGATTTATCACGCCAACAGTTGCTATGTATACCACAAGTCTTGTCGTGTCCTCTACACGGGGGCAGCATCAGGGGTGTAGTTAGTCCCCATTTACTGGGGCACATGCCCCATTAATATTTTGCTGTGCCCCAGTAAAACGATCATGGATAATCAAAAAGGTTTTGCACTGTGTCCAACATCATCTCAAGCATAAGTGTGGTGAATTTGGTTCTGGTAACTTGTATAACGGCTTACATCTCAGGTGAGTGACCATTATTCCTGTCTGGGAAGCACCAAAAAAACGTCTTTGTTTTGATGTCCATTCAGCTGTCTGCCATGACAGCTTGTCAGTGAAGTTGCCTTTGTGTTTGTGGCACATTCTGATTGTATGGGTGCAAAGTAAACTCAAAAATCCAGATTTGTATTGATTTTGATGCCCTCTGCTTCCATTTACTCCAAGTTTCAGTCACTAAAACATTATTTTCTTTTGTGGATTGAACACAAGCAAGTTCTTTATACATCACAGCTACTGACCACCAGCTAAAATCTTCAAATCCAGGCAAAGAAGTTTAGAAATAGTATGGAAATTTCAAATGGAAAATGTATACGGACCCCATACCTTCCCCATTTTCCTCTACATCTCTCCTCTCTGGGCATTTTTACATGAAATGACTTGAAGCTCTCCATATGCAATGCAACAACACATTTCAAGAGAAAGGGGTGATTATGTACACTATATGGCCAAAAGTCAGTGGACACCTGACCATCACACCTATATGCGCTTGCTGGACATCCCATTATAAAACCATGGGCATTAATATGGAGGTGGACCCCCCTTTGCGGCTATAACAGCCGCCACTCTTCTGGGAAGGCTTTCCACAAGCTTTTGGAGTGTGTCTGTGGGAATTTGTGCCCATTCAGCCAAAAGAGCATTAGTGAGGTCAGGCAGTGATGTTGGACGAGAAGGCCTGGCTCGCAATCGGCGTTCTAATTCCTCCCAAAAGGTGTTCAGTGGGGTTGAGGTCAGGGGCTCTGTGCCGGCCAATCGAGTTCCTCCACACCAAACTCGTCTAACCATGTCTGTATGGACCTCGCTTTGTGCACAGGGCCACAGTCATGCTGTCAAACTGTTGCCACAAAGTTGGAAGCGCTCAATTGACTAAAATGTCTTCGTATCCTGTAGCATTAAGATTACCTTCACTGGAAATAAGGGGCCAAGCCCAAACCCTGAAAAACAGCCCCAGACCAGCATTCCGGTAGGTAGTATTCTCCTGGCATCCACCAAACCCAGATTCGTCCATCAGACTGCCAGATAGTGATAGTGAAGCGTGATTCATCACTCCAAAGACGTTTCCACTGCTCCAGAGTTCAGTTGCAGCGTGCTTTACACCACTCCAGCCGACGCTTGGCATTGCGCATGGTGCAGCTGCTCGGCCATGGAAACCCATTTCATGAAGCTCCCGATGCAAAGTTCTTGTGCTGATGTTGCTTCCAGAGGCAGTTTGAACTCTGTAGTGAGTGCTGCAACAGATGATTGGCGATTTTTATGCACTACGCGTTTCAGCACGAGTTCGTTGACCCCGCTCTGTGAGATTGTATGGTCTACCACTTCGTGGCTGAGCTGTTGTTGCTCCTAGGCGCTTCCACTTCACAATAATAGCACTTACAGTTGACCGGGGCACATCTAGTGGCATCCTATGACAGTGCCCCGTTTAAAGTCACTGAGCTCTTTACGACCCATTCTAAATGTTTGTCTGTGGAGATTTCATGGCTATGTGCTGGATTTTATGCACCTGGTAGCAATGGGTGTGGCTGAAACACCTGAACTCAATAGTTAGTAGGGGTGTCCACTGACTTTTGGCCATATAGTGTACATTGGTTGGTGGAGGGATGGGCTCTATCAAAGGACCACAAATAATGACATGACATGAGAATAAAACATTTATCCTTCAATCCATTCATTCATTCATTCATAATTTCTGTAATTTTCTTTTCTTCTTCAGCATCATGGAATTAGATGGAAGAAAGTCAGCATAAGGCCAGACAATGATACTGCCAGATTTAACAATCTCAGCCCCTTCAATACAAAGAGGAAATACATGATCTTCCCATTTGTGGGGTTACATTACATGGAGAGCTTCAAGTCATTTCATGTAAAAACACCCCAAGGGGAGAGAGAGCAGGAGGAGAGATGGAGAATTATGGAGAATTGTTCTGAAATTATCATTCATTATCATTCTTACTTTTTTTGTTGTATCCATTACTTTGATGCAAAGATACACAGAAAAGCACACAAACGGACATGGTGAGCAAAATACATCTCCATGTACAATGGATGTCATCAATATTTCATTGGTACTGGCTGATCTTATGAAGAAATCAGTGAAAACAGTATCAAAAAAGTATTGGAAAAATCTCAGTCACAGCATCCCAAGGACTTTTGTGACTGCTTTCCTGTTGTTGCTCTTCATTTCAATCCAATCAAGTCACCGTGCAACAGAATACATTGAGACAATACAATTTACAGACAACCATATAATAACAGAACAGCAGTGTGCATTATTGTGCCTGTGTGCCTTGCAGTTTATCCTGATACTGTATCTGTTCAGCAGCTTGATGGCCGATGTATTTATACCGCTGAGTTTGATTCTTGGAAACCTTTTTAAATGCTTCTCTGATTGGGAAACATTTGATTTTGACACAGATTTCAACACTCTGCTGTCCTCCATGGGATAATTTTTCTCTTATAGAGAAATAGGTCTTCAGTGTAACATTTCTCTGGGAACTGCTGGAGGGTGTTTCTAAGATTTAGATAGGTGATTTGTGTGAGAGAGAGAATTTGTAAAGCAAATATTGTAGCTGTAGAAAAGCAAGAAGAGTGTTTATTTTCAAGCTTTGTCTATCTCTGTTTCACCATTTTTCTCTGACTCTGTCGCGTTCTCTACACCAGAATATTAGCTGACTGATTGAGTATAGAGGGACTTTGTTCTGCCCCCTGGTCTATTTTATACACACACACACACACACTCATAGAGCTCTGTAATACATCACAGCTTAAAGGCTTATAGAGTAGCTACTCTAGTATCTTGTCAGCTTTCTGACTCATGACAAGCTTTTCAATTTTCCACTTTTCACCTGACTGCATATTACAGCTCTCTCTCTCTCTCTCTCTCTCTCCCTCTCTCTCCCTCTCTGTTCCCCTCTCTCTCTCCCTCTCTCTCTCTCATCATTCATGTACTCTCTTTCTGTCCCCTCTCTTTCTGTCTGTGTGAGCCTCTCACAAGAAAAATAAATTATGTAGAAATAATTATGTTCACATGTGTTGCAGTTCATATCACAATCGCAATATTCAGTCAAAACAAATCCCTCTATGATTTGTGTGTGTGTTTCTAACTCTTCGTGTATCCCACCAGGGTCGTCATGTCAAGACAGGCCAACTGGCAGCTATCAAAGTCATGGAAGTCACAGAGGTACGGATTTCTCTCTCTTTCCCTTTCTTTGTCTTCTTTATTGCTTCATTTTTTTCTGTGCCTTTTTTTTCTCTTCATCTCTGCCTTATCCGTTGACTACAGAAAAAAAGTTTCAATTTAAATCTGCAACATCAAGTATAATTAATTTTAACATTGCTTTAACCTTTAAATAATAATAATGTCAAAATCAATTATACATGACATATACAGCTTTCACGCATGACTAAGAAATATTACACTATGCTGATCCAGGTCCATCCCATGTAGGAGGTGATTTATACCTCATATAAGGGAATGTCCTATGGGCTTTCACATTATATAGGGTATCTGCATGTCCTAGGAAAAGTGTTAAAAGTTAGCTACATTTAAGGTGTTAACTTAAAATGTTAAGTCTTAAATCTTAAGTACAGTTATTAGAGGTTTTATTTTCTTAGCATGTCTACTCAGAACAGGGTTAGTAGCACAATATGCATTGTTTCTGCTTTACTAAACACAATTGGACTTCAAGTCCCATAACAATTTCCTGCTGTCCTTCTTTTTATACTGCCCATTTATAGTCTCAGAACTGTCATTAGTTATGTTTAGTCAGAAATAGAGTTTTGCCTTTCTTTATTTTGTTTTTACAATTGGTCTTAAATTAAATTCCAAGCAGCATTAAAACATCTGAAAACTTTCTGAAACTTGCATGTACCCTGTTTTAATGTGTTACATTCTGTGCTCAACGTGGTGAAAGGCATGATGCTCCAGACACAAACGGAATGGGTTAAAGGAAAAATCCACCCTAAAACCCTTAAAATGTTAAACAATCATACACCGTAGACACCAATTTCTCCACCAAAAGTGTTCTCAATAGTCCACAATGCAAGACATGTTGCGTTTTGCATAAGGGGCGCAACACTCCCCTTTTCTCCACTGGCAACAACAGCTAGCACTATTGCCATTGCTCTCTCCACCTACATGTAAAACTGACAGCTGGTCAAAGAAAACACCATTGATTCAAGCTGCAATACCAAGCACCTGGCCTACTTGTTTTTGGATGTGCATGCATTATCTTCTTTATGTGATTATTAAAGAATCACATCCCTGTAACAGTTTTGGACAGTGCCATGTTAAGACACTTAATATTGGCGTTTCCTTCATTCTGCATTTGAAAAGGTGACGAGAGGACAGGAGAGCTGGTTTAGATGGACAGCTAAAGTGGAAACAAGAAAGATATTAAGAAGGAGATGTTAGAAAAAGGCCATGATCCACACAGGAACAAATCTAATTAGTAGTGGTTTAAGACATCAAGAGGAGCTTACAGAAAGAGTCTATTAAGAGTCTATTTGCTTCATCTCTAATCCTGTCTTGTTGCTACTAAATAAAACAGATCACTCCACACACTCCACGCAAATCCTTGAAACAATTTGATTCGCTTTGTAAACAAGTGCACTGGCAGATGCTTTCACCTGTATGAAATGTGAATATTTTGAGACTGAATGACTAGTTTTTGTTGTGTTCCTCTCTATGTACTTTTCTGTTTCAATTTTTGCATCCACCCACCCCATGCAGGTAATTGAAGTGGAGTAACTTTTACATTGCATTTGACAGCCTCTTCTAACTCCCTCCCAATAGCATAGACAACAAACAAAGGTCAAATATCTGCTTTAATACTGTGCCAGCCTGCCAAAAATTAAATTACATGAAAATTCTCCTTGTTCTTAGAGTTCTCAAAGTTCTACCAATATCTCTGTTTTGACCCAGAAGTGTCTTTTTATTAGATTTAGGGTGAATTTCCTGGTTATTAAAGTTTCTGTTAGCTTTAGAGTTTTAAAACCACATTCCGGGATAGTTTTGGCAATATCAAATTGTAATAACATTCTTCACACTGTAAATCAATTTGAAAATGAAAGAAAATATCTCCCATCCCATATATCTGGTATACGGATTGGGCCTTTTAACTCTCAGTTTGGATCTAAATGGGGAGTTGATTTTGACTGTGTATGTTCTGCCTGGTGGTGTTACAGGACAAACAGGCAAGGTGTGGAGGTTTTTATTGAATATTGCTTCTGCTTTACTGATGCAGACCAATAACAGCGCTAGCAAAATGGGGTTGTTTGTGGGCTCATACCAGCACGTTGCAGCAGTTTGGGAAGCAGGCTGTCCAAGTGTAGAGAAGCCAACTAATAACCACAAGATTTATAATTTGGTCTATTCCAGCTGTGTGCTGGTGTCTTGAGGGTGGCTGGCATTTCATCTACGGTGCCTACCAATGATGCAGGAGTGCCCTTCAGCAAAGCGTTGAACCAAACTCGTCAGGCACTGCGCTAAAGTTACCATGTCCTCTGACCTTCTTGAGGCAAACAGACAAATTATATTGAACTGGTTAGACTGGTTTCTGTGTTGTTTTATTGTGCCACAGACCAACATGTTGCAGAACTGGTTAGACTGGTTTCTTTGTTGTTTTATTGTGCCACAGACCAACATGTTGCATAACTGGTTAGACTGGTTTCTGTGTTGTTTTATTGTGCCACAGACCAACATGTTGCATAACTGGTTAGACTGGTTTCTGTGTTGTTTTATTGTGCCACAGACCAACATGTTGCAGAACTGGTTAGACTGGTTTCTGTGTTGTTTTATTGTGCCACAGACCAACATGTTGCAGAACTGGTTAGACTGGTTTATATGCTGTTGATGGTAGTCTGGGTCTCCTGTGTTGCAGATATGCACTTCAACAGGAAATGCTTGGCTATTATCTCCCTCCAAACACACACACACACACACGACTGCACACACATGCAGGAGGCTTTGTGTTTCAAATAGAGGTGAAAGTTCAAACTGTGCCTTGTCATTTCTCCCCTCCTGTCCTGTGGAGATTTAAAGGAGGTCAGTGACTAGGAGAAGCTTTCTGTTGTGTCCCACTGTCTGATAAACAGCCTCTCTTCTCCCCCCTCTCTCTCCTCCTGTCCAGTGTAGATTTAGGGGTTTGGTGAATCTGAAGAGTCTCCAGTCATTTCCTGGATTTATAAAACACAAAACTGCCGTACTCTTTTTTTCTTCCGCTCGTTCTGTCCTCACATCCCCACAACACACTGTGTGTTGTGGGGATGTGAGGACTAATTGATAATTGATCAATAATATCTTTGATAATTGATAATATCTTCAGAAATAAAAGTAGGTATGAAAACATCTGCATAGCCTACACATCGTCTTTCTCTGTATTGGTCACTCGCCCTTCCCTGACTGGAGACATTCGAACATCACATAGGCTACGCAGTCCCAGTCCATGCTAGCTTATGCTATTGTAGCAGTGTAGCTAATTGATCGCAAAAAAAATGAAACGCACTATTCTATCATATTTTGGGAAACAAAATGCATCCCCCGGTCCATCACAAGCTACCTCCTCAGTGACTGATGAGGAATTGGGTCATTTTGAGACGTCGGAGCCGATGAGTGAGGAAAGAGAACCAGCGGCACAGCCGATGAAAAAAAAAAAATACGCATTTCAATCACAGTGGCTGGAAGATTTCAGATGGTTGAGGTACAAAGATAATGCGATGTACTGTGTGTACTGCAGAGAGTGCGGACCCTCCGTTGCAGGCTGTTCCAAACTCGCAACTGCATCAACTCACTTCAAACGTGAAAGTCTGAACTTACATGGAGACAGTATTAAGCAGCCTGTGTGGAATGCGAGTACATAATGGGACACAAAGGTCAGGTCATTATTGCCGCGCAGCGTCAAAACAAATGGTGCGACCAAATGATGTGCTGGTGCCACCAACTGAAAAAGTTGGTAGCACCAGGCCCAGTGGAAAATGTTAGTTTTGAACTCTGACACATTGACCGGCCTTAGTTGTTTTGTTGAGATATGGAGGTACTACAGGTAATTTAGGTCAGGTAGGATGTCTGATGAAAGGTCATTTTGAGATCAAACGACAGCCTGAATGGAGCTGCAATCTGTCTCGGATTATAGGAGGTGTGTTTATGTGTGTGATCGTGTTTCTATGGAACCTTATATGTCCTTAAAATGTATAAAAAAAGTTTCTCCAAAGTGCCATATTCCAGACTTTAAAGGGAAGCCTTCTAGTACCGAGCATCTTTGCATGTGTAAAGTCTAATTCATATATTCTATACCTGCATTTTCTGACATATAATCTAATGTATTTCAAGGAGGGGGGAGAGGAGGAGGTTAGGATGGAAAGGTTAAAGAGTTACTCTCAAAGCAGAAGCATGACACTACATGCTATGAAGTAACCCTTAGATTTAAACTATCTCACTAGGAGGAAGAAGCATTGGAGAGTGACATTTTCAAGATTTAATCCCATCACAGAAACATCACTTCTCACTACCAAGCACAGCACCTCTATAACTACTCAACTGATATTAAACTATAATAATATGTTATTTTCTACAGGACGAGGTGGACAATACGCTGACACTGACTTTATCATGAGCAAAACCTGTCTCTACTCTAATATCTGTTGTCATCTATAGGAAGAAGAGGAGGAGATAAAGTTGGAGATCAACATGTTGAAGAGTTATTCCCACCATAGAAACATTGCTACTTATTATGGAGCTTTTATTAAGAAAAGTCCTGCTGGACAGGACCACCAACTCTGGGTTAGTAGACTCATCTACTGTATCTATCTGTCTAGCTGTCCATTCAGAAGGAAAGTAGCTGAAGTAGTTATTTCCTGTTTCCTGACAGACACTTCTTAACTGGAACTGTGATTTGCAAATGACAGAACAAATATAATTTGGATTTAAAAACATAATTTGAAATGGCTTTTTAAATTAATTAAATGAAATTCCCACATTACATTTCATATGTTTGCATGAAAGAGATGAGAGAGTAATGCTCACAACTGAACTGGTGTTGGTGTCTGTCTGAATGACATCTCTCTCTCTATCCATCCATGTAGTTGGTGATGGAGTACTGTGGAGCCGGCTCAGTGACTGACTTGGTGAAGAAGACCAAGGGAAACTGTCTGAAAGAGGACTGGATAGCTTATATTTGTCGAGAGGTGCTCAGGGTAAGATCACCAACACACACACATATGCACTCTGCACAGCTGAGTGTACATACATACTTTATACATCCATACTCGGTCTGAGCTCTTAAAATCACAAGCATTTTATTTCATATTATTGATTGTACCTATTTATTGGTTTTTATGTCACTTTTTGCAGTTGTATTAACTGGCTTTGCCTTTGACTGATTGTGGATTTATTGCTGTTCCTGTTAATGGGTATCGTATAGGGGAGGGTATATATCCTGTATGTGTGTACCTGATGTCCTTTATTGTGTCCACTATGAGCACACTGGGAAATCCCTAGCAGTTCCTTGGTTGATACTGTCTGTAACTAAGTTATTGCATCTTGAATTTTAATACTTTAATTTAAATACTCACACAAACGCTCTACATGTGCACAACGCAAACCTGATGCAAATGATTTTCTGACGGTTGTTAAAGGTGAAGACCCTTCAAAACAGACTTAACAAACTAAAGAGGTAGCGATTCACAAGTGCATGGTAACTGGAAGCAGGATAGGCTGCCGTTGTATGCAAAACATGATGCTGCTTTGAGTGTTGAACTGCCATAACATCAAAGAATTGAAACTGACACTTCCTTATGTTCAGCGATCAGTACCTTGCTTATGTTTGCTCCCTGTGACCTGGAGTGAATCATTCATTTATTTTCACTCATATATACTTAAAAGGGTAGTTTAAAACCCATGTCTGTAAGATGTTATGGTTATGATTACAAAGAGATCACAAGGTCCTGAGAAAGTTTCCGGGACATTTCCACTGCTCGCTGTGTGGGTGTTTGTGTTATGGCTCTACTAACAAGCCCACACATACAAAAAAGAAAAACACACAAATAGATTAACCAACACATCCACCTGTGAACTAACACCTCTACTAACAGAATCGCACATGGTAATGTTTTACTACCAAACATACAGTAACACACATACACTCACAAAGATACGATAGATAGATAGTTTCTTTATTGTCCTCCAAAGGGGAAATTCATTTCCACAGTCTGTACAGTAAACACATCACACATACAGTAATACATACAGACCCACACAAAGCTGGACTCTGTTCAAACATATCTGATGAACACTACAGTGTCTAGCATGTCCAGGGAAAAAATGGAACTGACATTATTTTAGCACTAAAATGCTTTTGGGACAAAGGGCTCTGGACTGTCGCCAGTGTTTTCTCTGCTGCTCTGTCAACCACGGTGTCTCCTCATTGTTTCAACATCACAACACACACACACACACACACACACACACATACAAACAGACACACAGCCTAACATGGTGAAGTCATTGTCTGAAATAAGACTCACTTCCTCTGTTTATTTAACCTCCTTTGAAGAAGCGAGAGTACACACACACACAAACACACACTACACACACTTTCTTACTGTGCCACTGATTGGTAGTCTTTGCAGAGGCCCTCCATCCATTACTACTGGAGAATAATCTCCTACACTAAAACACAATTGGAGCTGTATAACATAAAACATATGTGGTACTCTATTTATCGCTGTAGGGAAAGTATTTTTTCTTTTGCCCAACTCCACAGGAAGGTCAGGGGTCAGCTACAGCACAGCAACCCTGGAGCTTCTAGGGACTCAGGGTCTTGCTCAAGGACACTTAAGCAGGGTGGATGCTTGCCAACATGGGGGCTTGACCCAGGTCCTTTGGTTGATGGATGATCTCTTTAACCACAAGGCCACCCTGCCACCTAACGATAGGGTGTCTCAAATAATTTTTCCATACATTGTGCTTTCTCAAAGCTAAAACTCTTAAACTGAGTTTTAGTTCTTCTCTGGGTGGAGCAACAGTGTAGCAGTGCAGTCAGCATGGAATAAATGGCTTTCACCATGGCTCTGTATTCAGTTGAAACACAAGACTATTCTTCTTCGAAGGGAGGATTTATGATTTCACATCTATAGCAATAGTCATCTGACTGTGTGTGTGTCTGTGTGTTTGTGTGTTTCAGGGTCTTTCCCATCTCCACTCTCATCACGTGATCCACAGAGACATTAAGGGACAAAACGTTCTGCTTACAGAGAATGCCGAAGTCAAGCTGGGTATGACACGCACACACACAGTGTACCTTTGTCTTCTAATGAAATAGAAGTGAAAATGCCAGTTATTTTAAGATGTGAAATGGTATTATTTATATTCATACATTATTTATGCTCCAGTTGACTTTGGAGTGTCAGCCCAGCTGGACAAGACCATTGGTCGAAGGAACACCTTCATCGGGACTCCCTATTGGATGGCTCCAGAGGTCATAGCCTGTGACGAGAACCCTGAGGCCACATATGACTACAGGGTACACATAAACACAGCAATAACTATGTTTCCATTCAACTGTTGAGTGAAAAATAACATGCCAATTAGGTGCGTTCTTCGTGTGTACATCAGCTGGGTTGAAGTAAATAAATCGGATTCCTGAACGTTAAAAAAAACACACATACTCCGGCAAAATCGAAAGAGTCTTTCAAGAATTGAATAGTATTGCTATTGTATTGCTTTCTGAAAATGAAAACAAAAGAAATGTTCTTGGTAATGTTCCAATATAGCAACTAATAATCATACAACCACGACGACAACGACATTTCTAAAAGGTTGTGGGAGGCAGATATTTAACAGACATTTCAGAACATCCATAGCCACTTTTTAACAGTTGTGCAATGAGACTGAACCAAGCCAACATCATCATTTATTCAACAAATGTGTTTCCATCACTGTTTATCACATAATTTCTTTTATCAACATTGAACTTTTCCGCCTCAAGCGAGCGTGAAAAACTGCTCTGCGATATTAGGAAAACTTGATCAGAATATGTTTCCATTCAGCCTTTCCAATTTGATACATCATACTTCGCATAAAAATACTTGGATGGAAACCCGGCTAATGGCATGCTTTCTCTGGAACTAATTACATATTGACTCTGAAAATTGAGTACATCACTGAAAGCAATCCACTGCCCTGGTTTGATTCTTCTGTGAATTGCCAGAAATTTGGCTTGAAGTCAGTGGTGAATCTGACTACTACAGCAACATCACCATTTACAATGAGTTTTCAGAGAATATTCAGATCCAAAGTTGACCAAAAACAAATAGACTTAAGCCAAACTATTGTGTGTGCTACAGTCTTAATCTTTTTCTGTCCCTCTTGTCCTTAACAGAGTGACCTCTGGTCTTTAGGCATCACTGCTTTAGAGATGGCTGAAGGAGCCCCTCGTAAGTCAGAAATACAATCTCTCACACACACACACACACACACACACACACACACACACACACACACGATCACAGAGCTCTGTTATACATCGCAGCTTAAAGGCTTACAGAGTAGCTACTAGAATCTTGTCAGCTTGTCATCTTTTCCCCAGATATTTTCCTTGTCACAACCTCTGACATCGTTGTACAGTTAGGGGGTTTGTTCCTCTGTTTGTACTTTCCATGTGTTTCTCTATACATATGTTTTATTCAGCAATTCATTCATCCTCTCCCTCCTTCCCTCTCTTTCTCTTTGTGTCTCTCTTTTCTCTCTTGTCATCCCTCCATCTCTGATTCTCATCTCTCACTGTCTGCCCTTCTCTCTCTCTCTCTCTCTCTCTCTCTCTCTCTCTCTCTCTCTCTGTCTGTCTCGGTCTTTAGCTCTATGCGACATGCATCCAATGAGAGCACTGTTTCTGATCCCACGAAACCCTCCTCCCAAGCTCAAATCCAAGAAATGGTATGCATGCACACACACACACACACACACACACACACACACACTCACGCAGACCAATCAGGGTGGAGAGGTTTTAGGTTTCTTTTTCTGAAAACAGTGTTGAAAGTGCTCTTTGGTGTGGGGTTTGTGCGTCAGACAAGAAAGGAGATCCAAGCACTCTCCATAAATAATACTGAAATACCAAAGTCATGGGCATGTTCTGTCAACAGGATATAAACTTTAAAAACTCCAACACATTTGGCCTTCATCAGAAAGTAGGACAAAACAATAGAAGTACCAAACCTTGGCATGCAGTTTTGATCTTTCTGGCCAGTTTAGTGCCAAAGTGTGATCCCGTGTAGCTCAAGGTAGAGCAAGGCACTAACACTGTCAGGGTTAGGGGTTCTGTTCTCACTGGGGCCATCCGTACTAACAATGTATGCAGTCATGGTAACTCAAGGTACTTTGAGATGAAAGTCTCCACCAAATGGCATATTGTGGCTAAACTGCAACACACATACTTGCAGCATTGTGGGTTTGAATCCAACACAACCATTGTCACTTATATGATGTTGCTGCTGCTTTTATCTCTATCTCCTGTATGTATTTTATTTATTGAATGTTCTTTTTTACAGTTTTTTTTATTGATTGATGGGCCCAAGGCAGTTGTCTGTCCGAGGGATAGACAGTAAAGTTTTCTGAATCTGAATCTGTCAATCTCTCCCTCGCCGATCTTTCGGTCCACTTACACTGTCTAATAAAGAAGAAATGCCTCCTGTCCACTCTTTATCTCCTCTCTCCTCCTCCTCCTCCTCTCTCCTTCTGTCTCCTCTATTCCATATATAATGGATAAGCTATTCAGTTTGAACTGGTGGTTGAACTCATGCTGTCTTTCATTCACTATTAATGCCATCAGAAACACTAGTTCATAGAACAGCTTTTAATAGCGCTAACAGTCTGGGCCCTGCAGTGCTTCACAATCGTTTTACCTCAGGGCCTCCCTAAGGTGGCAGGCATACTAAAAAGGAAGCGGCACCACACATTTCCCGACCGTTTTCTGACTTCAGAACACAAGCAACAGACCTCACAAGTGTTGGGACCATTTCGGTACGCAATGTGTGCATTTGAAGTTACCTAAGTACAACTTCAACACTCAGCGTGGCATTCTTTGACTGGATTTTCCTTGGTAGCATTGCAACAACTGGTTGCTAGCTTGCTTACTCTTTCTTGGTGAGTTTAAACTGATAATGAAGCATCTTGTGACAGACCCAATGAGGAGCTGTCTTTGCTTTGTTTAGTAAAGATTTTGGTAGATTCGGCTCATGAGCCTGCTGGTTTATTTATCAGACTGTTGCCTTCTATATAGAACATTTTACTATATTCTCTCTTTTATGTGAATTTAACTGAATTTTGGTTTTATATATTGTTTTACTTTCCTCTTTTATGTGACTTTTGTCTATATTAGGACTTTATAAATTGTTGTATGTTGTAGGTCTGCAACTTTAATGTTTGTCATGATGCTGATTTTTTGGCCAGGTCTGAAAAAGAGGTTAATTAAAGCTGGCGACTATGAGAATGAGCGTTGAATAAGAGTTGAATTGTGCCAGAGCACATTTTTATTTAAAGTTAGTACATTTGCTCCATGAAAAATAAAAAATTAAAGAGACAATGAAAATGCTGCACATTGTGCTAGTCCCATTAGCACATTTATCAGTTAAGGTAACTAAGGGAGGTGGAGGCAGTGTTGAATGAATGCAAAATGAAATCTTGAGTCTGGATTTAAATAACGATGCTGAGATTTAAGGACATTAATAATGTTATAATGATTGATGAGCAGGACTGTGTTCACACCGTGGTACAGGATAATTATGTGCAGTTCACCAAACTTGCAGATTTGTAAAATCAATAAAAGGACTCTCAATATTGCATTTGAGTTATTTATCGTATGGAAAGGCACATAACTGTAGAAGTACAAAGGAGGCAAGCACATCCCTATGTTAAGTGCAGGTGCTGGGCAGATCAAGGACAACATGAAGGATGGTCTGATGAAGAGCATTGTGGCTTGAAACATCACCAGGTGGTAATAAATCTGCTAAAGGGAGCTACACAGTGTGCAGACTTTATTTCCTTTTTCAAGGCATGTAATTGTGACACTATAGTCACTCTTCTTATCTCTCTTATCTTATATCTAAAACTGTTATAGTTTTTTTTGTTTTCGTTTTAAGTTCTCAATCCTCTTCTCTATCTGTCAGTTAACATTTTCTGTTTGTGTCTTTCACTCTCTCGCTTTGTCTCCCTTTCTCTCTCTTTCTTGCATACATCTCTCTTGCTGTCTTTTTCTCAGGTCAAAGCGTTTCTTGACTTTCGTTGATAGTTGTCTGGTGAAGAACCACCTGCACCGGCCCTCCACCGACACCCTGCTGAGACACGCCTTCATCAGGGATCTGGCCAATGAGAGACAAGTTCGCATCATGCTCAAAGATCACCTGGACAGAACCAGGAAGAAGAGAGAGAAAGGTGAGAGGGAAGAGATGGAGAGAGGGATGGAGGGATGACACAGGATAGGGATGGAAGGGGGGTTAGATAGACTGATGATAATAAGATGGATGCATGTATGGAGTGTTAGATGCAATGTATTTTACCATCATCAGCTTAAAGACCACCTCAACTGCATGCGGCAGAAGGACAGAAATTTAGATGGACATACTTGTTCTGTAACCAGCCATGAACCTGATGATCTGGATACAGTGTCTAAATTTGTAAATACAATGCCAGCAATTATATAAAACCCGTTGTCGTAATCTACAGTGGATAACCGAAAATCGATTAAATCGGACCTCTTCACTTTCATTTCAAAGAAACTAAAACACCTACCAAAAACTACACCACCTATCTTCTACCATCAGAGGAACCGTAACTGTTGTTACCTCATTTTCTCATTTGTCACCGTAAAAGTTGGATGCAGCCAACAGCATTGTCCATCACCAGCCAATCACATACTTTTGTTGCCATATGTCCTGTGTGTCACTGAGGCACCATTAGCGCTACAGCTAGCAGTCAGCAGTCAGACTGTAGCACCACAATGCGGTTGCTGGTGGTCTGAATGTAGAGTAAGAGGTTTATTACCCAAACCATCAATGGGACCAGAATGCATTTAGCTGGAACCACTCCAGTCTTTCTTTTTTCAAACATCAAAGCAGTAGACTGAAGAGAAAGAATGACACATTGAGCTAATATTTATTCAATTCAAGCATTTAGCAGATGCTCTCACCCAGAGTGACTTACAATTACAGAGCTGGTAGCGGTTTAATGTATTGCTCAAGGACACCTGGCATGGCTGTGGATGGACTCACAGGTTGTCATAACCTCTACGCCACCCTATAGCCCCTCAATCATTGTTTCATTCTGTTAAATTGACTCAGCCTTGTATATTATCAATCTTGGGTTTGTCATTACAGTGTCCAACCTCATAATAGAAAATTTAACTTAAAATAAAACAGACCTGATGCCCCTCTGCTTAGCATTCACAGATAACAGAGATAGATTGCGAGGGACAGTCAGTCCTTGCCATGGACTGGTGTCCTTCCTACAAGGGTGTACTTGTATAACTAAGCTGCTTCATGCCGTGTGTGTGTGTGTGTGTGTGTGTGTGTGTGTGTCAGTGTGGTAAGAAGGTAGTTCGATGTAGGGTGAGGCTCCAGTACAGTTTTCATTGGCTTCTAATCACAGGGTGGCCTTGCCAGGGCTGGGGTAAAGACACACATACACAAACATAGACACACACACACGTAGGTTTATTCCAGATTGAGGTCACTGTCTCTGCCCTAGGTTATTATGGAATTGTTGAATTGTTTTGATTTGTTTTTGTCATTTCATTTTGCTCATAGAATTCCTGCAATATCATGGAGTTTAGAGAGGTGACTTCTCTGGGAAGTCAGGGAATATCATGGATTTTTACAAATGGGTCACTTTACTAGATACTAGAATTAATTGTATTACTTGTTTCACACGTAAAAAACTTTTGATATTGATTTATAATTGTTTAGTTATTATTATCCATCTGTTAATGTCTGTGATAATACGATAATAATGGTGCACTGTGCTGCTTTGGCAATACAGGTTTCCTTCCTGTCATACCAGTAAATTGAATTTGAATTTCACTGAGTAAGTTAGAGAGTGTGTAATTGTCTGTACTTGTTGAATATGGCAGTTAAGACATTTTTCATGCCAATCATTTGAATTGACTACAGAGAGAAGAGAGGCAAGGCAAAATACAACAGAGAGAGAGGGAAGAGAAAGCTAGAGAAGGGAGGGTCTAGCTAAATAGCTGTACATGGCTGACCTTTCCTCTCCTACTGCGTTCACTTGGGAAAATATGTTTTACACAACAGACAGAGAGAGACAAGGATAGGGGGCAAAGGGAAAGAAGAAAGAGGGATATAGAGACACAAAAACAAGACAAATTGGAGGTAGGGAGGGAGGCAGAGACAGTTAAAATATTCTATCTGTGTTGCTGTTGTCCTGTTTTGAGCTAGGCTCATTATGATCTGGATGGGTTACATGTGTTTTTGGCAGTAAGTATCTCTGTGTAGAGAAATGGTGGAAAGACAGAGGAGAGAGGGAGAGAAAGATATTTATGACTTTGCTCTTCTCTTGTTGTTATTCTTACAAGTTGGTGTTCCAGTAGTGTAAGTGTCAATTAAGTTCTTTCAGCAGAAATTGAGAAAAGAGAGAGACACACAGGGACAGAGGGAGAGACATAGACAGGCATAAAGAGAGACAGTGGTAGAGAGAGAGAAGCAGACAGAGTAAGAGAGAGAAACCGAGACGGGAAGGAAGGAGGAAACAGAATTGCCATCTGGTTCTAATCTTCTGTTAGCTTATAAAAACACACTAATGACTGGGAGACTTTCTGCATGCTGTGTGTGTGTGTGCGTGTGTGTGTCTGTGTGTGTGTGTGTGTGTGTGTATATATGTGCGTGCAACGGGTTTGAGACTGTACGTGTGGTTGCGCGTGTGTGTGTGTGTGATACTTCTTTGTGACTGTCTCTATACCCCTTCACAGTTATGCCTAGCTTGTCTGTCAGTGTGTGTGGGAACAACCAGCCACTGCAAAAAAAAAAAAAAAAGAATCAATGCACCGGACATGATGCAAAAAGGATATGTCATTTTCACCATACTCAAGAGTGTAGTTTGGACAGGGATGGTCTATGTTTTGGAAGATGAATCACTCAATAGTAAAACACTGGCCCACCTCTCGTGTGTCCGTTGTCTCTCACTATGCACTAAGTTGATTTTCTCAAAACTACTACTCACAAAAAAGTAAATTTGATCTCTTCTTCATCCTCTCCTGTTTGGAGAAACACACCTCTCTTGTGTTACTTTTCAGTACGTTAATAGCAACATATGGTCAACAGTATTGAAAAGTAACCAAATGTGCAAGTTGTCCCGAACTACTTGCACACCAAATGTTGCACAAATGTTGGCACGGTAGTTTGGGTAGGTCCATCTTCCTGGCTTGTAGAAATAGATGTTGGAGTTTTTTGAGAAGATTGAGCATTGCTGTCGTGAAGCCATGGTACAGCAAATCTGTCTCACAGATTTCCTTTTCCAAGATTGTCCTTTACTTTCTTGATGATTGCTTTGATAATGACTTGATTGCTACTGGAAGCAGATACCGGAGTTATCAGTAAAAAAGTCTTATTTTATCTTTCTTTTTTTTGAAAAATGATACCTGCAGTCCTCTAGCAGCTGGTCTATGCCATAGCTCCTTCTTGTTGTTTGAGCACTACATAGTGAGTCCACTCTGTCAAAGCAACCAGACCAGCTTTCTGATTGGTTGCTGGCTTTGTCCAGTTTTATCCATGACAGTAGGGCTGCATGTCCCCAAGTTTTCCCACTGTTATTCTAAGTTTTTAGATTATAGCTCAGTTATCTAAATTATTGACACACACACACACACACACACACACACACACACACACACATCAATGGATTAAGCATTGTGGTGTGTTCCTAGTAAATAAATTTACTCAGACGACGATTTGGAAGTGATTCCATTTTAGCTCATATCGACAAAGTGGTCGTGTCTTGAATGGGTTATCAGGAGTAACTGTTTTATTCTTATCACTACTATTACATCTAAACATGAAATGCAGACAAGCAAAAGCTGAAGTCAAGTGGGGGAAATGCAGACTTTAGAAATCATAGTAACTAAAGTAAAATACTTTCCACCTCTAGTTAAACTAAAGGATTTTGTTCATATAAAGTTCACAGTTTTCTATCAGCATTAATGTCCATGTTTTGTCACTCTTAGCCTCAGCCTCTAAACTTTTTGGAAAAAACTATTTGAGGTTTTCCCACAATGCACACCAAAGTCCATATCATACATGCTTGCATTTACAGTAGGAGGAACAAGGTGAGGGGTACAGGTCCTACAGATGCTGTGGCCATGTTTAAAGGTTTGGTCTCTGTGTGCCTTAGGGTGGAATATATGTTTTATTCCCTAAAGAATAATGTAAATGTCTGGGGTTTGGGCAATGCATTATGTACTGTGGGAATAGAGGGTCTGAATGTATGCATCTATATTGTAGCTGTGCTTCTGTGGACTGCTGGTGCTTAGATTTTTATTTGTATTTATTTGTATTTGTATTTTGTATTTTATTTGTATTTATTTATATTTAGTATGTGTGTGTGTGAGAGAGAGAGTGTGGGTGTGTCAGAGTGTGGGTGTGTGTGCATGCTTACTATAAGGGAATATTTATTTAAGTTCTTTTGCTGGTTTGTGTTTTTTATTTTGTTTGTTTTCATTTTGGCTTTTTAATTGAGATGGTCTATAAAAGAACATCAAATGTCTTTCTTCCCTCTCTCCCTCCCTCCCAGAGGGTCCAGAGTATGAGTACAGTGGCAGTGAAGAAGAAGAGGAGGATATGACTGAGGAGGAAGGAGAACCCAGGTAAGACTTAAACTTCATCATCAACAGTGTTATTTTCAACATCAAATATATCTCTCACCTTGTATTGAGTGATGCTCTACACGTAGGAGCTTTAGCATCTTAACACTGAAGCAGTATCATCATTACCATCATCATTTGTTTGATTATCAGTAGCTCAATGATCACATGCCATTATTAAGGAATCCAAAACAACCTCCCCTGTGCTTAAGTGCTCATTACAGAACTAATTAATCTCTGCAGGGTGTGTGTTTGAGTGTGAGTGTGTATGTGTATGTGTATGTGTGTGTTTCTGTGTATGTGTATTAACAGATGCTCTAGCCTCTATGTCCCTGTCCCTGGACTTGAAACAGCAGATGGCATAAGGAACTGAAGACTCTCTCTTAGGCTGTGTGTGTGTGTGTGTGTGTGTGTGTGTGTGTGTGTGTGTGTGTGTCTGACCATGACCATTTTCCCCTCCATCCCAATCTCTAACTCTCTCTCTCTGAGTGAATGCTGGGAGTGGAGTGTGTGGTGAGGGTGAGTGCATGTTTCAGTGTGAATCAGTCTTTCTATCTTTCTGAAGTTTGGTGTGAAGTTTGGTCTGCTGAACTCGCACCGGCTATCAGCTGCTCAGAGGAGGAGTGTAGTTTAGCGGTGGGGGAGATTGTGGGACATGGTAGCGTGAAATCTGCATCCAGGATGAATAATGCTATTGTTATTTTGACCCCTGTTCTCCTGCTGTGTTGGAGTGTCGGAGAGGGACCTGCCAAAAGATAAAAGTGGTCAGGGACTCGTACATCTGGGCCGCAGGGGCGCGACCTTTCGCCTCCAGTTTATCCAAAGATTTCTTACTGGACCTGAAGACTTAGTGTGAAGACAGGTGGCTTGTACAATACTGCTTGATGGACTAGGATTGTGAAAATCTTTGTTTTTAATGAATTTTAGCAATGTTCATATCACTGGATTGCCTGCTTTTTATCGTGGACTTTTTAAGGTATGGAATATGTTCACGAAAGAAAGAATGGACTGCTCAGACTCTCTACTGGCTATCAAGATAGCCAGTGGTGCATCGAGCCTGTGGGCTGGGGCCTTCACTCTCCAGATGGCTCTGCATGTCAAAGGTCATCACACTGGGCAAACGTGGACCATGCTTCTGCTCTGGCATCTCATCTGGAGGTGAAATCCACTTGTCTTGTTAGCCTGATGCTGGATAAATGGAGGCAGGTGCTCACTGAGACAGAACGCTCTCTGTTCACACGGTACTGTAGCGAGTCTCTTCATCATACTGATGAGGATCCTTTTCCCTTTGTTGAAACTGTTGCCTGCTTTGAAAGGCTTTTCCGGCCCTCTTTTAGAAATGTTTTAGATGAGGTTAATGGACATTCTTTATTAGGGGTGGAATGGTTCACAAAATTCTCGGTTCGGTTCATATCACGGTTTTGGGATCACGGTTTTCGGTTCGGTTCGGTACGTTTTTGGTACAGCAGGAAGGGGTCATTGCCCCCATTGAAAAAAGAGAGAGCTACCCGAAGTCGAAAAAAAAAATAATGCGACAGCATAATATCATATAACCACCCAACGGATTACACTGCAGCCATAGCAGCCCATTTCGCGACTGCCGGCTAAGGCGATCTCACGGGCAATTCCGAAACTTTTTGTACCTATTTTGGGGTATAAATGACGAATATGTACATATAGAGCCAGAGGTTTAAAAATACTAGAATTCCCCTTTAAGGTTTCATGGATGAAGCACAGTGCTAAGTTTCTCTATCTATCAGTGAAATTAAATTATGGCCTGTACTACTCAACATCAATCTTTATTTTAAGGTTTTTTCTGCACATGCCTTTTTGACTGAAATCTGTGAGGCTATTCCCCGTTTCTAGTGTGACAATAAATAGAAACAGTAGCCTAACTCTACATGAAAAAAAGCACACAGTAGGCCTCATAGCCTATTTCAAATGAACCGAACAATACATACATGCCCCGAACCGTGACTAGCGAACCGAACGGTTCGGATTTTTTACTTGAACCGTTCCATCCCTATTCTTTATATAAGGTGCCAGTCAAGATTTTAACAAAGAGAAATTGAACAAGAGCTGACACTCCCTGGAGAGCCCATCTAGGATTGAGGGACGATGTGAAATGTGAGTGGCGAGCGTACAAACCACCGTTCATTTAAAAAGCTGGTGACCTGCAGTGGAGGGTTTTACATGGCATAGTGGCTGTTGATGCTTTTATTTCAGTTTTAAATCCAAATGTGAATCATGACCGGAACTGAAAGTGCACAGAGAGAAAAAAAATCACTGTTTTCTGGAGTGCTCGAGACTTCATATACTCCTATGCTTCATTCATCTATACAGTGTCTCACTCTCTCTCTTTCAGCTCCATAGTGAATGTTCCCGGTGAATGGACATTGAGGCGAGAGTTTCTACGTTTACAGACGGAGGGTCGTGAAGGGGTCAGAGAGGGGGGAGGCCATGGAGGAGGTGGAGGGCAACAAAGACAACAACAGGTATGAAAAGTTTCAGAGATTTAGGTTTAGCGGCGGGACAAGATGGAGAGAGATAGAGAAAGCAAGGCAGTTATTACAACCACCCCAACTGTAACTGTAACAATATATGTTATCCTTATTATTATTAGTAGTAGTAGTAGTAGTAGTAGTATGTCTTGAAGAAGTAGTGTGACTGGACAAAGCAAATGTAATGCAATTGTCATTCAGTGCTCTAATCCCTCCCTCATAATAATTAACCTTCAATTTTGTCAGTTTTCAGGGATAACCCAGTTTGGATTTGCGTATTGCAAGGCTAAGAGCAAAGTTAACTGAAGATATTGAACCCTGGCTTAAGTCTAAGAATGTGAATTGTGAAAAGCCTATTAGTGGAGCAAGAGTAATATATGCAGCACTTACTAGCTGATAGACAGAGCAGCCCTAACCCAACCTCAATCCTAAACCCTATTATTATGTTTGTTTTTTTACATTATTATTTTGTTTGTCTAGGCTTTACAGCAGCACAGGCAGCAGTTAGTGGAGCAAGAGCGATACAAGCAGCAGTTACTGGCAGACAGACAGAAGAGGATCCAACAACAACACGAGCAACGACAAAAAATAGAGGATGTAAGTATACAATGACCTTTCCTGTATTCATTCAATGCTGGCAGGTCACATCAGTAAGATCACTGCCACCACCGACAGAGAAAAGCAAAGTTGAAATTCATTATGTTTTTGTAGAATACATCTTTTCAAGAAATACCTCAGGTCACCTTTTCTCCACAATTGCTCTGAAAAAATCCCTTCAACCTCCTCATTCTATCAACCTCTTCATCATTCTAGGGTAACAGGGATATTGTCAGGGAACCATGGCACAAACCTTTGACCTCCTTACTATTGGTTGCTTGTAATGTTGTTGATCTAGGAATTGAAGTTTATATTACTGTGACACTCATTGTAAGTTGCTCTGGATGAGAACGTCAGTTAAATGAGTAAAATCTAAATCTAAACCAAACAAAGGAATTAGACACTACCAACTGAAGTTTGTTTTAGTTTATGATACTTTGGTTGTTGTTGCTTGAAAAGTTAATGTTGTCATGACTGATTTTTGTGTGCGTTGTTTTTTTGTTTGTTTACGTTGACCTTCACCAGCAACAGAGGCGTCAGCTGACAAACTCTGCCTTCCAGTGGGCGGAGCTTCAGGAGATCCTGCTGGGGGAGGAGTCTGATCTCCATGACAACAGAATCTTATTGGATGACAGGAACAGAAGGAGTGACAGGAGACAGGTACTGACGGACAGGACTGACTCAGCAGTGGTAGTGGTCAATTTAGCTATTTTTTCCTCAAAACCTAATGGCCCTAATGATTAGAGTGTTTTTAATGTGTTTTTAATAAAGTATCAAAATACTAGTGCTAAAGTTATTTATGTCCACAAGTACTGATTGTATAAGGGGAAAAATACCTGAGTTGCATAAATGAAGAAGACAGCATAATATCAAGTCTCTCAACCAACAGATGAAAAATTAAACCAGTTAATAGCCCTGTAGTCGGCCCGCTACAGTTTGTCTTTCAGTTGTTGAGGAGAGAACACCCTGTATTTAATAGTTAGACACTGACGTTTCCATAACCTTTAATCCCATCATAACACATCATGCAGGAGCTTTCTTCTCATTTTATGAGGTATTTTACGTATTTTAAAAATTGATTTCAGCATGTCAGTGTAGTTTTGCCTTGTTTTGGTTTCTGTTGTGCGGCTCCCTTTTTAGAAGAAGGTCTTTCACTTCCTCTATAGGCTCCATACTGAATGCTAAAAATTGGCCGTTTGCCTTGTTAAAACGTGATTTATAACACGCGCGTGCATGGCATGTGCGCATACCATGGTGAGGTGTCTACTAATTCCAGTTGTCTTAAAAAAGACACATCGACCTCTCCACTCTATCACAGGTTCACTTATTAGTCATTAAGTTTAGCACATACTTAATGAATCTATCCCACACCCCAGTGGGTTTCAATAGGACTACATTACAGCTGTGGACAGGGTCAGTGGATGGGATTTCCTCATTTAGAAGACACTGTATTTCAATTCTATTAATACCTGTCTAGTTATATTTGATCTATCTATTTGGTGTGCTTGTGTGTGTGTGGCGGAGAGCTATCTGTACTTATTACATTCTGATTGCACAGATTGGCCCTAAGTCATTAAGTTCAACATGCTTAGTGAATCTGTCTGATGCTTCAGTAAGTTTCAATACAACTGCATTTAATTAAGGGACAGGTTCAGCGAGTGTGTGATGTCAGCTCTTGTATTTTGTCATATGAAAACCTGTCTGTGGGTGCACTGGTTAGTCAGCTCACATAATGATTGATTTGGCAATCAGAGTTGTGTTGGTAGGCTAAAGATTAGAAAAGTGGGCAAGTCACAACTTCTACCTACATTTCTACCAGCACTTTCTCCATTTTCTTTGGTTGTTCTTGGTGTCCTAAACTGTCAGCTGCCTACATAATGTCAAACCCTTCCCCTTCTTCTTTTGTGATTGGTTGGCTGACAAAAAAATGGTTGGTATCTTGTGTTCTCCTCTAAAAACTGCTCTGCTCTGCCTAAAAAGAAGCCAGGATCTTTTCCAAAGCCGCCACTTTCAGTCCACCTTGCGGCCACTCCCTGTTTAATGTAGAAAAGGGTGCTGGCAGTTTGAACAAAGCAGAATAGCGCAAACACACCCTAATGCTCTTCTGTCCTATAGAGAGCCCCTTTACCAAGGCACTGAACCCCCAACTGTTCCAGTGGAGCTGCTCAGTGTCTGTAGAAAACTGTAGCTGTACTGGGCAACAGTAGAAGATTGTAAGATTAAACTAAAGAACATGTTAGCTAGGGTTAGACTGATATATTGGCCCTTTTATTAAAAATCTGATATTTGTCAGTGTTGTCCACCTCTGATGGACATAATGTCTGATTGATTGCATATTGTTCGTATAATTGATCAGTACTACACTGGTTGTCTCTGGGAAATCTTTAACCTGAATTGATAATGCCACATTTTGATCTGAGGCCACACAAGAATGCATGAATATATTTTATTACTAGTGGTAATAGTAGTATTAATAGTGCTATTATTATTATCATCCTGGGTTTCCTGAGAGTTTTAGTGTCTCATGGTCTAAATCCGGTTTCAGAGGCTTTTCCACCCTGACAAGAATACAATTCTGGCGGAAACAGTGAATACTAAATATCAGCTATCGGTATCTTCAATCCAAACATATTGGTATCATTATCGGCCTTAAAAAAACATTGAACAATAATTGTAACTGGAAATTAGTTAAAGGTGCATTAAATAATGTATGACTTATCAACCTCTATCAGCAACCAAGGAATTGCAACAATATCGACAGGTCTTTACAATATTTTCACAATAGACGAGTCAAGTCTTGATGAACATTACACAGCCCCTTGAATGTGACCCTTCAAAACCAATGAAACATTATTTCAAGTACTGCATATGAGGCAGATAGGATTAATCATTGTAAAAAAAAATCAACAAAAATACATAGTGTGAAAAGTGAAAAATTTACCAGTTTGGACTATTTGGACATACAAGGTTTCTCTAGGACAAATCCAAAAAGAGGTCATACTGAAATATTTAGAGTTGAGGGCGTTGGCTAAAAGCTGTATGCCATCTTGCAGACTCTGAATATTTTAGTTCCTACCTCTCAGAATTCAGCTCAAGACTGAGCTCAGTGTACCCTAATTAAGTAGGCCTGTGTGTGCGTGTGTGTGTGTGTGCGTGCGTGTGCGTGTGCGTGTGCGTGTGTGTTGCTGTTGTGCTTAGATTTCTATCCGTTTGAGGACCTGACAGGGGCATAAGAATAAGGAAGAGGTCATTGACTTTCAATGGAACATCCTCGCAAGTATTGTAATACAAGCGTGTGTCTCTCTGCGCTCATCTGGTGCGTGTGTGTGTGTGTGTGTGTGTGTGTGTGTGTGTGTGTGTGTGTGTGTGTGTATGTGTGCGCGCATGTGTGCGTGTGTGTCTTGAGCAGGACCACACCGGCAGACAGCGGCGTGCCGATGTGTCGATAAGGCCTCTGGATTCCACAGCAGAGCAGGTAACAAACACACCCGTCCTCTTTTATTAATTTCTTCTTTTCTTCTCTCTCACTCTTTCATTCAGCTGTCCGGTTATTCCTCCTTTTCCTGTCTGTGCCTGGTAATTCTTCTTTATGCTGTTGATGGATTTGATCAGTCATGTGATAATTGTTTGTCTTTGCAAACAGCTGTCAGCAGAATTACATTTACAGTCGTTGATTCAAGTGGTCAGCACAGGTTTTCTTTCTTTTTTCTTTCTTTCTTTCTTTCTTTCTTTCTTTCTTTTCGTGAAAGGACAAAGTTACAGCTTTAATTTGACTGCTGTTGCATATAAACCTCAGAACTCAGAACATTTGCAGTTCTTCTTGGAGGTCGACACGGTTTGTGTGTGTAATACATTCTGTAACCTTAGTTCCTGAAACCTGTTGAAGTAATTTGTCAATATGAAAATATAGTTTTTTTTTATTAATGAAAAGCTTGTTGTTTTGAGAGGCAAAATGAGTTGTGTATGCCAGTAGAGTTTACTTTGTAGGTATGCTGTGTGTTTGTTTTGATATCTAATTTAACATATATTTTCTTTTAATGTTCATAAATGAAGTTTCTTGGTGCCAGACCATGGTGTGTGTGTGTGTGTGTGTGTGTGTGTGTGGTGTGCGTGTGCGTGTGCGTGTGCGTGTGTGTGCGTGTGTGTGTGTAAACGAGAGTGGGAGCAAGACATAGTGACTTCTTCAATGATGCTGAATGTGTCTGAGACCCCCACCAGGATGAGAGGAGAGGAACATTTCTGAAAGCTAAACAAGAGAAAACACTTGTTTAGACAGAGAGAGATGGAGAGAGAGAGAACGGGGTAGTTTACTGGTGTTGCATGTGTCTCGGACCCCTGGTTAGATAAAAGGAATCGAAAAAGAGTGAGGGCAATACAAGAGAAGAGAGGTGGAAAGGACATTGAGAAAGTGAAGAGTGCAACAAAGGGAGAAGAATAGGAATTGTGTCTGAGTGTGTGTATTTGTGTCTGCAGCTGTTTCAATTTTATATATTATGAGAGAAGGCAAGAATGTATCTAAGTCACGTGAATGTCTGGGACCCCTGCTAAGATTGGAGGAAATGAATGTATTGAAATTGTCAATGTGATGAGACACTGATCCAAAGAGAGAGAGAAATTTAGTTGTGATCAAGAGAGGTAGAAATAGAGAGAGAGAGATTGCAGTGGCAAACCAGTAGTGTCAGATATTGACAAGCTTTAATCCAATGTTTAGTCTCTCTGGGCGGTCACAGCATGCCATCACATTCATTTTAAAACCTTCCCTCTCCATCTCTCTCTCTCCTTCTGTCTCTGGTGATCGCAGCATGTCTTCTTTCTCTCCTCCTCTCTCGCCTCCTCTCTCCATATCTTCCGCTGTCGGCCACAGCTTGTCGTCTCTTTGATTTCTGCATATCTTCTTCACCCCTTGTCTCTTTTCCCAACAAAATGTTGCTCTTCTAATCTCAGTAGGAGTTCTCAGACATACAAATTCACCAAACATCTCGCCTTTCGCTCTCTTGTCATTTCTCTATCTCCCAAACACTTTCTCTTCCTCCCTTAGCGCCTCTCTCAGTCCCTCATCGCTCTGCTTTCTTCTTGCTCCTCGCATCGCTCGTCTCTCTGTCTCTCCCCCTGTTGCTTTGTTCATTCAGTGGTCTAATATACTTTTTATGCCATTTCATACACAATATTGTCCCTGTCAACACCAAATCTTCAATAGAACATTTGAAGGAAAGCACCCACAGTGGTTGGTAGATTGTCCCTTTGGTCAGCTTCCCCACTATGTGATGAGAACAGACACTAAAATCATCCATATGTCCCATATATAGATCATTGGCTCCGGTGCTCCAACACTTCAGCATGCACTATGTTGGGTGATGGTAGGCCACTAGCATAAGCCAAAGTAAGAAGACGAACCTTTTAGTAATACAAAGTTGTTACTGGTTTTTACTGGTTCATCTGATTTTTAGCTGTAAGCAGTCTCCTGTTGTCCACCAAAAAATAGTAGAAAATAGACCACAAAGAAATAGTCCCCGCTCCTTCAAAACAGTGTTATTTTTGTATCATATTTTGTGTCAAGTGTATGCCAGACCTAACTTTATGCCAGACTTAATATAATTTAAGATGACTTACCATTTAGCTTTAGAGCTGCTACAATTTTCTCACTTTTTAGATAAGTCTAGGCTCCTACTAACACTCAACATAGAGCATGCTGAAGTGTTACTACTACTAAAGTGTTAGTCTCTACTACCACCTAAGACAGAGAGCGGGCTTGCTGGTGAGATATTACTGTATTATGGCTTTAGCTGCTTAACTTCTATGACTTTCAGATAAACAAAAATGTCTCATGCTCAACTGATGCAATATTTAACAGCCACTTGTTTCAGCCATATTTAAATGAGAGTGTAAATAATTTAGTACAAGTATGTTTGTGTAAAGTCTTCTGAACGTGCAAACATTTGATGTGTATATGTGTATGTGAGACATTACTCAGCATAGTTTATTAACCATACACCAGAACGGCTCAGTGATCTCTAGGGGCACCTAGTCTTGTTTTAGTTTGTGTACTATTCTCTTCTTTGGTGAGTTTTGATTTAGTTTGCATCCAATTCCCCTGGTGTCTCTGTTCGTCTTGATTTTCTGTTTCCTTTTAAGTGAGTTTGTATTGCTTATATCTTTTTTGTGGTTTATGTGGTGTATGTGCAAATAGTTTGTACTTGTCCTCATAGATTCCCACGCACACCATGTATTTTTAGGTTGTCGGTCAAGCCGAATCTAAACATCTGTTGTGCATTTTTGTTTAACCAGTCATGATTAGCTGTCAGCTTTTAGATATTTGGTTGTTTCTACTGTCAACAGACAGATCTGCAATGCTACCAGACATAAAGATTGGTAGCAACGTGGCACTGTAGTACCATTTGCACCAGAATTTAATTTGGGCAAATAGGGTGACTCTACACCGTCTCAAGTAGGGGGAATGATTAATGCTGTATTTTTACATCAAAATCATGCCTAGTGCAGCTTTAATATAAGTTTTCTTCTGATGAGCCAAAAATGACATGAATAAGTCATAGATTGAAAAGTGGATAGATTCATTTGTGTATTTCGCCCCTCTCTTTGTGTCTCTCTCTGTCTCTCCCCCATTTGTCTCTCCCTCTTTATTCCTGTCTCTCTGGGTTTAAAATCAGGTGAAGTCACAAAGCTAGAATACCGAACAGGCTTTCCCATTATCTATTATCACTATTCTTGAGTGGTGATTTGGATGATACATGTGAGATTACTGCCATGGAGTGTTTCATAATATTGTTGTGGAAATGAGCCTTGTTTTGGTGCCCAGGATTGAGAAAGCCAATGCGTCACCATGGCTCTAGTGTTGGTGTACTGAACATGTTTAGGAAGATATGTTGAGTATTCCAACTTTCGGTCTCCTGCTCTGTCTTCACATGAAAACTATTCCCATTCCCACAAAAACATTATTAAATCAAACATTATTATTAAAGGTAAAATGGACAGAAGGAATACACCATGATCTGTTAGTGCTGTGGTAGGAGCAGCATGATTTGCTAGTTACTAAAGTAGGAGTGTTTGTATGGGAATCTGTGTTGCTGTGGTAATGTATGTATGAGACAAAAAGACCTGTATTTCTCTTCATTAGGCTGTTTAGTGCTCCATCACAGCTGGAATTTAGTCTGGGTGTTGATATGGACACATTTCAAATATATATAAAACAATTGTACATAAAATGTACAAAAAACTGATCTGAAATCTTTGTCTTTCACTTCAAATATGCAATATAAAGCATTGTATCAGTGCGTCTGTGTGAAACCCGAGCTGCCAAACTAGCTTTAGCTCAGTCAAAACCAGAGCTGTGAGATCTTCAGATGACAGTAGCAGTGGGCTTCCTAAACTGTCTGTCTTTATGTGTGCTTTTCATGCATTTCCTCTGCAGAAACTTCTGCCTGCCAATCAGATTCTTTAGTTCCAGATGCCGTCTCATGTCCAGTAGTGTCCACCATTGCCAGCACCAGACTAATTGCTCTTTTATGAGTGCTTTTGTGTGCTTTCATGTGTTTTACATCAGAGAAGTGAGGGAAATCAGCTTCTTTTCTGTGTGCCTCTTTGAATGTGTCTCAATAAGCTTCATTATATAGTATTTGCAACAGCAAGCTTCTTGTCACTTTCTACAGAGCCTGGCAGTAGCCGTTCTGCGGCGATGAAATGTAAAACAAAGTATTCACTTGTGCACACAACATGCTATTGTGTGTGTGCGATATATAAAACAAGCATTCAAGTTGCATAAAAAGCGTGCATATAGATATAAAAATCCCCTTTCTGGGGCTTTGACTCTCAATATACTATATATGGTTTCTTACTAAAAAATAACAACTTGCATTGCAAGTGGCAATGCCTTGATAATTCATCCGATTTATCTGACGTAAAACTTCAGTCTCTATCCGTTTTACTTTATCAAAGCCTGATTCAACTAAATATATCTTTATTCAGCAAAATAATAATAATTAAATAAAATTAATCATTGCAATCAAGTAGAATTTTTTTTTTTTTCTCTTGCAGCTACTCCCTAAATTTGTATGTGTGCTTTTCATGTTTGCTACATAGAGAGCTCAAAATCAGCTGCTTCAGCCTAAGGCCCAGCATTTCCAGCCCCAGCTTCAGCCCCAGCTTCAGCCCCAGCTTCAGCCCCAGGCCAAGCCCCAGCCTCTTGCCCAGCATCAGCAACCTTCGGCAGGCAGGAGATCCCACCGCACCCTGCCCAAGGACCAAACCCAGCTCCTCTCACTGCAGCACGACCACAGACACAGGGAGAGAGCGAGGGAGAGAGAGAGGCAGAGGGAGAGAGAGAAGTCTGTGGCCGCTGTCCAGAAGCTAACAGCTCACAGTGTGACCGCAACTACTGCTGCTGCTGCCGCTGCTGCTGCTGCTGCTGCTGCCGCTGCTGCCAGGCCTGTCTGCCCTGCAAACAGCCAGCGCACAGCGGTAAAACCTGCCTTCTACAGCCTCAAACAACTTCCTCATTCCACTCTGTACTCCTGTCAAACTTTCTTTTTTTGTCTAACTTTAACTTTCTATTCTTTCTGTCTTCTCTCTAACTACTGTCCTTCCTTCTTGTCACTGGCCAACTGCCTTGCAAATGGTCAACATAAAGCAATGAGACTCTTATTATCCCTTATTATGTCTTTTCTTTCTTTCTGCCTTCGTTCCCCTCCTATTTCCCTTCTCCCTTGTCATCATTCATCCTTTCTCCTTTTCCTCTCAGTTGCTTCCTCTTCCCTCCGTGCTTTCATTTGGTTTAGTACATCCTTTCCCCCCCCCTCCTTCTTTCCTTCCTTCCTTCCTTCCATCAGTCATTCCTTCCTACCTTATCTCCTCCCCATTCAGCCTAATCTTCTTGCTTTCTACTTTGTCCATCCTTTTTTCAACCCCTTTCCTCCCCTGCTTCCTTTCTTCCTTCCCTCAGTCCCTCCCTCCTTGTCAGCTATTGTGACAACACTATTCCTACCTTCCTACCCTTTGTGCCCCCCCTTCCTCTGTGCTCCCTAAATGCATGTGTTTATACATTCATGTGTGTTAGGGCGTGCTTGCGTACATGTCTTATACATGTCTGTGGCAGGGTGCCACATAACCGGGGTCCTTGACAGACAGAGACATAGGCAGGGGAGAGTTAATTGGCCAGCAGGGCCGTTTATTGTCCACACAATACCGGCAACAATACCAACGGCCCGGGTTGACGGCAGCGCGCCGTCGGCGCCGTCTCCCTCCGCCGGCGCCCTCCTTCGGTCCCGGTGGGCCAGCCGCGGAGCCCCAAGGCTGCCCCAGCCTGCCAGGGGCATCCTGCCCCAACCCCGACTGGTCAGCCCTTGCAGGTGGCTCCCGACTGCGTCCTCCGCGGACCTCCGCCGGACGCCGCGGCAGGAGACGGCCCGCTCCCGCTCCGTCACTCCCGCTGGCGCTGGCGCTGGCCCCCGTCTCTCCGCATCCACGCGCCAGCCTCTCACACTGGCGCGTCCCTCTCTCACACTCACACATTCACACACACGTTAAAAAGGCCCCAGCTGCAATCAGTCCCAACTGGCTGCAGCTGGAACCGGATCCAGGAAAGAAGCAGTCCACTAACTCACCTCTCTCCTGGATCCAATTAAGCCTCCCCCCACCCTCCCTCCAGTCCGCCACATACCCCCACCGCCAAACTGAGGCTGGGGAGCCGTCCGGCCGAAGCCAACTCCCCCCCCCTCCCTCCCCCCCCCCCCATTTGAGAGCGAGGAAGAAGGCGACGAAGGGTCCCGCCCGGAACGGCTCGGAGTCGGTGGGGCCAGGTGATGCTGCGAGGTGGTGAGGGAGGCGCCTTGCCATCACCGGCCGTCCACTGGCAGCTGGTGTCGCCACGACGGCACGGCGATGGCGATGTTCTCCCGTCTCTGCCTGTCGATTCCCGGTCAGGGAACCAAATGTGGCAGGGTGCCACATAACCGGGGTCCTTGACAGACAGAGACATAGGCAGGGGAGAGTTAATGGGCCCGCAGGGCCGTTTTATTGTCCACACAATCCCGGCAACAATATTACCCACGGCCCGGGTTGACGGCAGCGCGCCGTCGGCGCCGTCTCCCTCCGCCGGCGCCCTCCTTTGGTCCCGGTGGGCCAGCCGCGGAGCCCCAAGGCTGCCCCAGCCTGCCGGGCTTCCAGGGGCATCCTGCCCCAACCCCGACTGGTCAGCCCTTGCAGGTGGCTCCCGACTGCGTCCTCCGCGGACCTCCGCCGGACGCCGCGGCAGGAGACGGCCCGCTCCCGCTCCGTCACTCCCGCTGGCGCTGGCCCCCGTCTCTCCGCATCCACGCGCCAGCCTCTCACACTGGCGCGTCCCTCTCTCACACTCACACATTCACACACACGTTAAAAAGGCCCCAGCTGCAATCAGTCCCAACTGGCTGCAGCTGGAACCGGATCCAGGAAAGAAGCAGTCCACTAACTCACCTCTCTCCTGGATCCAATTAAGCCTCCCCCCACCCTCCCTCCAGTCCGCCACAAACTTCAGTCTCTATCGTTTTCTTATATCAAAGCCTGATTCAACTAAATATATCTATTCAGCAAAATAATATATTAAATAATTAATCATTGCAATCAGTAGATTTTTTTTTTTTTCTCTTGCAGCTACTCCCTAAATTTGTATGTGTGCTTTCATGTTTGTACATAGAGAGCTCAAATCAGCTGCTTCAGCCTAAGGCCCAGCATTTCCAGCCCCAGCTTCAGCCCCAGGCCAAGCCCCAGCCAAGCCCCAGCCTCTTGCCCACATCAGCAACTTCGGCAGGCAGGAGATACCACCGCACCCTGCCCAAGGACCAAACCCAGCTCCTCTCACTGCAGCACGACCACAGACACAGGGAGAGAGCGAGGGAGAGAGAGAGGCAGAGGGAGAGAGAGAAGTCTGTGGCCGCTGTCCAGAAGCTAACAGCTCACAGTGTGACCGCAACTACTGCTGCTGCTCCCTGCTGCTGCTGCTGCTGCTGCTGCCGCTGCTGCCAGGCCTGTCTGCCCTGCAAACAGCCAGCGCACAGCGGTAAAACCTGCCTTCTACAGCCTCAAACAACTTCCTCATTCCACTCTGTACTCCTGTCAAACTTTCTTTTTTTGTCTAACTTTAACTTTCTATTCTTTCTGTCTTCTCTCTAACTACTGTCCTTCCTTCTTGTCACTGGCCAACTACCTTGCAAATGGTCAACATAAAGCAATGAGACTCTTTCTTTCCCTTATTATGTCTTTTCTTTCTTTCTGCCTTCGTTCCCCTCCTATTTCCCTTCTCCCTTGTCATCATTCATCCTTTCTCCTTTTCCTCTCAGTTGCTTCCTCTTCCCTCCGTGCTTTCATTTGGTTTAGTACATCCTTTCCCCCCCCCTCCTTCTTTCCTTCCTTCCTTCCTTCCATCAGTCATTCCTTCCTACCTTATCTCCTCCCCATTCAGCCTAATCTTCTTGCTTTCTACTTTGTCCATCCTTTTTTCAACCCCTTTCCTCCCCTGCTTCCTTTCTTCCTTCCCTCAGTCCCTCCCTCCTTGTCAGCTATTGTGACAACACTATTCCTACCTTCCTACCCTTTGTGCCCCCCCTTCCTCTGTGCTCCCTAAATGCATGTGTTTATACATTCATGTGTGTTAGGGCGTGCTTGCGTACATGTCTTATACATGTCTTTGTATGATTACATGTCTGTATGATTCTAGACACACACACAATTACACTCTGTCACTTTTATATGTTTTGAATGTTTTAGATGGACCTACAGGAGTCAAACCTAGCCATGCTGCTGTCGGCTGCTGGTCTGCCAAGCCAGATGCACTGTAGGCTGGGCTCTGGGAGCAGCTCTAGCCCCTGCACTCCAGCCATGCAGAGAGCTCACCAAAACCAGGTATACGCAAATTATATACAAAATTATTACAAATTACAAATGATATATACACATATATATATATATATATATCCTATATGCACACACACACACAGACTTTTCTATTCCATTATATTGTGTGCTGTTCTTTTATGTGTATAAGGAGACATCTCTCATTATGTCGGCTGGCTAGCACCGCCCCCCCCCCGCCCCCCCAGCTGACAAAATCTCCAACCTGGATGACAGGTTACCAAAACTCGACAGTAAACCAAACCAATAAACAAGCTAGTTGTAAGCCCATTTGACTTTGTTTCCAAGTTCTGATTCACTTGTAATTTGACAGTGTGGACGTAAATGAATTAAATGCAGCTAAGTAAAGTTTTCCACTATGGTGCAGACGAAAGAATACAAACTGTAGGTGTGATACATACATACATACAGGATAACCTTTCCTGTGATTATGGGGACTTGAGGGGTGTGGCTAAAGGTGAGGTACATAGATAAACTATTATGTCGTCTGTATACACTGCTTGCCCAAACTCGGCATCTATTGCACGCCCGACCGTCGTGTTAGGGATCCCTCTCTGAGTAGTCCCTCCCAAGGTTTCTTCCATTTTTTTCCTGAAAGGGTTTGTGGGAGTTTTTTCTTGTCCTCCGTGAGGGTCCAAGGCGGGGGGTGTCATGTATGAACCATGTGCTGATTTGATTTATTTGCAATTTGTAGTTTGCAAGTGCTAGAGTAGAGCTAATGAACATGTATGAACTTATTTTCTTTCTTTTTTTCGCAGAATGCCAATCTGCGTTCTAGCCGAGATGCCCCTCACAGCAGCTCAATGTCAGATATGGCCACCTCCCCCTTCTCCCCCTTCTCCCCCGTCTCCCCGTTCTCCCCCCCCCCTCAGCCCCCTCACCCCAACAGCTGATGATGTCTTCTGGGACTTTGCAGACAGACCGCCAAAGGTTGGTAACAACTGTCCTTCTATTCTGCTGGATGGCTGGTTGACTAGTTGCATGGCTTGTTAGGTGGCTGGCTAACTGATTGACTAGTTGACTGGCTGGTTGAGTAGTTGTAGCAGTCTGCCACAGTGATAAGCTATCATTATTAGCCCTGTGTTGTTATTGCCATGCCAGGCTTAGAAGGTAGCATGCATGGGTGTGTGAAGTTCAGACACTAACATGCCCTGTCTTTGAATGTTACTATTAATCCTAAAGGGGATGTTGTTGTGCTCTTGTCATGCCAAGCTGAGGAAGTGGTGTGCACAGCACGAGGTTGGTATACAGTGTGTGTGTGTGTGTGCAAGTTTGCGTGTGTTTCCTCCAGGTTTGCAATGAAGCACCTCTAAATGAAAACACATTCTCTGTTGTGATGAACACACCTTGTTTACTCAAAAACATGTTTAATTTTCACTCTCTCCCGCTCTCTCTATCTCTCCCCCTCTCTCCATCTCACTCTCTAATACTGAGTAATACTGCTCCCCTGCTAGGTGTTTTACTAACAGAATATGCTGTAAGGTGTATTTTCTAACAGAACACCATATGGAGTTGATAGAACAGCTAATAACAACTACAGAGAGAGAGAGAGCGGGACAACGCTGTCTATCGACTATGTTATGTTGTTTTACTAACAGGAGGCCATATGGAGTCAATACAACAGTTAATAACTCAGACTCTCTCCTGTGTTCGGTATGTGGCAACTGGAGCTGGTTTAAAACACTATTATGATAATCTACGTGAATGGTTTTGAAACTTTCTGCAGGGGACCCACATTGAATGAAATACATTTTCTCTATTCAGATATTGCAGGCTGTTGTACACTTTGCAAAGCAGGGACAGAACATTGTTTAGAAAGAGAAGACCATTATTTTAAACATTGTCAAAATAATCTGAGGACCTATTGGAATCTTCCTTTGTTTCACCTTTCTGAGCCAATCTTTAAAACACCGATCATCTGTAGCAGAGCTATAAATGTCTTGAATTCTTGTCACTGTTTGAGTTCAAATGATTTACCAACCAAGTAGTCCTAAAGCTCATGCTTTTAGAGCAATATGATCAATCAAGTCCCTCCTAAGTAGACCTAGGTTTAGTGTGCTCGTCTCTGAAAGCTTAGATTTACTTCACCGTATGGTTTATGAGCTAGTGTTTTGAGTTTGATTCCCACATAGTAACCTTCACCTACACGTCACAATACAGAGTCAGGAAATTACAGACACCAAGCTCACTGTAAACCATTTGTGTGTGTGTGTGCGTGTGTGTCTGCTTGTGTGTTCACGAGGGCCAGATGCAGGAAGTGGGTAATGTGTCAGAAGGATGGTGGGTATTTCCACAGCTCACTTCCTGTTCTGCCAGGCATGTTGTCTGCCTGTCTGTGACCAGGTTATGTGACCCAGGGCATTAGAGGTCAAAAAGACACCCGCTGGTTGGTGGACCGAGAGTTTTCGAAACATAAAATATTGAAAAATATAGAGTGAATATCAGTCCTTTGCAACATGAACATACTGTTTGATTCACTGTTAATTTCACAATGTTCTCATAGTTGTGCCATAAACGGTTTGGAAGGGTTGGAAGAATACTGAAAAATACAGAAAAAAATACAAGCGTCCTCTAAAATGTTTTTTTTAAAAGTTTGTAGCCTTAGGAACATCCCATCAGTGTCTGACCCAAGATCATATCTTCACATACCATATGGTAGATATGCAGACTGGTTTGAAAAGGTTACAGATTTCAGGAGAAGTGTTGCTGAGATGCTGAGAACTATTAAGAAATAGCAAAGCCAAATGGGTCTCATTAGATTCTCAGTAATAAATATTTCCCTGTGGGTTATTAAATATTTTACTGCACTTTGCTCTGCACCCTTTGAGGTGCTATAGGAGTTGTTGTTCATAGTGGTTTCAGAACCGCACAAACCTTCCTATAATTACCTGAAGCCCTGCAGGGCTAGACATGAGACCCTTGTAAAGGGGCCTTCCGTCTTTATGCATGTGTCCATTATTCATTTGTCCATAACTTTTGTTTTAATTTCACGCTGATATCTCCCCCTGTGTTGTGTAAATGGTATCTTCCAGGTCCCAGAACGTACTACCTCTAAGTTCTACTGTAGAGAGCTGATGATGGGACACAAGAGGACTGTTTCAAGGTAATACTATCACACTGTATACATGCTACACACACACAAACACATACACACACAGACTCAAGTCCAAATGTGCAGATTCACTTTATTTAATTTCTATCTGGCACCTTTACTGAAGGTTGCATTTTGCATATCAGTGTTTTTCATGTGAGACTTACCTGTCACTTTCTAAAATCATCTTGAAAAGTACTCAGATGTGATTGGCTTGAAACTGTCTTTTTGCATAGCATACAGTATAACCAAGAATGAAGCCAATGGCTTGAATAAATGAATTTTCATGTCTATAGCAGGCACGGCTCAAGAAAACAGTATATTACATTATATTACAATCTAACCAAAAAAACATTGGGCATTGCTGAGCAGCAACAAGTTACAATGGATCTATCTTTCTTAAAATTGTCTGCAAGAAAAGCCCAAATAACACCATTTTAAATAGATATGAATGTGTATTCCTTATTTTTAATCTTTGGCAAATGTCCATCGCATAAGCAGGGTGATACCCTTTGAGGTGAATGTTAAACCATTTTAATGGACTTCAGCTTCGCCTCAGCATGGTCTATTCAAATCATCCAGAGTGAACGTCAACAAGTATTACGACTTACATAACCGTACAACTATACACTCAACATAGCATACACCATCAGAGGACAGTCGTTCCTGGTTAGATCAGATCAGATTAGATTAGGTGAAACTTTAATGATGAGGAAATTGGGTCATTGCAGCAGCAGAGAGAAGTATATAGATAATAGAGCATATGCAACAAGTGGAAAGTGTTAATCACAATTTGCCCCCCTCTTTGCCACCCTCTGTCCATCTGTCTGTCTGTGTCTCGCTCTCCGTCTAGTGGTAGTCCAATGTCTGTAGCAGAAAAAGGTGGACGGTCGGTGTCTCATGGAAGCTCTTCTACCAGCAGCAACCACTCAGGTCCGTACCACCCTCACATCAGCGCCTCGCTTAACTTCGTCACAGCCGTTATCTACTTGGCGTGCCTGAGTGACTACCGCCCGTCGCACTCACTCCCGTTATCGTGAAGTGCTTCGAGAGGCCGGTCATGGCCCACATTAAGATCGGTTTACCAGACACACTGGACCCTCTCCAATTCAGCCCAACAGCTCTTAAGAGAAACGCCTATGTGAGAATGCTTATTTTGACTACAGTTCAGCTTTCAACACCATTGTGCCCTCCAAGCTCATCAGTTCTGGGCATGGATTCCACCCTGTACAACTGGATCCTGGACTTTCTGACGTGCAGACCACTGAGTCTCTGCACAGGCACCCCCCAGGGCTGTGCACTGAGCCCACTGCTGTACTCCTTATACACACATGACTGCGTGGCCAGGAGCACCAAGACAATTGTTAAGTTTGCTGATGACACAACGATCATAGGCCTGATCTGGCATACTCTGTCTTCTTTTCTAAGATAAAGGATCAATGCTTTCATAGGCTATGTATGTTGTCTTCAGGCTATGACAGATATAACCACTGTTGTTCTGTCTTCTTTTCTAAGATAAAGGATCAATGCTTTCATAGGCTATGTATGTTGTCTTCAGGCTATGACAGATATAACCACTGTTGTTGCCTGCCTGAGTTTGGCCAAGCCCACCACACATGTTCTTGCACGCCCCCCCTTATAAAGGAGAGAGCAGCAGAACACAGGGTAATGCGTTCAAAGCTTGCCTTCTCTCACCCCTGTGTCTAGAGAGGAAGAAAGAAACAACTCTCATGTATTTCAAAGCTCTGCTCTCTATGCTTTCTCGGTGTGTGGTGGTAAGGAAGCTGCTCTTGTAGTGTAGAGAAACCGGGAGAGCTAGAAAAGAGAGGGAGATAGAGGAGAATATGTTTAGTGTTTCAAAGTTGCCCTCTGTGTAGAGCTGGGAGGAAGCAGCTCTTGATGCCTCCCACTCAGTTTGACTGCTGGCCTCAGCTGTCTTTGTTTGGAGTCACAGATCAGAGACGCTCAAAGAGACTCATACAGCTTTACTGACACAAAACTCATATCTCCACTGTCTGTAACTGAGAAAATAATACTTTCCCGTTCATGCCATGTCTTCGTGTGTGCTAATATTGTAGGGTTATGAAAGGTGTTCTAACACAAGGGGGGGAAAATGGTATTTCTGGGTTCTTAAAAAAAAAAAAAAAAAGCTCTTAAAAATAAGTCTCTAAATTTAAGGTCTTAAAAAGTATTAAAATGTATATTTATAAATACAGTTATTAGAGGTATTTTTTTCACCATAGAATGACAGGTTTCTTTGCACTGCATGTCCACTAGATTATTACAGAACAGGGTTAGTAGTAGAATATGATAAACATGATTTATTTTTCATCGTATCTGCTTTACTAAACACATTTAGACTTCATGTCCAAATTAATTTCCTGTTATCCTTATTCTTAAACTGCCCATTTATGGTTTCATTTAAAAGGTATGATAAGACTTAAATTTGTCTTTCTGAAACCTGCAGATACGCTTTGAAAGCCAGACAGAAGTACAGATTAAAGTCTAATCTATCAAGAGGCCAAATTAAGTTTTGGCATTGCCTATTCTTGCATTACATTACATGCTACATTTATGGTCACTAATGTGCATGCCTCTGTGTGTGTCTATGTGTGTGTGGTGTAGGTTACTTTAAGCTGGAGAGTCCTCTACTACAGCACCGTCTACAGCAGCAGAGGAAGACACAAGACAGCTCAACTGGTGGACCTACACAAGTAAATGTATTATTTTTCTTCTATATTTTTTATTTGTATCCATCTTTCTTGGATTCTCTTACTCCCTTTACCCCTGCCATTTACATGCATACTTTCTCACACGCAGGGTGTAAAGTCTGCTCTGGGTCGACTTAACAAGGCCACCGAATACTCTTCCTCCAGTGACGAGGTCGGCAGCAGTGACGATGAAGAGAGGAACAGGTGAGGTCATCATTATCTTTTTCAGTCATCATGGACTACCATGACATGTTTCAAATTGAGGAGACAATACGTATTGTCATTAGTTCATTAATGATTTGATTTTATCAAGAATGACCCAATGATTCCTATTTCCACTTTCACCTGGCCTTTACTCTCAAGCCAAAGAATTGTGAATATCACAATGGGAGGAACTTTACAGCCCAATGTGCGCAAATCTATTGAGCAATTCTACATTGTTTCCAAACTACGCATTTATGAAACATGACCTGTTGCAAGCTGAAGATGTAACATGCAATTGCAAAACCAATACTACGAATGAGTAGACTTCTGATGAAAGAGTCTTTACTCAATGCCCTGTTGTGTTGCTACATGTACAAATAAGACTTTATGTAGAAATGTTTCTGCTGACTCCTAAGGGCAAGTTGAGGATTTTGACAGATTTAAAATACTGCACATACATACAGGGTGAAACTCCCATGGCATAGTTTGGGATTCCCCGGAGCATCATGGTCTACAAAATTAGACTGGGACAACAATTTTAGTGCCATATTGGGTCAAAACCCATGCCATATTGCATCATATCCATCAGGTCATAGGTGGATGACTGGAAGATGTATTGTAGGCCCGACAAATATCAGTCTTACCCTAAGAGAGACTAGAAGGATTACTAGCCAGTTAACGCTACCCCGCAGTGTCCACATAGAATAACCATAGAATACATAGAATGTATTTATGGTATTTGCTGTCTGGCAACACCAGCTTATTGAACACTGTATCAGGAAGCTGAACTATTGGGGCTTCACCATTACAGTGGAACAGCTGCATTATATGTATATTTGAATGTGACATTGGTTTACAGAAGTACCCCACATGAAATATCAACAGACATGGCATGAAGGTGTTTGAACTGTGTTATTAATGCATACTATTCAGAATCCCTATCTGCTTATGCTAGTTGCAATGATCTCAGGGTGCTGTTCTGGTCCTAGTAAAGAAGGACCATCTTGTTACCATTGCTGTAGCACGTGAGGATGTGTAGATGTTGCTTACAAATAGCTACAGCAGTATTTGTAGTCAGGCTCTGGCCTACCTTCTTGAATTCTCTGTGTGTTTCTAGGTCTGGCTTGTCCAATGGAAAAGGAAGGTACTTCAAAGGGATACCTGATGGCATCATACTGCAACCACACCACAATATCAACCAGGTAACCTGCAAATTTACTGGACATACACACCAATACACACACTCCTCTGTTTCTTCTATTTCTCCTCTCCACTCTCGGGCACTCCTGCATTTCTGTTTTTATCCACTAGAGGGTGCTAGGTCCACACTATTACATGGAGACTACTTAGGTAGATTAGATTAGATTCAAATGTATTGTCATTGCACAGAGACCTGGCTGAGACCTGTGTGTGTGTGTGTGTGTGTGTGTGTGTGTGTGTGTGTGTGTGTGTGTGTGTGTGTGTGCGCGCGTGCGTGTGTGCGCGTGCGCGTGCGTGTGTGCGTGCCATATAGCTTTCTAGGCCAGGTTCAGACGATACTTACCTGCTACCAGACCTCCTGCAGAAGACCTCCAGCCCTACCCATAATGCACTGGGCCAGCAGAACCGAACACGTGAATTCAACTACTCGCAGTCACCCACAGCCCCTCGAGCCCCCCCAAACCAGGAACAACATGTGAGTTTAATAGGAGGGATGTACAGACTGTACAGACTGGCAGGTAGACAGACAGACTTTCAAACACTTACACACAGCCTGCAACAGCTTGTGTTATGAAATACTGTACTTCACTTGTATAAAAGTGAAAGAAATCTAGATAATTTCACTTCCCTGCAGTTTCCAGTGCAGCTCAATATGTTTCAAGATTTTCTTTTATTAAGTTGCATTGAAAACAAATTAAATTACCTCATTGTCTGATTATTTTTCACTTGATTATTTTTCACTCAAATACCATTTTAGTAGTTTAGTAGACTAAATGATTTGCTAAGATGAATATTATTTGCAGCATGAACAGTTGCAGTAGTTTCATTTTTCCACCAGAGGGATGTGATGACACAGTTTTAGGTGGTATAAAGCTATCTGCTACAATAAGTGAGATAAAGTGTCTTAATAATCATGTAGTATTCACTGATTCTTATACAGCAAGCAAGACATTTTATTTTCAAGGACATCTATCTTATCTTAACTAATACTCATTTAGCCACATATTCCATCCCTCCTTATACTAATTTAGAGCCAAGTATAGTAGTCGTGTCATAACGCAATCCTTGTAAAGAACCTGACAAAGATAAGATTTTGGTGATGTTAATGGGTTGCAGACTTAAGAGACGTTGGCCAGTAAGAATCTTTGACTACATGTGATCTTTTGGTATCCTGAAATGACCATGAAGAAAAAAGGGTTCCTGTACTGTTCCTTTACCAAATATGGCTACAAATCCGCCTTAAACCTTATTTCACACCCAGATGATGAATATATGGAGCCAAAACATCAAACTATGTGTGACTTAACATACTAACCTTAAAACTACCTTTTTACTTCTGCAGGTTCAACAGCAAACCATGGAGAAATGTTGATGTTGTTTTTTATTGTCTATTCATTAGGCTGTCAGCAGTCCTACTAGTAAAAACACCTCTTCATCCTCCTGTTCCTCCTTCACCCCCTTCATCGATCCAAGACTGCTGCAGATATCACCACTACAGAGCCCTAGTGAGTTCATGCACACATACCTGTACACTCAAATATGAACATATGGTTTGAAAGCCCATAGTTAAACAGATACTTTAAGACAGGCCTATCAATTGGAAATTGAAACAACTCTCGGTCTTCACACATTCATCTGTTTTATTTAACAGCACGTGATCAAACAATAAGAATACAAATATTTAAAAAAAACTTTCATTGAAAAGTGGCTATGGTCATAATATACTTGATTATTATGACACATTTATAAGGTATTTTAATACATTTCTCTGTTCTTTGCAGCCATGTGTACTGTTTTCTGAATGAGAACCCTGTACAACACCATCGTCCTAAAGCTACTGCTTAGTCCATAACCTGTTGAGCCTGCGACTTTCAAGTTCACAAACATTTTAGAACTCCACTGTGCTCCATAGAGACCATATAAAAATATTGAAAACACCTTGATGCTAAAGCTGTTAGCTAAAGCTACATATATTCTTTTCTTCTCTTTTCCCACCCCTGTGTAGCGGGCAGTAAGGCTGAGCCAATCAGGAGAGAGAACCACAGGAAGGGATCTGTGGTGAATGTGAACCCAACCAACATCCGACCGCAGAGCGACACTCCAGAGATCCGCAAGTACAAGAAGAAATTCAACACTGAGGTCCTCTGCGCTGGCCTGTGGGGTATGTAGTGTTTATAGTGTTTGTAGTTTTTAAAATGACCACCTGGATTTATTGTCCATTGTTTATTTATCCACCGGTAGCTAACCATTATCGGGGCTTGGTTTCTACAGAGCATATGCTGCATATCATACCTGTTAGATATATAGACAAATCTATCTCTGTTTCTGTCTGTAGGTGTGAATCTGTTGGTGGGGACAGAGAATGGTCTGTGGCTGCTGGATCGAAGTGGGCAAGGGAAAGTCTACTCCCTCATCAGCAGACGAAGGTTTCAGCAGATGGATGTACTAGAAGGACTCAATGTCTTGATCACCATATCAGGTCGGTGTGGGCTCATGTGTAAATCGACTACACATACCCATAAGTAAACACCCAGCGACGCAGATGCATGTATATACACATGAAAACATGCACACACAGTGGGGTCTTTAACCTAGCACTAGAAAGACTTGGGTCATTTGGCCTCCGTCAATTTGGTCCGTTATCAAAGGATAATTCTGGGTTGGATTTCTCATCAGGTATGATGTAAATTAAACACAGCTGCCATATGAAGCAAATTGATGACTGTTTTGAATTTTAGAAATGATATATCCCAGCTTTCAAAATGTCCCTCCGCTTTCTGTGCACACCAGTGTTAATAATTGCAAAGGAAATAGTAGTTATACTTGTATTTACCCTTTTCAATTGGCCTTCTCTTCCACCCCCAAAATCCATTGGCCTAGTAGATCTTAGAGAAACAGACGTGTCACTTCGGAAGTCAACATCAACTCCTGTCGAGGTGCCCTTAAGCTTGGCACTTAAGCCCTGTATGACTGTATGTAACTGCATTAATGTGAAGCAGGACATTTCCAGGACCTTCCCTAGATTTGTAAAGATGAAAAGAGATATGTCTTTATTTCTATCCAACTCGAACAAACACTTTTCTCCTGCTAATTCTTCAGTTCCTAACTGCAAACTACAAACCGCCTTTACCCAGTTTCTCCGCAGAAATCATTGAAGTTTCATGTAATCTCTGTCTTTCTCCCTTCCTCCCCTCCTTCTCTCTATGCCTATGTCTGTAGGTAAAAAGAACAAGCTTCGTCTGTACTACCTGTCCTGGTTAAGGAATAAAATCCTCCATAATGACCCAGAGGTAGAGAAGAGACAGGGCTGGACTTCAGTAGGTGACCTGGAGGGCTGTATGCACTATAAAGTGGGTAAGTACACATTGCTAAGGTCACTACAAAGGACACTAAATACTTTAGACAATATAAAGTGACAATTGTTAATTGTTACTAGAAAAGACAGCTATGTTTTCAGTAGGAGTACTAGAGAACTGTATGCATGAGATATCAAGTATGCACTTCTGAGGGTACTACAAAGGGTAGTATAAAAGTAACTCGCCTATCATCATATCACAAAAACCCCACAAGTCCTCCTCAGACATGGACGTCATAGAACATGAGACAATACATTGGAAAAACATGAAGTAATTTGTGTCTGTGTCCGTCTGTTTTTTCCAGTGCGCTATGAGAAGATAAAGTTCTTGGTGATCGCTTTGAAAAATGCAGTGGAGGTATACGCCTGGGCCCCAAAGCCCTACCATAAATTTATGGCCTTTAAGGTTAGTGACATTTATTATTTAATAAGTAAGTATTTAATACATTATCGACTTATTTGTTCTCTAATAGAGATGGTTACCAAATAACCCTGCTAGGCTAGTAGCCAACGTCTTTTAGCTCCATCCTTGACTCTGGTCTCTGAGGTGGTTAAAACACCACCATCTGTCACCCAATCATTGAGTATCTAGGACAAACCATTGATAGACATGGGCAAAAATCTATTAGGGTCACCTTCACACACACACACATAAGTACTTACACACACACACCAATAGACACCGTACATCCAGGCTTAGAGAGTCACACACACAGACTCTCATCAGACCTCTGTCCCATTTCTTTGCATCCTTCGTGGCCTGAGCTAGTTTCTCCCCTGGCCTACGTAGTTTAACCCTCTCTCCGCTCTTCAGAAAGAAAATGTACTGATTATCCTGTTTGGAAGTGATAACATTGACTATAGTATGAGGAAACTAAAGTATAAGGAAAATCAAACTTTAGATGTTGAATCTATCTATCTATCTATCTTATTTTTGGTGGTGGTGGTGCCCCCTATTGGTTGATTTCCTCATACCTGTCCACAACATAAAGTAGAAGCCAAGTTTCAAAATAATTGGACAAACTGTCACAGAATTATTGCCATTTTTTTAAGCACATACTTGCCTTTGTAAAATTTCAAAATGGGGGAAAACCCTTTATGCAGACTTTGATGGTCCAATGGGAAAATCAGTAGAGGAACACCGGCTATATATGTGTTGCAATCGCAGAGCCCATTTTGTGACAGTTCTAACATTAAAAACTGCTCAGATTCAGTCTGTAATTACAGTGATCCCGTCAGGCCAGTTAAGGTTCAGTTGTAGATCAATTTGTGTCCTACTGATGGCTCTCGTTTTTGTTTTGGTATTTGGTGAACAGACCCATAAACAACTTGAATCGACTCAATGACAGCAATACATCTCCACATGGGAATACAATTAATTCATAACGCTCTATGAAAGTGTTTCTGCTGTAGATTTTCACTTCTGACTTCATTTTTTTGTTTATATGGTCTCTCTGTTTGTGTGTGTCTACCCAGTCATTCAGCTCTCTGCCCCAGAAGCCCTTGTCTGTTGACCTGACAGTGGAGCAAGGCCAAAGGCTAAAGGTCATCTACGGTTCTGTGTCTGGGTTCCACGCCATCGACGTTGACTCTGGAACACCTTACGACCTCTATCTGCCCACACATGTAAGAACCTACCTACCTACCTACCTACCTACCTACCTTTTACCTTTTACACTTCCACATACATTTCTTGAATTTCCACTTCATTTTGATAGCCAAGAAAAGCAAAATTCCCCAAATAAATGTATTTTGAAAGTGAAGGGGGTGAATACTTTTCACAGCCACTGTTTATGAAAAGCCCACACAGACAGCCTCTCATCTCTAAATACTCCAGACCCCACTCCCGCCCACAGTCAGGTTTTTTCACCCTGTTGGTATTTGTGGAGAACAATTATCAAGCCATATCATGACGTGTTATTTCAGGTATTGTCTGTGTCAGATCCTCCTTCAGATCTTCATACACAAATGTCATACCTGATATAGATATCATTCTTTTTATCTGGAGCTCTCTATTATACCTGACTGTCATTTTGCCTTTCTATCCCTCATCTCTTATATATCCATTCAACAATGCATCTCTATCTATGTCACTTCCCTCTATCTCTCAGGATGCTCTTCTCCTCCTCCTCCTCCTCCTCCTCCCACTCAGAGTCTACAGATGCCACTGCTCTCCTTTCTTTTTTCCTCATTTCCTCTTTCCACCCTCCTCTCTCTCTCTCTGCTCTCCTCCCACTCAGTCAGTCTATAGCTGTCAACCGCTCTTCTCTCCTCTCTCCCTCCTTTTCATCTCTCTTTCTCCTCCCACTGTCATCCATCGCAGCTTTTGCATTGCTCTCATTTTCTTCTTTCTTTCTTTTCTAAAGTTATTGAACTATCTTCACTCTCTCCTTGACTCACTTCTGTATTTCTCTCTCTCCTCTCTTTCTTTCTCTCTCTCTCTCCTCTCTCTCTGTCTCTTCAGTACGTGGGCAGGTAGAGCTAACAGCAGCATGTGGTGACTCATGTCCATTCCTATTCAGACACGTCTATTTTATCCCTCATATGGGTTTATATATGAGGGATACTTACATTTTAAATGGTAGACATCAATCTAAAGACATTTGGGTCATTCTCATATTAGTAGATTCTTTTTATGTACATTGTCAGTCATTTTACTATGATTTTAAGTGTAATTTATATATTCATTTATTTGTTTGACATAGCAATAACTTAACATACCACACAAAACAAAATAAAAACACAATCAAGTTTGTGTGTTTTTATTTTTTATTCACTTTTATTTTTTTCCCTTTACTGAGGACTCTTAGACTACCTGAAGTACCCTTGTCTGAGAACCTATGATCTATGGCAATAGCTATCTGGAGCCGTAGGTTACATTACATTAGAGTCATTTAGCAGACGCTTTTATCCAAAGCGACTTACAAGGGTGATAGTGGGGATCGAACCCACAACCCTGAGAGTCTCATGCTCTACCGACTGTCCGGGCCGGACAAGGTTAGCAACCAGCGGCGCCAAAACCCGACTTGTGATTAGAGTACGGTATGTTGTTACAGTACTGACGTTGTTTACATTTTGATCCATTGATTTGAAGACATTTTTCTAGCTCTAATGTCTTGACAGAGCAATTCCTTGAGCATGACGCCGGATGTACGTATGTACAGTATTTGCGCAGTCTAAAAGGTTTGTTCATGTTGGTAATATTTGTAAGATGTAGACTTACACTTTGCATTATGATGGCTTATTAAAGTTGCAAGTTTTTTTCCAACTCCAAGTTAAACTCTTCAAGAATGTTTTTGAATGAATTCTGGATTAAAGCTTTAATTTTGAACAAATCGCCCACTGCGGGTGCAATTAGAGAAAGGGCAGGTCATTCCTGTTCTCCTCTGCTGTATGTGGGCAGTTACAGCTCGCGGCAGCCTCTGGTGAGTCACAGATCCTGTTTAATATGTTTTTAGGGAGTTTTTTAGAACCATAAGCGTTGGTGGCACAAACTTCGGAAAATGTGGAACACAGGAGTTTTCTTGTGCATGTTCTGGACATTTTCATCTTGTTCCTCATTATTGGTTCTTCTCATCTCTCTTTCTCACTCCTTTCTTACTCTGCCTCTCTCAGGTCTGTAAGAGGGCTCTCTCTCATTCATACTCTCTCTCTCTCTCTCTCTCTCTCTCTCTCTCCCTCTCTCTCTCTCTCTCTCTCTCTCTCTCTCTCTCTATCTATCTATCTATTTCACGCTCTCTCACACACACACACACACTATGCCCCAGCTACCGTTAATGTGTGCTAGTTTCCACAAGCGAGGGGGAGTTGGAGATACGAACAGAGAAATAAAGCTCTAAAAATACATCCCTCCTGTCCTCCTTCTCTCGTTAGCGATGTTAGCTGTGTGTGTGTGTGTGTGTGTGTGTGTGTGTGTGTGTCCTGACCTGTTCTTGCTCCTGGAGAGTTTTTTTTTTCTCGTAGCTCCTCTGGTATATTAAGCGAGTCCGCACACACAGCTGCCTACTACACCGGTGCCTTACAATGCTCCTGCTGTGCTAACATTCAACGTTCTCGCTTTCTCTCTCGTTCTTTCTTTCTCACACACACGCAAACATTCAACACTCTTCCTCACACACACACACACACACACTGTTAAGAGTGCTTTTAGACACACTGACACACACACCCGCACTCCACTATCTCTGAGTACTCTCAGGCGCACTCTCATGCTCTCAGGCTTTCTCTTTGCTTCACACCCACACTCTGAAACCCACACAGTTTGCCATTCACACACACACACCTTCTCTCGCACCCCATTTATTACATAAACATCTTCAGCAGCTAAACTCATTCACTCACTCACTCGCACACACTCACATTTCTTTTCATACATGACAAATTCCCGCTTGCATGCACCTTTTCTCTCAAACACTCAAAAGCACAAACAAAAGCACATTGACCTATTCACGTACACTTGCAGACACACACGCACATTCATGTACATGATGCACCACCCACCCACTTAGAAAACCACTTAACCACACCCACAAACACACACATCTCTGGCCCGTTGTTGCCTGTGGACTATGATACAATGCTGATTCCAAGGCAGCGGATTAAAATTGCGTTGCGTCTGTGGATGCCTGTTCTAATGCTCAGGATTGTGGTGGCACACACCCCGGTAAAGTATGAGACACTCAACATACTCTCTCTCTCTCTCTCTCTCTCTCTCTCTCTCTCTCTCTCTCTCTCTCACAAACACACACGGACAGACACCAACCATATTCACCTGCTTAACACAGCACAGAAACTTAATGCTTGTTGCTGATGATGATGATTCCTATTTCCTATTAGATAACTGTTGCTGAACTGAATTCTCTGTTGGATAGTTGTTGCTGAACTTGTTTCCTGTTTGATAACTGTTACTGACCTAATTTCCTGATTTTTGTTGTTGAACTGGATTCCTATTAGATTGATGTTGCTGAACTGATTTCCTAGACTTTCCTAGACTTGTTGAATTGTTGCTTTGTCAAGATTTTTCCTAATGATTAGCAGTAGGTGAGGGTTTATGCTTTTTTCCATTGATGATCTGTCCCTATACTATGCTGTTGAAATGTTAGTTTATGTGTGTGCCCCTGTTTCTCTATGTGTTGTTTTGATTCAGCTGCCAAGGGTTGGTAAGCTAAAAAGTGTATCTGCCAAGAAAACATTTTACCAGCCAAATTAATGAATATACATTACATACAATATACATTTCCACATTTTACTATTTCATAGAAGCAGGTACTGTGTGTTAATTTAAAACCTGCTCACTTATACAATGGATCAAGTTTGCAAAGAACATCATCTATCTATCTCCTTTTATTATTGGAAAAACATTGTATTGAATGTACACTAATTTAATCAATTCAATTTGTGTGTGTGTGTGTGTGTGTGTGTGTTGGTTTCACAGATCCAGGGTTCCATCAATCCTCATGCCATCATCATTTTGCCAAACAGCGCCGGAACGGAGGTTCTGGTATGTTACGAAGACGAGGGCGTCTACATTGACACCTACGGACGCATCACCAAGGATACAGTGCTGCAGTGGGGGGAGATGCCTGCATCAGTTGGTAAGTTTCACACACACACACACACACACACACACACACACAACGACATACATACACACGTACTGCAGTGGGGAGGGAAACACACACACGGGAAAAAACACACAGAGCAACATGCTTCTTCCTATGGCCATATAAGGTATATACAAACATATTTTTAAAGAGGAAGTGTTATTACTAGAGTGTTATTACTTAAAGGAGCACTGTGTATTGGCTATTTACAAAATGATATGGATATTAGGAGTCTCATTCCAAAATGAGATATCTACCATTTGAAAGATTTGACCCCAAACTCCCTGTTGAATATGATTGAAGTTACTTTGATTAATATTTAGTAACATTGTTATTTTTTCAAAATGGATAATGTATAGCTTTTTTTTTTTTTTTTGTAACTTTTTATATGTATAGCATTTTTAGAATAAAACCCTTCCTGTGGATGTTATCGTCCCAGTATCCTACCTTCTCAACTATCATTACACCACTGACTCACTGATTCTGGATCAGTGGTTGTCCTGAGCACAGGGAACTTACACTGAACCCAACCCTGTAAAGACAGATTTGGGACAGGGTGGGCTAAAAATAAGATGGTAGTGATTTTGTGTGTGTGTGTGTGTGTGTGTGTGTGTGCGTGCGTGCGTGCGTGCGTGCGTGCGTGCGTGCGTGCGTGCGTGCGTGCATGCGTGTGTGTGTGTGTGTTTTGGGTCATTATTCTAGGATAGGTATTCTAGTCTATGGGGAATACATTCTCACACATACACACACACACATATACATACAGTATATAGATGTATTTATTTCTGTACCTCCATCTCTCTGTGTTCCCTGCTCTCTATTCTCTCTCTCTCTCTCTCTCTCTGTCTCTCTCTCTCGCTCTCACACACACACACACACACACAGCTCTAAGAAGTAGTAAAGTAAGAGTCTATTGATTTTCATAGGTAGGGTTTCTCAGGATGCATTTACTGAAGCTAAAAGGTCTAACAGCCTCTCCTCCCCCCTTTCTGTCCTCTTCCTTCTATACTCCTTATCTCTCTCTCTTTCTCTCCAGCCTACCTTCAGTCCAACCAGGTGATGGGTTGGGGGGATAAGGCCATAGAACTGAGGTCGGCCAACACAGGGAACCTGGAAGGTGTTTTCATGCACAAAAAGGCCCAGAAACTCAAGTTCCTGTGTGAAAGGAACGACAAGGTAGGATTTACCTCCAAATTAGCCTTTGTAAGTTCCCATGGGTCCTTCAAAAGTCATCATGAAACAGTCTTACGTGATCTAAATGTAAGGCCTTAAAAAGGGTTAAAATGTCTTAAATACAGTAATTAGTCTTAGTTACTTTTTCACCATGTCATGCAGGTTTGTTTTTCATTCATATTTTGATAATATTAGATAGTGGTGAGGCAAATTGTAGTTTCAACAAAAGATGTGAATGGGACCCACAATAGTGTCTGTTTTTATTTTGTATTACAAAATAAAGACTATGTTGTATTACATTACCTGCACTTCCAGTTGATCACACTAAGTTTGACCCACATGCACGTCCACTCTTAGATTTATACAGGACAAGGTTAAAAATAGGACAGACATATATTTTGGGACAAGGTCAAGCAAACGTCAGTTGGTGGCAATTGTATGAAAAGTTGTGAATATATGAGGAACTTTACTGAAAATCAGATCTCTCTCTGCAGGTCTTCTTTGCTTCAGTGCAGTCGGGAGGCAGCAGTCAGATTTACTTCATGACTCTTGGACAGAACTCACTGTTCAGCTGGTGATGCCTGGGTCTGTCACTCTGAGATCAACTGATGGTGTCTGGATTCGATTGGTGACACATTGGTCCTCCTACGAGCATCAACTGAACACGTCTAAATCCATTACTCCGTCTACAGTTTTGTCTAGTTCCATAAATCCCTGTTCATCTAAATATGCATGGATGCACAATTCTGTCGATCAAATGGAGATCAGTCTCGCTTCAGCACACATGCCTGAATCCACGGCACCGTCCTTGTTTAGTGATGCCTGAACTCCTTCAACTGGATCAAGTTCCTCGTTCTGTTTTCACTCAGCGATTAAGTTCACACGCCTGGCTTTATAAATCTTAACATGCCAGATTCCACAGCACCCTCATCCATCCACTGGCGGTGTTTAGAAGTACGACTTTGTTTTAAAGTAGGATCTATAATGTGAAAAGCACACAGAGAGCCTGTTCAGATAATGCTGTCACATGTCTGAACACAGTGGTTACCTGGAGCTGTATGTGGCGTCTCCCCAGTAGGATTCAGGCCGTTTCCTCAAACGACCACTGCACCAACACAATGGAAATCTAAGATGATTTTGTGCCTCCAGCGGAAGTCAGTTGATTGTGCGATGATGTCTAATACCAGGTTAACAGTCAATATCTGGCTTTAAAACGGCAATCTAAATATACCCGGATCCGTTCCTCCTCTCTCATCTAGTAAAACCGGCGGCAGCAACACTGTTCAGCTTGTGATCAAACCTGTTCTGTGTTCAACTCATCTTGCCTGGCTCAGTTACTCCTGCTTTTTTTAAAGACTCATCGGCTCTAGCTTGTATCGATTCTTCAGGTGATCATGTCTGATCACATCTCATCATTTTAGCAATGCCTGGACTCACAACCCTATAGCCACTGGTTTATTATTGGATGGAATTCTCTCTTTTCAACTGGTGATACAAGTCATTATTTCTGGATCACAGGTCCCCTAGCACAGATCAGAGGAGTAATGTGTGGATCCCTTATTCTCTTCATGGTTCAACTGTTGTCTGTGGCTTGACTACAAACAAGCAGCATCTGTCAAAAAGGAGTCCTTTGAAAACTGGAATAACAGAAGTCCTTCATTAGCCTCATTCCTTCCATGGACATCATCTATGGCACTGGTTTTCAAAGACTCGGTTGGGGACCACATGTGGGCCATAGGAGATTAAGATCATTATTCTGAATTAATTGATATTTTGGGACATGTTAAATGGGCAATACCAACAACTATGTCCTTAAGCATTTTGTGTGCTACATTGGTTCCTTATAGCTCAGTATTGTATCCACAATGACTTTTTCCTAGTTATCAATCCCCGTACCCGTTGATGGCAATGTTGTCTTACTCCAGTACCTCAAAAATGTTGCATATTTATTAAGGCCTTTAGCTGTGTCAGCCGTTTCTTTATGACTTTAATCATAACTCCAACTCCAAAACAGATTGTTGAATTGAATATTTAGCTTGTTGATTACCATTGAGTATTATTGGAAAGTATTATATTATGCATATCAAAGCTGTATTGCTATTGAAAGAAGTATTTTCCTGCAACTCAGGAATTCTGGAATGAGTTTCCATGTGATGTTTTTGATAGTAATTAGCTGTTTTTGGGAATATTTTCAGTACTTAGTGCACTATACGCTGAAAGTGGTCTAATATTTTTTGTACTAGAGCTTGTGTTAGAAATGCAGCCAAATCAGTGTTTTTCCTTTTCTTCTGCTTCAGAAAGACAATGAAACAAATATAACAGCCTTGTTCATAGATTCCTTCAAATCAGATCATACTTTTCCTCATGATGAGCAATAAATTCTCTTTCTGCTTAGCCTGAGATGAGATGAGATGAGATGAAGGAAGAATTCTCTCTTACAGCAGAAAAGTTACATTGCGTATTTTGTAAAAAGTATTACTACAGTACCCTACTAGTCCTGTTAGGCCCCAATTTGAGCATTCAACATACTTTTATTACTCTTTAATAAGGCGCTTAAGAGCCTTGTGCTTTACTGTGGGAACTGCAGTAAACACAGCATAGACAGTGTGCACAAATAACGATAAGAAACAACTATAACCCTACAGTAATATGCTGTTTTGTACAGTTTAGAGAGTGTATATAATATCATAACTTGCACTGTTTTATAGATATTTTATAATCGGCACGCCATCTTTATGTGTACAGAATTATGGGCTTATTAATGTGAAATTCCACCTCAAAACAGTGTTTGTACATTTGTTTCCCATGATCTCAGAAAGATGTTTATGATCATGAACAACCCAGAGACCAAAGAATCAAAACTGAATCAAACAGCAACGCCACCCATAGAGAACTGCTCCATTAACAGTGAATCGAGACTTTGGAGAGCCCGGTTCATTTTCTCAAACCTAGTCTGAAATGTCCAAGATAATAGAATTGAACATGTGAACTCTGTTTTCTGGTCGACTTTCCCTTTAATGTGTATAATCAGGCCCGTTGCACAATGGCGACCTTGTACATGCTTTCTGTAATATAGCCTACTTTGAAAAGCTTTTTATGGTTCAAAGTTGGAAACATTTAAAGCCATTCAGTTGTCAGTATTAAAGAGATACTATCTAACTTTGGCTTTAGTAAAACTACCCAGAAAAGAAGATAACCTGTTTTTGATGGGTCTCCTGATGGGGTCTGAAGAGATACAATAATCTTGGCTGAAAAGGGCCTGTTTTATGGTGAAAGGTGGAGAATATTTGAAGCCATACATAATATAATTAATGTTAAAATGAAATAGAATTCCCACGTTAGCCCTGTGCTGTTATCTAAAGCAGGAAACCAAAGAACCAAGACTTTGGCTTCCTTGATTCTAGCTGTGAGATACTTCACAAATCTAGACTGAACTGGCCAAAATGCTAGAAATAACACATTGAATCATCTTTTAGGCTGGATTAGCCCTTTGAAAGTTTGTAAAAGTATGTAACTAATGTACAGTTTTGAGATGTTTCTCTATAAAAACATCTATATTGCTAACCTTACAGAGTTAAAGGTATGTTATGATATATGGTTAAATAGGAACTAGCCCAATACAGCAGACCCTGCAAAACCAGTTCTCCCCGGTCTGATGTGTCTGGCTAAATCTCAAAATGCAATTTAATGTTGCTGAAATAGCCTATATATATACATTTTGTAGACATTGTTAGGTTTGGTAAAAGTGGAGAAATAATGGATTTTTACCTTCAAATGTGAAATTGTAATTTGTCAATTAATTTCTGATCCAATTTTCACTATATCAATATTCATCAAAATGTGTTTGTTTTGTTGGATTTTGCTGAAACTATTACTTTTGTTTTGTGTTATCCTTTGAATTGTTTTTATTCTTGAATTATTTTGCTACCAAAAATGGCGCTAAATGTTTTACTATCAGTGATATCTTAACATTTATGTTTTTTATGGTCTTGGAAATATTGCAGCTGGTTCTGTGAGAATATTTTGAACTGGAAAATTGACTTTTTGAACATGATTGATGTTATTGCTATGTTGTTGCCAAAAAATCTTTTGTTCGTAGGTTTTTCAATGGGAAAAACCTCCCTGACATAGTGCAACTGACCACCAGTTAGCTAGCTAACATGGCTGCAGTAAACAAATATACAGGATTGCAAGCTAATATGGATAGGCTAACAGAATTGATAGCTAACATGAACAGGTTAGCTTGGCTAGCAGCACAAAGAGTGTCCATTTTATCTGCATGGACACTTAGCTGTGTAAAGCTTTTCAACCGCAAAAAAGATTAAATTTCTCATATACCTCAAATTATGTTTTGAGATGCTACATACAAGATACACAAAAATGGCCATTTTTTCCCTTTGGGCTGTTGACAGCATATGTCTGCAAGTATATCCAAAATATATTTGGAACATATGTCTAAGTATATTCAGAAGTATATGTGAATGGTATTTTTTCTGTATGGGACAGGAAGCATTATATTTAGAATCAGGCACTGTGGTAGCTTGTGGTCAGCTTTGGCCAGGTCTGGCCAGATTATGAAAGGTGGCTGGCACAGCAGTGGCCCAGCCAGGTTTGGCCGGGTTCTTGGGCAAGATCCTGGCCATTTGAGTCAAGGTAGTGCAGGAGACCAGACCAAAACTAGCCCTAAACTGTGCACAGCTTGCTCCTCCATAGTGGTTCTAGCATCTGGTCAGCTCTGGCTTCCATTAGTAGGAATAAAGTACTGTAGAAATGTACAGAAACTAGCCAGCCTGCCTACCAGTATTGGCCACTATCCTGTTTGTCATAAATGTGTGGCAGCCAACATTAGGTGGCTAGTAAGCACAAACACGTAACACCTAATGAATAGTACTAACTTCTACAAACTAGTTATCTCTGTAGTTGGCTTTCTGATGGAGCCATTTGATTGAAGCCCTACTACCACTCCAGCTGAGAACCCATTACATTGCTAAGTGAGTAAGAATCTCTTTCCAGTTTAGTGTACCCTACTTTTAAAGCAATAATGTATCTGTGCATCGCCATCATGCATTTATATGTTCAAAGATGTTGTCAAAAGAGACAGTTAGATTGTGTTGAATTTGTGAATTGAATCTGGTAATGAATGATATGTGGTCTATGCAGTGAACTATTTCGATGGGCTATATGAACAGGATGGAAGTGTCCCAAAGAAAGAAATTGTTGTACCATTGACAATTCCTATAGAGCTTCAGCTTAGTACACAGGTTATGCAGTTTGTATTGTCTAGAAAATAATTACATTCTCTTCACTGTTCTATAGAAACCTCATGACTCCAAAAGGTCCTAATGATGACCAGGTGTTTTTGACGTTTAACAGCACATTATCAGTGTTCAGTGTGTTTGCTGCATCATGCTTCAAGCATAGAAACCAGTCCAACCCGTTCAGCAACAATCTGGGACCCAGTGCGTGTAGTCCAATGGATTATTAGTAACAAAACGACTACGTCTTCTGCCGCACTTCACCACACTGCTGCAGTTGCCTGTGGCTGTGTCGCTAATTAGAGAGAGAAGCTGTTTGAGAAATCAGTGCACTTCCACCTACACCTTACACTGGTTAGGATGATGATAGATTCTGTTTCAGGCTCATGGTGACTCACATCTCTGTCTCATCTCCTCATATACATCTCTTGCTCTCTCTGTTATCTCACCTTTCTGCCACTCTCTCTTCCCGTCTTGTTTTCTCTCTACTCACCTCTCTCCATTTCTCTCTCTCTCTCTCTCTCTCTCTCATCATCCTGTCTCTCCATCCACCCCCAGCCCTGTTCAGGGACACTTCACTCAAATCAAGAGAAAGAGTTTTATGTGTGTTAGCGTCAAGAGACTGGTTGGGGGCGGGAGTTGGCGAGGATAATTTAAGGGAATTGTTCTATATCACGTCGGCAGATGTTCTGAGAGTTAGAAATGTGATACATGAGGCAAAGCAGAAGGTCAGTTGTGCCAAGCTTTAGGACCACACTCCTAAAAGATGCACTGAAATATCAGTACATGTTGAGTTTAATTTGGGACAAAACATCCTTATTTAAGATTTAAGAGTGGAACGGTATTTTGGCACAACTCTGCATGCTTCAGAACATTTAAGACCAGTTTTCATGACTTGAAACAACATTTTTATGAAAAGAAAACTCACTTTTCTTAATTAATTTCATTAAAAATGAATCAATAAATTGACCCATCCCTGGTTTCTTAGCTATTTGGTGAGGCAGGTCGAGGCATGATGCAGCAAAATGTCAAATATTAAGCTAGTCACATGTCTGTAAATGTAAGGTTTACTATCTTAAATTAACTATCTATTAGTTTTTAGCCTGTGTAAGAGCAAAAGTCTATGGATGATCGATGCAGTTCTGGAGAGTGGGAGGGTGTGATGTGCAGGAAGGAGGGATGTGGGAGACGCACTAGAAGTGTGCAAAGGAAGGAAAGATGTAGGAGGTAGTTGGTGGCTTGAGTGTGGGTGCATAGAAAGAACATGGATGTTGTTTTAAAGTCCTAATCCACAAATTATATAAAAGTATTAGAATTTGATATATTATAATATTAGACATTTTACAAAAATGCAAATTTATTCACAGAGGGTTCGAGTAGAATATTGAAAATATATATATTTTATATATATATATATTATAAATATATATAATATTTTTTAAATGCGAACAGAAACTGCAAGCTAGCCTCATACTGTCAGCCTGTGAATCAGAATCTCACCCTCTCAATTTTTGAGTGAGAAAAAAATCTTTTAACCATTCAAAATGCAAAGAAAGCCAGCGGTGGGGCCGCAGTGTTTCAACAGGGGGTGCCAAACTGCAAAATTTGGATTGGGGCTTTAATGATGATGGTGGCGGTGAGGATGCGAGGAGAGGGATGGTGATGTCACTGTACCATGAGATGGTACCATGAGATGGTAGTGAAGTATGAATATCCAGCAGTCCAACCATATCGCTGGCCAATTCAAGCTTACTGGTTTTTAGGCTCCAGTGCCAGTGGTGTTGCAGCAATAGGCATGTCATATAATAGTGCTAGATTGGTATCGGCTGCTGGTGAGCGAAGCTGCCCAAACGTTGAGCTGGAGCCAACAAGTTACAACTACTGTCAATAAACTGTCGGCTGCTCAACTACTAAAATGAATCTACTTGCCGTGTACAGTTTCTGAAGTTGCTTGCAATGTAGACACACGGGACAAGTTGAAAATGAAAGTCAGTAAAAGGCCAAATAGTAAAAAGATGAATATCTAAAGAAATATGTATTCCTGTTACCATTTAATTTCTGTAATGTATTTTTTGTCATGAAGATAATTTTGTTTTGTTTGTTTTATTTTTGCACTGGACCCTATGATGCGTCATATACTGTACCCTTCCTGCTTTGACATGATGACTGAACAGACACACTAACTGGTGTTTTCATGTAGAGAGTCAAAAGACAATGAGAGAACAATAAATATGTTGAATAGAGTGGTGTACTGTGTCATTGCTGAAAACGCTGGCATTTCTGATTTTCTTTCCCTGCTGTAGTGATGATTTTGGTTCCACCCACAACTTCAGTTCAATCCATTGCCTCATCAGAAACCTCGAATCAAAATCGTTTGGCAGCTAAACACTTGGGTTGTGCTGTACAAGCTTCTTTCTAGGTCTGATAATCCCTTCAAAAGACCTGGGACGTTACCACAAATGTTGCTGAAGAAGCTAACGGTAGCAGGAGGCGAACCAGGAAGTAAAACAATGTCTTCTTAAGTTCACCCCTCCCTCCCTCCTCTCTACCCCCACGTCCCCCTCAAAACAACACCAAACCCCGTCTCAGCTGACTCCGCAGTTCACCAGAGAAGCAAACACTCAAATATAGAACAGCGACCCCGAGCGCACACACTCACACACTTACGTCCACGCAACACACACACACACACGCGTGCTTATTCCAGTCATTTATTGATACCAGAAATAAGGACGCATCATGCCTCTCTCACAAACACCTACCTCCTTTTCCTCATCTAACATACACACCCGTAATCTCTCTCTCTCTCTCTCTCTCTCTCTCTCTCTCTCTCTCTCTCGTCACTGGTTTCATGTGTCCCCTGAAGACTTACTGGCACCAGTCGTAGGTTTCCTGGCCGCTGTCTCACTCTCTCCGGTGAAGTAAAGGCATCAAGTCTCCAGCCAGTGGGCATTCTCAAATATTCTCATGTCCTGGGACCCCAAAGAGAAACACGGTTAGATAACAGTGGTCAGAGTGAAACTATCAATTAAAATAGGTTGTCTATCACCGAGAGATGAGCAGAGCTGGAGGCCAAATTCCCCAAGAGGGTCCAAAGTGAAGCCACTATAAACTCGGTAGGTGACTGATGACTGGAACCTGACTGGAGAAAGCCCAACCTTTCTGCTGCCCTCTTTAATTTCCAAATGCCTCCTCAGCCTCCCAACACCCTCATTAGTCTCTTTCCTCCATGTTCTCCTCTCCTCCTCTCCTCTCTCCTTCACCAGGTCAGGTCTCCCCTCTTCCTAGCCCTCCCAGCAGCCATATTGTGTCATATGTATGTGTTTTTATCTCCACTACTGACTGTGTGACCCTTTTAGAGTTACTACGTTCTACTCTATTCTACTCAACTCTACATTTCCCCCTCCAGTACCCCCCCCCCCCCAGCTCAACCCCTCTCCTGCCCCCTTCTCATCCCCCTTCGATTGCCCCCTAGCCCCATTCCACCATCACCCCCCCCCCAACACACACACACACTCCCCTGCTGCATGTGTGTGTGTGTGTGTGTTTGTGTGTGTCAGCTTGCCTGGAGCATCCGGCGGCCAAGCCGTGACTGGCAGTCACACGGTCACGCAGCATTTTTTGTATTTAGCATTTGGATCACTTTCCTGTTGGATCAATACGTCTACTGTGTTTTTATCTTGCTGGGAAAAGACCAGACAGGTAAGGGGAAGGCATTTTGGCTGAAGCTCTGTAGAGTTGGGGTAAACCTGCATAGTGAGCATGTACCCCCGGCTTGCTTCACCAGGAATAACAGTCAGGATTAGAAAAGAACAGATTTTTTGTATAAATCCAGACCAAAGTGCAGCCAACAAGGTTCGTTGAGGGTGGGAGTTCAAGAGAGGAAGGTTGTGTGTCACGATTTATACATAGCTCTCTGCAGATAGAGATACTGCTCTATGGTTACTACTAAGAGACAAGTAAAGGCAATCCGTGAAGCAAATCCTGCAATCCAGTTGCTGCAGGGCCCCCAAGTCCCTGATATTGCACGATAGCATCAGAACGTAGTACCTGCAGGAAACAGCAAAGCACTAAAGGTGATATTGGACTGAACTAGGTGAAGGAGTTTGCAGTCAGAAATAAGAGGACAGCTGTGATGATCTGTCTGGAGTGTGTCTTTAGACGAAAGCTAAATTTATATGCTGTGTCATGTGTCTGTGTGCCAGGCCCAAAGCCTTGTTCTATCTTTCTGTATCTCTACATATTTATATATCTGTATGAGCGTGTACGTGTGTGTATGGCCGTCCACTGGGCGAACCCTCGACGCTCCAAACCGCCGCAGCGGATGAAAAATCTGTTACATCCGAAGAGGGTTTTTAAAAGTGTGGAGGAATTGGGAAAAAAGTGTGTCAAATAGGCAACACAAGACATGCCAGCCAAAGCTGAGTGGGTGTCGAGGTGTGGGGGGGGGGGGTTGTTCATCTGTGCAAGCCTGGCATGCCTTCATGACGCTGTGTTCAGCCAGTGGGCCGCGGTTGGTGGACAGAGGGATCATGTGATCCAGTCCAGGCTAAATCGGTCCCCCCAAGCAGACAATTTGAGGAGTTAGGAGAATTGGAGAATGGGAGGTGCTGGGGTTGGGGGGGGGGGTGGGTGGGAGGTGTGGGGTGTTAAGAGCTTATGCAACTGTCAAAATGCAAAATAGGGGCTCAGGCTTCAATACAGAACATGGAGGAAGCCCTCTGTTGAGTAAAATACAAAACGTTCAGCAGCGAGTGAACACCCTATTAGCCAATGTTTGTGCTCTGAGGAAATTTAAGTCCGACAAGTTTGCAGTTTACCGATTTCTTGGTACATTGCTTTCTCCGTTCGAGGTTTCTGAGCAATGAAGTCCTTCAACCGTTCAAACCTTCCGCTGCCACTAGGGGCCGCCAAAGTGCTAGGTTGCCTAGTGCAGCTCAAAGCACTTGTAGCTACAATAGGACATATTGTACATGTAGTTGCTTCGGAGTGTGTTCGACTGAATGAATTACTTACATAAACACTATTAACACTATTTTTTAAATAATAAGTTTTCAGCAATTTAAATTAGTAGGTTGGTCCATTTTTGCAACAGTCACGTATTTCATTATAGATACTATAATGTTGGAGTCCTTAGGCTTTGTATTCAGTGATGTTGTATGTACATGTGTGATGGGTCTCTTGGCTATACAGGAAGGCAACGTCTTTTTAGCAGTTGCTGTGTGTACAGATTGCTTTTGTGTTTTCAATCTTGTAGTTATAACCGTTGTTTGGGAACTGACAAAGACAAATTCCCTTATAATGGACTGTCAACTATAATGTTATCGTCTTTGATAGAGACATGGGTGCACCCCTATCAATCGCAGAGCTTTGCAAACTCACAGACTTGTGTAATGATTGCTTACCAGTGGATTTCAACACAGTCCACACATACTGCACTGAATGTGCTTCTGCCATGCTAAATCTGTCCACAGAAGAGAGCCGCAGGGGGTGGAAGGGTTTATGGTGTTGAATGTAGGGGCTGAGATTACGCAGTGGGTGGGTTGTTTAAATTTAACAAAGTGGATTATGGGTAGGTATTAATGTTGTTTTCCTCCTTTTTTTTTTGTCCTGATCACAGTTACAGTGTCAAATGAATAACTGAAAAAAGACACTGCCGAACCTTCGACCCTCAATGAGAAATGTAAGAAACCTTGGGCCTCACAGGGAGGGATTCCCTTCCAGGACGGTCAGACTGAGGCTGGGTGCTGAGAGAGGGCAAAGAACATTAAATAATTGATAATGTGACCAAATGGTTCACTATTATACAGGATAACTACTTTATAACTAATTTATTACTGTTTATTACCATAGAAAGACCAAATGAGTGGAACCAGAGTATTTTTATTTAACAATAAATTAAGATAAGATAACTTTGGGTAAGCTGAGACTAGTTTAATGGGGCCTAATTGGGCATCAAAGATATCAAGATAAACTAAAAAAGTAAAAGAGTTTCTACCTGTTGGCACGCGGGTGTCTTGAATCTACCATATCGATAACATGAATGAGTGAGTTATCTGATCGTATCAATATCCTGAAGCATACCGTGGTTCCTTGCTGAAGTGCTTAAGCGGTATCACTCCTAGGCGCTAGGCACAGTCCCCCCCCACCCCAAAAAACCCACCGAGATTCAAATCAACATGGGAATGCACCAAACAAAGGCTGGCATCAGCTGGTGTCTTTTGGGGTGAATTGCAAATGCAGCAAAAAGACCAAGGTTAGCTTTCTTTCTTTCTCCTGGGGCCTCGTGCTGGCCCAGTTTCCTCCACTATCCCCCCTGGTCCTAATGCTATCCTGTTACGCCAACAAAAGTAACACAAACAAGCAGCAACTTGGTCGCCATCCTTGTCGTCATCAAGGTCATGCTCACCAAGGCGGGACGCATTTCAGAATTTGCACTAACAAGAGGGACAGCCCCACTTTTACTATTACGACGGGGCACTACTATCACTTTGCTCCTGGGAAGTGTTTGGACAGATGAAAATATGCTGTTTTCTAAGCCATTAGAAGGAACGAGTAATGAACAACCAGCTGATTGAGAGACACCAGGTTTTGTGTTGCAGTGTGTCTGTTCAGCGCTACCTATCAGCACTGGAGAAAGAAGAGTCTGTAGTGGCGAGGGAGGATAGATTGTTACCATGGCTGCTATAGTGGTACTGATGTAGGAGAGATGCAGGATAGAGGATATCTGCCACGGCGACAACTGAAAAATTACATCTTCCTCTTCCCATCGATCCCATGCCTCCATGCTTTCTGAATAGACAGCACCCCAGCCTTCTGAATACTTTAAGCCACATATAACCTAGCAGACCGAATGACCAACTCCTCTATCTCCTCTCCGAGCAGAACAGGCGGACTGCCACTCTGCCTTTGGATACACAGCGACTATAAAAAGCCGAATGGCAGAGATGCCGACCATCTTTCCCCTTTCATACGTAACAGCGTTCTTCCCGAACAGAGCAGGTGGGATGAGCGTCGTCCCGGCGGGATGCACCGTGCACCGGCGATAAAAATACCAGCCTGTTATTCTTCATCGACACATAAATCCCAGAGCGGTGCGCCGTGGACCAAAATGGCCGACTGCATTAGCAGAACATCTGCGCAATGCATGATAGCTGTGTAATGTTGCATACTGCATGGGTTGTGTGGTTATGCAGGGATGGAGGGGGGTTTAGGTGGACACACAATGAATCTTTACAACATAATGTTTTTGTATATATCATAGTAAGTCGTATCAAACTTGTGTGTCCTATCAGGATGTTTCTAAGTAATGCTTTTCGAAAAATAGAATAGACTTTTTGCTTATATTGGTTTGCGTTAAGATGATTACTGGTTAATATGAAGCCAACTCTCAGTCTAGTTAGACTGCTGTATCAGTTTGCCAATATATTGGGACGATATCAGCCAGTCAGGGTCGTCCACCTCTGATATGATGGATATAAAGCACTTTGATTGATTACTTATTTACTGTAGAATGTATCAATTCTACACTGGGTGTCGATGGTAAGGCCTTAACCTGAATTGTCATGCTGTTTCAGAGGCTTTTCATGACACAGGCTAGCAGGCTGCTGACATTTCCATGTGTGTGTGCAGACTGTATTGTCAGAATAGAGCTTATAGTTTGGTTAGATCCGGTTAGATAGGTGCCATGTGGTGAAAACAGACCTTGAATTGATAGAAAGATGGATTTTGATTAAGAAAAGGTTTTTTTTGATGTACTGCCTATCCATTCAGGTAGTGTGTTTGTGTCTGTACTCAGCACACATTTTGACGTTGAATAGATTTGACCGCATCAATTTTGAAAAACGGTGCAAATTTAGCACCTAAATGAAAGTTGAGACTACGTCCGTCGCTGCTACCTGCACCGTTCTGGACCTAAACATCCTCCTGATATCGTCTCAAAACAGTTTCCGAAGTTGTTTCAATATGAATATTTACCGTTCCGTAATATCATTTTGTGAACTGCATGTTGCCGTCTGTCAAATGCATGCTGGGTAATAGAAGCACTCTGTAATTGCCTTGTACTCTATGAATGCAGCTCGCTGTCATTGATTTATACCTACTGGTTGTGCAACAGAGAGACAACTGATATGAGAGATTTTGTAGCAGCTGTTGTTGTATTAACAATAACACACACACACACACACACACACACACACACACACACACACACACACACACACACCTGAGGAGAAACTGATTGTTTACATGGATGTTGTACATGCTGTAGCTATTTTTTCTCGAGCTGTGATCTTTTCTCATCACGTTGTTCAGACAGTATACAAAGAGAGAGAGGTGTCCATTTATATTTCACTCAACTCTAATCAGCTCTGTGAGTGTATCGACACTTGTCAACTCCAAATAAGTGAAAAATCAACACTTACTAACTGTGTGGCTTTTTTCCCTTCCTCCTCTGCATCTACAGCACCTCTCTCAGACAATATTGTTGGATATAATTGAAACGTGGTAGAGCTGTGTTGATGGCACATAAAAAGAGAGACAGTCAGAGAGAAAAGAGATTAAAACAATCAGAGACAAACAGTCAAAAAGAATTGGGAGGGAGCAGAGGGAAAGACAGACAGACAATAGAGGGAAAAACAATAAGCAGAGATAAAAAGAAATACAAAATCAAGAGAGATACATAGAGAGAAGAATTGAACTCCATGTATTGTAGTGACAGCGTTTATGAAAGAAAGAAAGAAAGAAAGAAAGAAGAAAGTTAAAGTGTTTTATCCTCCACTGTGTTTGTATCTGTCTCTCAGGCGGCTAGGTCTTGTTAATCCAGACGGAGGGAGATTTATCTCAGGTCAGAGAGTCTCTGTAGGTGGCAGAGTTTAATTTAGCCTGAAACCTGAACTGACCCTCCTCCTGTCGGCCCACCGCCTTCTCTGGACCCAGGACAGAGACACTAAATGGGCTTCATGGGCGTCTAATGGGTATGGCAAGGTATAGCACTCACCATACCTTAAAGGTGCTGCCTGTAGCATTTGATTCATTTTACGATACCTTGGTATGATTATGATTGAGATAGGTGGTAGCCTCTATCTCATGTCAGTGGTATTGTCAGCACAAACACTATCAGATTGTTTCTCAGATGAAATGTTCATCTTGTGTGTGTGTATTCATGTGTGCATTAGTGCATGTGTTTGTGTGTGTATGTGGTCATTCTGTGGTCATATGAGGAGATGAAGGGGCTCCGTTTCTGCCACATGTAATATGCTACTTCAGCCAAGTTACAACCAAAGATGTGTTAAAGCAGTGATGGTTGTGTACGTCCCCTTTTTTACCGCATGTATGAGAGGAAAGAGAAATTGGTTGAAAAAAGCAAACCAAGGTAGGCAAGTCTTTATTTTTTTATGGGTACAAGCCAAAGAAAAATAAAGGCTTTCTAAAGTTTTGCACAAGGAAGCCCAGGCACTCTTCTTCACACAAAAAGATTGTATTAGATCCAGTGAGCACCTTTTTTTCCCTACAATCAGACATAAATGGTTTGGTGAAGCATAGAAAAACACTCTGGTTTCCCCTCTCAACCTCTCATTCCTTGGAATTTGTCGCCAGCTATTATCACATACCCACCTCTAACCTCTAGGCAGAGAGCTAAAGCATCGTTTGCAACACAAGCTAAATCAAGAGCATTTTTAAAGGAAAAATCCCTACATTTCCCAGAATGCCCTTCGACAAGCCCCAGACAACGTGTGTGAACTGTGTGTGAATTCTTATATATGAATGAATGAACTTTTTAGATGAGATCTGGTGCCAAAATAAATTCACATGCTAATAAAAATGAGCTTCAGTTTTATTGACACTCTTATTTATTAGATAACTATTTATTCAGGAAAGCAATTTATCGAGACCCTCATCTCATTGCTTTTTGACGCACAGATGAATATTTGATATATAGTTTCAGCATTTGGCTTTTGTCAGTGTGTATTTCCGTTGAACTACATGACCCGTCTTCAACTGCAGTCTGCCACAGCCACAACTTGTCTTGCAAGATAGTTTTGTGTCGAAACTGTACAGAAGGGGAATGTCATGTTGGCTCAGCATGCCAAGGCACAAAACATGTACCTGCAATGTTTGTGAGTTCAAGTTTGGATCATAGCTTGTGTTGCATGTCTTTCTCTCCCCCATCTTCTCTGCTGTCCAGACACACCCAGCCCATCCAGCTAATACACTACCACTGCTAACATCTTTGTTGTTTTATCCAGGGGAGGATTTTGCTGAACATGCATGCTGCTTATTATCCATACAGTTACTCAAAATTACACCTGGGAGTCTTTTACTGTTACCCACTGAGGGGGTAAGTGCCTTGCTCTAGGGCAGGATGGGAGGGCAGGGGGGGTATTGAACATGTCTGACTCTCTCCTTCTGTCTGTAGAGAGTAGAAGAACCTCTGGGCGCGGTGGCCCCGCCTCCTGGAACGCCTGAAACATGGCACAGTAAGTTAGACTGACACACACACACATACACACACACACTACCTTTTGTTGATAGTGCACAATCAAATATATATATATATATTCAGTATAGCTGAATGAACTGCACTTGTCAGCGCTCTTTCCCCTCTGAATCTAACATTCAGAAAGAAAATGGAGGCATCTGAAATTAGCAATGGATCACTTCCTCTACTGTAAGAGGAATAGAACTGGATGCAAGAGTGAGGCTGCAAAACCTCCAAATGCACCACTATAATAAAAATAAAATAAAATAAACTTCAATTGTATAGCACTTTTTAAAACAGTTATAAATTGATCTTTAGACAACAAAACTATAATGAATAAGAATAGAACCACTCCAACATTCAAGTCATTGCTGATAAGTACCATTGTGTATCTGCTTGTATCTGTGTGTGTGTGTGTGTGTGTGTGTGTGTGTGTGTGACTGTGTAGCATCCAGAGCATGCAGAAGAAGACCAGCACCATGTCCCTGACCATCTCCTCCTCCTCCCCCTCTTCCTCCCGAGAGCTCTCCTCCTGCTCCTCCACCACCTCCTCCTCCTCTTCCTCCGCCTTCATCACTCAGAGACACTCCAGCCTGGTGCAGCCGCTGTCTATCAGCCCCCAGACGGTACATATAGACATCAAACACACACATACACACACACACTTTACTCTATAGACTAGAATACAGTAGAAGCCCATGTTTGAGAACGCTGTATTTGCCTCTTCCAGACGCAGAGTCCTTTGTACAACCAACAGTATTCAGGGAATGGAGTGGCCCCTACCTTTGTTAAGGTAACACACCCACACACACATCCTACCTCTATATACCTGTAGATTCAGTGTGGAAAGAAAAATGGAAGGTGCTACGTGTAGCATTTTAACATCCCTATATCATCACCACATTCATTTAGAGACATTAGTATAATTACCGTAAACAAACGGGACCATCAGTGGGAAGACTGCCAGCCTCTACCCCTCTGCACTGAAATTGACATTGTGTGGGAAATCTGCTGGATTGCTTTACGGCACAAAACAGGTAGAGGGCGCTGTTCTTCCAGAGCAAACAGATCAAGTCGCAAGTATGGGAAATGTTAATTTTGAGCGACCCCAGCACTCACTAACCTGGTGTGAGATAGAGGCTACCAATCGTCTCCACCATTAGATTATGGTACTTATACCAAGGGATCAAGGGATTCCAGGTAAGAAATAATCAGGATATTTCTCTTATCTTTTGTCTCTCTCTCTTTATCCATCTCTCTGTCTCTGCCTCTCATCCTCCCTCTTCATCTTCACCTTCACCTTCATCTCCCAGTGTCTCCATGATGTGTCCACAGTGAACGGCCAGTTGGTGGTCCTGGAGTGTCGACTGAGGGGAACCCCCCCCCTCCAGGTTATGTGGTACAGAGAGGACGAACAAATACTGGACTCTGACGATTTTAGGATACTACGCAAAAGTATGTGTGTGTGTGTGTGTGTGAGTGGAGAGTGGAGTGTGTGTGGAGAAAGACTGTGTGTGTGAGACAGGAGGGGATGGCAGTCCTCAAGGGCTCATGAATTTTTTAACATTTATTTCTCTGGGGAAAGTCAACTGAGTCCCATGCTCTTTTTCAGCAACACAACACATAAAGCAACACACACTGGGAGCTGCCCAGTACAACCACAGTCTTCTACTGTGGGCCACTGAGCAGCTGGGGGTTATCAACTTGTGATGTACATCTCTGAAGCACTGAGTGATGAATTTTAAGTTATTTTTTTCCCTAAAAATTGCTATAGGAACTTAATCTGGATAAGAGCATCAGCAAAATGCCAAAAATGTACAACTGTAATTTCCGCTCAAAAGAAATGACTCCTGTCTCTCCTTGTTTTTGCTTTTTCCCAGAGGCCAGTTCTGCATCAGTACCAGGTGAGGGGGGTTTGTTTGCCTGTGACGCGGTGCGCGTTGTTTCACATTTCAGGTGGTGCACGACCTCGCATGTGACTCCAATGCACGTTCCGTACACCGGGCAGTATGGTAGAAGTCACACAGACACGAGCCAGCTCTAGGTTGGCGCGTGGTGCGTTCACATACCAGGAAAGTCAACGTAGCTTCACTCCAACCATGCATACCTCCACACCCCACCCCTCCACACCTATGAAGTTAGCAAAACATAAAAAGCTTGCCTAGTGCACCTTTAATGCTGGGAATTTATTCATAATGCTGTAGGGAAAATACTGTCACCGTAAGGTTTTCAATTGATGGAAAAATAAACTATATCGATATCGTTTGAGTGATGCACTTGTGTTCACCTCTCCAGAGGAGCTGTGCACGCTGGTGATCACAGAGGCCTTTCCAGAGGACTCCGGCCTGTTCAAATGTATGGCCCTCAACTCCTTCGGTAGTGTCTCCTGCTCAGCTATCCTGGAAGTTTACAACGGTAAGATGTTATATTGAGAATTATTAGTCAGTCTTTTAGAAATACAGCCTGTGCATACCATCTCATGCCTTGCAACCTCTGCACGTAGACCTGGAGGAGCAGCTGGAGAATGAGGCCATCCTCCAACAAGAAGGAGTTTCTCTCAGGCAGGAAAAGGAGGCGGTTTTCCAGCAGGAGTGTGCCTCTGTCCAGGCTTCCTCCTCTAGGAAGACCGGTGAGGACTTTCCCCCACTGCTGCCCGACTTCATAAGCCTTCCCCCTCCCGAGTGGCCCAGCAGCCCCGTGGAAGATATCAGTATCCCCAACATTGCAGAGTGAGTAGATTGGAACACACACACGTATACACAGAAATCCAATGTGAATCCATTAGTTGGTGCAACTAAGTGGAAAATTAAAGCTTTTTCGGAATTCAACCTGTTCTCTGGTTATGGATTAGTCTCTTGTTTAAATGAATGTATTGGATACATTTTTCAATCCATCCAACCATCTGCGTACATTCATTAGACCTGACATGAGCAGTGTCTACCCTAGCACTCATATTTTTAACTAAGGTGGTAATTATTTTATTTTGGTGTTATTCATTGGGGAAATGACAATGTGCATAATATTCTTACTTTTTGTGATTTTGGTTTCCACATCTATCCCTTGGTTGTAGCACCAAAACTGCCTCCTCTACCTCTACCTTTCTTATTTCTTTTCGTAGCACTTAACTCACATGATCATCCTACGATCACAGGAATATCGTCATTAGTCGTCAGTCGTTAATATTGGTTGCTTAATGTTGCTGATCTGGGAATTGCAGCTTTTTCTACTCTTTACTCATTGCAAGTTGCAAAATCACTAAAATGCTAAATGACTGTTTAGGTATTTAATCATGATAAAACATTAGACCTACATGTGGGCATTTTCTTTTCTAACCACACGACTGCTGAATCAATGAAAAGGAAACACCTTTACCTTTAGTGCTGCAGTTCCAAATTTAGTCCAGAGGAGGTCGCTGTTGCTTCATTCTGAAACTGCAGGAACTACTCAAATTCAATCTTTCTTTCTTTCTTTCTTTCTTTCTTTCAAGGATTTTTAACCTTGTGCATAATAATGCATTGAAACAGGATTGAGCTTAGCCCATGCAGGGTTCAGGGTAATGGCCTTAGAATTTGCGGGTGCAAAATAGTATAGCATAATTCAGGTTTTGTAGTTTATTATAAAATGTGAATTCATATTCTATTGTTCATCATAGCTCTTCTAAAATCACCGCAGAGCATGGGCTCAAGTAGCTTATTGCTTTTATGAAATGGCAATAATACAGTATTATATTAAAAAAAGAAACAATAGATATTTAAAAATAGATATTTTTTATCAATAATTTAGGCAATGCTTTCCAGAGCTTTTAGAACAAAAATGTGTTGGATATTAGCAATAATAATTGTGCCTCATGCAACTGCAGCCCAGCAGTGGCAATATTTCACTGTATAGAATGAGGTCGACTGTATCACTGCTTAATTCTAATAATGTATTTAAATGTTAATGATAAAGTATTTTAAAATGTTGTAATAAACACCGCATAATTGTTAATGTAAATATCATGACATATTATATAAGACCTGTGACCGCATAACTGTTAGAATTAATGCGCCAACTAAAATCACCACTGTACTTATGTGTTGCTTAGCAACTTTGCTGTTTGCTACTGTTTAAGAACTATATTGCTGGGCGGAAGTGCACTTTTTATTATTATTGTTATTGTTATTGTTATTAAATTACAATTGATAAAATCAATGACTTATTGAACAATCGTGCTCGTCCTTTGTAAATACAAACTTTGTAGATAAGGACCACAACTTTACGGTTTATAATTCATCTTCAATGGTTCAATACAGCAACAGAACTGAGATTCTAGCTAAATAAAACGTCTCTGACGAGACCGCGCTTAGTAAAAATAATATCAGTTGGGAATTGCGCGGTCACGTCTCTCCTCTTAATCAACGTGTGCGCGCACTGTCACCTGTTGCAGTCCGGTGCTCCGTTCACATCAAAGTTGGAGTCTTCTTCAATGCAGGAAAAACTACATTATATTTAACAAATGCTGACGTTTGTGGATAGTTCTCTGGTCTAGAAACGATTACCAAGGTAAGGAATTATCTATCTTTTAGCTTGGACGGTTGACGGTTGACATTTTAACGTTACGTTAACTTTCGCTACTCTGAAGTGCGGAGCGATAATTTATTTCCACCGTGGCAACATTTTTATCGTTAGACCTATTTTTATTTTTTTTAATCTTTATTCGCTTTATAGAAGCTTTATATGTCCTCTTGTAGAAAGCCAAATTATCTTCAGAGCATTTTGCAAATGGCTTGTATAATCTGGTTTGGTACCCATTCAAACAGGCTAGGACATTTCAAATGGTTTGGTTGTGCAGACACCTTCGACGTTCAAATTCTGCTGAAGTGAAAATATGTTGAATTTACTGGCCACCCTAAACTTTTTTGTCCTATGATTTAATTTAGCAGACAACTGTTGATATTGTAGGTAACGGTGTGGACGTAACAGTGGGGAGAATGAACCTCTTAGACATCCCTATAACGTTATAACTTAGTTCTCTCATTTCCCATTTTGCCTGGGACCTCCCGGAGCCTCTGTAAAGACCTCACTTTGAGAACCACTGTTAGAGCCTGTGTATATTTTTGTCTTTATTGTGTTGAGCTGTGCTTGGTGCATGCCAGAGAGTCCGTCCCATAGCCAAGTGGTACCTAAGTGCTCAGAGTGGGCTATGAGCTCATCTGAAATGTGAAGATGGGCTGTGTGTCCTTCAGAATTAACCCTTTACCAACACAACCATGGAGCTAGAGCTCATATTGTGTTTAAGGAAAAATAACTCTAGTAATCCTAAAATAAATGTTAGCGGGATATGATGCAAATATCAACAGAATTTAGCTACTATAGGTCAAAATGATACCACAGAAAATGCATTTTTATGCGCTTTCCTTTCATGCTATATCACTTTACCTTTTCATTTTTCTTTATGGTGCTTGATAAATAAGATCAAGTTCAATAACCATACTTTTGACTTCTGCTTGATATTTTGGTTTGTATTAAACGGCAATGGCTGTTTCACTGTTAATATGTTTCACTGAGGCAGTATAATGTGTCCATTCCATACGAGTGGGGGGGGGGGGGGATGAGCTCATCTGTAATGTGAAGTGCAGATAGGGCTTCTGTGTCCTTCAGAAACCCCCCTTCACTAAAGCTTCTCACAACAGCAGTTGTTCCGAGTCCATTGGCGAGGGCTTTGGTTTTAAGGTCATGTTGAATTGCTTTGGCCAACTTGAACTTTGGCTCTGCGGTTCTGCGGATGAAGCTATGAGGAACTGGACACATTTGTAATATGAGGTGCTGCCATGAGTGCCAGTCTGTTTCCTACAGCAAAAATAACCTCTTAGCTAAATCACAATTGCTTGGAGTATCTGAATTTATATAATCTTGGAAACAAAATAGCTTTTCTTTGATAAGGGTGAAGGAAATAAGTCGGATTTGATTAGGAAAAAAAATGTCCGCTAAAGAGTAAAGCTTGATGTCTTGGTAGGCTGTACAAGTCTGTGTAGTTGTTATCCCAAATGTATATTTGATGGTGTAGGTAGCGTGGGTGGATTTTTACCCCTGTTGCTAAAGTGTATTTTCCTCAAAATTCAACTATTGAAACATTTGTCAGAAGATTTGTTTGTCAGATCCAAGCTATTGAGATAATGTTCTTGTATATTCTTTTACAGCAGTCTCAACATGATTAAAACATAAAGAAATTATAGTTTGTAACAAAAGATCCTGAGGCCTGCCACCTTCACAAAGTGCCAGGCACCCTCGATGTCGTGCTTTTTAAGGACAAAATTGAAGACGTAGAGAGAAGCTTCTTTCTGTGTAAAGGGGAACTGAAGGGTGAGGGACCATGCTTTCTAACGAACCAAGGCACAGTAAACTTGTCATCTCCAGGAATGATACAGCCCCCCTGTGGGCCAATTAGTAACAAATGTCACCTGTAGTGACGTGTCATTTTAAAGCTGCTGTAACGCAGTAGTGAGATGCATTATTTCTACAAAACCCGATCGGTGGTGTCTAGGATATCGCCTGGACCAATGAACAAGCAAACAGAAGACCATTCAATAGTCCTCCCCCCTTGATAAATTATCTGTCTCACCACTTTTGATGAAAATGGTGCATCTCATCAGTGTGTTCTGGCATTTTCAAAATTGCAGTTAAGTGGCCCACTGGGGCACGACAGTTACAGGTCACAACGAGGTGACAACAAACGGATTGAACCATCAAAACAGAGAGGTAAATTCTCATTCAGAATTTCTGTTTTAGCATTGCTATTGTTGTCCTCCGGGTGTCATCGGTCAAACAAAGGACTTAGAGAGTAGCACGCTCCTACCCACAATGCCATGCAGTGTGAGTGTGAGAGAAAGTGGGGGGGTTGGGTCTCCAGTAGACCGTCTGCACCTGCCAGCTGATGTCGGAATTCCGAGACCGATATAGCTGTGTCCACTTAATCTCTTACACACACACACACACACACACACACACACACACCACTAGCAGCAGCAGCAGCCATCACTCTAACACTCATTACATACAGATATTACATACACATACTCTCATTAACAACACTAACCTGTACAAGCATGCTAATTAACACACTAACTCACAAACTTAGTCACTATGCATATGTACACACACACCATGGCCATGCACTCAGGCAGGCTAACATCCACACACTGCACAGGCGCACACACACGCACAAGGCACACAGAATTTTGAGCATTATTACACTTTAATTTCGATGTAATTTATATCATCTGATCTGGACGCACGAAAAGTGGATTTTGCTCATATCGCATTGTGATCTTAATTCTATATAGTCTGTACACAATCCAGCCACAGTGTACATACAAGCAATGTAAAGAGATGAAGAAGAGCAGGAAAATGTAAGGCAGACACAAATTTACAGAAATAGTCATACAGCCATTTTTGGGCCAAGTGTAGACATACAGCGATGTGATGAAATCCCATCTTTGCATATGTTTGGATATGCTGATGTGCTATTCCTGCTGCTACTAGCTTACTTCAGACAAAGGTGCTAAGGTTGTAAGCTTAAAATGTTTATTAGCTTAGTCTTGTATTGCCAGACCTTTCTCCACACTTTTTTAGCACTGTCAGCTAACAAAGAGATAACCCAGCTAATGTGATAACTCTATTCTAATTCAAGAATTTCTACCTACACTAGTAGCTTCCTCCTGTCCCCCTATGACGGTTTCAGTTTTAAATTATTTCACTGAGAGATGCCAATTCCTTAATATTTCCATGAAAAAAAAAATCATTGGCAGAGGCAAATAGTGTTTAATGAAAAGAATAGGGCTGAAATTCTTTACATTCACGCAAAATGTCAATCGATATCTGTATCAATTTCTCGGTCAGCTGATACTGGCATTGACCAAAGGTGCTTTGTGCCCTCATGAGGGAGAGCGAGCGAGAGAGAGAGAGAGAGACTGCTATTGTCATTATGCCCTGTGTAGCCCAGGCCACATGGTAGCCATGGTAACAACATTCTTTCCTACTAAAAATGTAGAGGAGCAGCCAGGCTCTGTATTACAGGACGTAAACAACTCAGTGGGCGCAGAACCATAGATCTCTGCTATGCTCATTAGAGGGTCCCACTGGTGCCATGGTTGCTGAGGTTCGGCATATATTGTTGTCAGGGAAACTTGATAGTTTTGTCACTGTTGTCTTGACATCAGTCGTTGTATAGACCTTGATGCCAGCAATTCCACTGGTAGAAAAAACCCAGACCCATATATACAGGTGGATCAGATTGCCTTGTGGGTGCCACTTTCTCTCCTCTTGTGTTGGATGTAAACATGTAACAATGTCCATAACACATGGTGAGATGTCCAATATTGGGAACATCAGCTTTATTAGAATCATTGGTTATTCAGTAACAGCCGTGGAGCATCTCTGCTACTTCAAAATGAAATGTACCAACTCTATCGCTCTACTGGAAACTAGAGAATAGGCCATATTCTCACGCAAGATATGCCTGTATCTTGAGTCTCAACAGGACTTTTTCAGTTTTTCTTCCTGGGGAAGTTAAAAAAAGCAAAATTGTGAATATCCCAAAGAGTTTGGCGATGCCGTGAAATTTTGTTAATGTAAACTGGGGCCTATTGAGTTGAATCTAATCTTGAGATCTTGGTTATAAATCTTGGTCCTGCTAGACCTGACAGGCATTCATGTCATTTTTGTAATTTATGTAAAAAATCAAATTCTTTAGTACAAAAAAACCTGTAACTTCAGGAACTCTGTAGGTGATTCTCATGGCTGTCTCTGTATATTTTCCATCAGCTTCCCCGATATTGGCCTGCCTGCTGCCCCCTGGTAGTTTGGTTGCAGCGGGGATGTAATGATCCATTCAGATTTTAATGTTTGCTAACATGTCTCTTTTGCTCTGCCAGTTTCCCAGAGCCCCAGCCAGCCGACCGCTCCTCTGAAGAGCCTTTCGGTCGCAGCGAGGAGGAGAGCGCACTTAGCTCAGAGAGCCAGAGGTCACCGGAGGTCACGGTCCTAGCCTGTACGCCCAGCCCTCCCCCTCCCCCCTCGCCGCCACCACCAACCCAAGTAAAGGAGAAAGCCCCCACACCCAAACTGTTCACCCCAAGCAAGCTCAGTTTCACTGTAAGTAAATTTGTTCATGTAGTTTTCTGTTGTCAGACAAGAATTCTGCTGAATTTGTCAATAGCTGGGTTTCCATCAAATTGCTTTTAATGTGAATTATGATGTGTCAAGTTAGAAAGGCTTAATGGAAACAACAAATTTCAATAACATTTACTTAATATGGCAAGTTTTTACGCTGGCTTGAGGCAGGAAACCCCAACTTTTTGTTTGTGAAGAAATTCTGCAATAAATAGTGATGGAAATGGAAATTTCGCAAATAGATTATCACATAGTGACATATGCAGTCAAAGGCTGTCTGTAAAATATCTGTTCACCAGCTTTAGTAGTTCTGTCCTCTCCTCTCAATATAACAATTAAGTAAACAATTAAGTATGAGTGAATCATATTGGCTCATACTACTGTATATTACAATACGTTTCTGATTGTCTCATTTTGCAGTCTTCAGCTCAGTCAAATCTCATGTTATTCCATTAAATTCTATTTGAATCTACTTTATTTTAATGATAGACCTGGTTTCCTCTACTCCCTTTCAGTCCTCATCCCAGCCAGTAGGCAACAACATGAACCTGTCAGACCTCCCTACCTTCACTCCCAGTGCCTTCCCTCCCAGTGGCTTCAACTATGAGCGACCGAGACATTTCATCCAGTCTCAGCTGGCCTTCCAGGCCCCCAGCTACGACAGCGTCCAGAGGGAGGCCCAGCAGAACCAGAATAACTCTCAACAGAACCTGAGTAGTTCCCAGAATAGTCCAAATGTTATGGAGACATTGGGTCAAACTAAAAATTTGTCAACACAAAGTCAGTCAGTTTCTCAGAGTCAGTCTGTATCTCAGTCAGTGTCCCAGTCTCTGTCCCAGTTTCAGTCAGTTTCTCAAAGTCAGTCGATGTCTCAGTCTGTGTCGCAGACTCAGTCCCAATTTCAGTCACTAAAACTCAACCAAGCCCAATCTCTGGCCCAAATCCAGGCCCAGGCTAACGGAACCGCCAAGTCCTCTCCTTCTTCCTCCAATCTCAGCTCTCCGATCTCAACCCCTGCATCCTCTACTTTGCCGCCTCCTTCCGCCACCTCCTCCTCGCTTCCTCCCTCTGTCTCCAACTCCTCCTCATCCCCTGCCTCCCTCCCTACCTCCTCGTCTTCTCTCCCTCGAGCCCCCATGCGTTCCACCATCACCCTCACCCCCAGCATCCCGAGTGCCACCGGCCTCGGCAGTGCCACCCTGCCCGCCAACCAGGACGCCAGGTCTGCTCCCGCCGCTTTCCTCTGCTCCGTCCTGCCCTCCCAATCCTCCTTCTCTCCCTACTTCTCCTCCAAACTTTCTCCCACCTCCAACCTCCCCCAGTCCTCCTCTCGTACCCGCTCCCCACTTTCCTCCTTCCCTCAGACTCTTCCAGTCTCCCCCTCCCTCCCCCGCTCCCCTCTCTCCTCCTCCTCTCTACCCCAGCCCAACCCTCCCCACAGTCAGAACAGAGTACCGCCTGCTGTGGTCTCCCTACCCGCCAACTACAAGGGGGCGCCTAGCATGTGAGTCACTTTACAGGAATATGTCAGAATGTATTTTTCCAGCTTGATTCACACATTCATGGCATTAGCTGGTTCATGGCAACCACAAAAACAACATTAACAAATCAAGAAGGAATAACATTTTAGGTAGCATGCATACCAAGAACTCTACACAGTCTACTCTGCAGTTTAAATGCTTTTGATAGCATATATTGGAGATGCTTTCCACACAAATGTTGTCTAATAAATGAAATATGTAGACAGGTACAGATTTTGGATAAAGTTTTGTTGCATTATTAAAGTTCCTTGATGCCTACACTCCTTCCTTCCTCCTCTGCTTTCGCCTCGCTCTCTCTCTTCTGTGTCTTGCTCTCTCCACCCTCTGTTCGTCCTTCCTATATCATTGTGATAACTTTGTCTCTCTCTCTCTCTCTTCCAGCCCCCCCAAGCCCATCTTGAGGAAGTCAGTAGCTCCTCGGCCCTCCTCCTCTCGCTCCACAGATGAAGATATCCAGGGCTCCAAAGACGCCCTGATCCAGGATCTGGAGAAGAAGCTACGCTCAAAGGAGGCCAAGAGGAGAAACAGCCAGGTGCTGGGCTGTGTGCGTGCGTGCGATTGCGTTGTTAGAAAACCTCTTTGCACCAACTATTGAGAGAATATATGAATTATGTATGCATCCCTTCCAACAGAAACTATCCTATGAAGAGCGTATGGCTCGCAGGCTACTGGGTCCAGACAATGCCTCCTACATGTTTGACCAGGACCTTTTAGACTCACAACTCGACCAGGTAGGACACTGGTTCCCAAACTGACACCAAATTGTGCCCCGGAAAATCCTTCAAACTCAACATTTCTAGCCGTTTGTCTTCACATTGTACTGATATTTACTGCAGGCCCATGCTGCTGCATTGGTGAGCTGCTCAGTGACAACTATTATGAACTACCATTCATTCACAGTGGCTACCGTCCAAAACCCATTAGCTGTAGTTTTTTCCATTCAAAGTAAAGACCACATATTATTACAGTCATTTGAGTTTGAATAGGTGGAAAGGGACCCCATTTTCCTCTCAGGGCCCCCACATGGGGTCCCAAGCTCAAGGTTGAATACTACATAATCAGTGGCCCCAGGGAGCTGCTTCATGCTGTCATTTTGTGTGCGTGTGCGCGTGTGTGTGTGTGTGTGTGTGATTGCTCTGTCAGAAAGCTCTCTAGTTCACAAGGTTTTGCGCCAACTATTTTTTTCCCTCTCACACACAACACACACGCACTAAGTCCTCTCTAATCAACAACGTTTGTCGAATGCTATTTCTAGCCTGCTTTCTGAGAACGAGCTCCCTTTCACTGGGGACAACAGGACTATTGTGTCAAAATATACATACACACACATGCACACACGCACACACCAAAAACAACACGTGTGCCCCCTAGCCCATGGACTGCAGTCCCCCTCCTGGTATTTTGTCACACAGTTGACAAGGACTGTTGGTTATCCCAGCTATTTCAGGCCAGAAAGGGTAAGCCTTCCATTGCCTCTGCTCTGACACACACTCTCAAGCACACATAGTGAACTCCTAAATGGTCGTGCCATATGATTTATTTTCAGGATGACATTTACCCGAGAAAAGCTCAGATTGACAGATTTGACAATTAAATTGACCGCTGCAATAATTGACAAGAATATCCTAGGGCTATGTGTTGAGTAATAATTGATGTGCTTTGTTTTCTGTGTTCTAGCCAGATTCACCAGAAGGAAGGCACACAGGAGGGTTATGGTAAATATATTTAATCTACTGATATTGCATATAAACAGTCTTCCACAGTGCTGTGAACTGGGATCCCAGGATTTCCTGTCCAGATTGTTTCCATAGTTTTCCCTGGTGTGTCATGGGGTACCCAGGGAATCTAATATTGCATGAATCTATATGGTGTAATGTTTAATCAATTTATTTTGAAAATGGAAGGATTATGAACTACAATGGTCTTATCATCTCTCTCTGTGTTCACCAGCCATCCTGGCTCCCAATTCCTCATACAGTAGCCATGCTGTCAGAGGCCAGAAACAGGAGAGGAATCCATGTGTGTTGTGTGTGTGTGTGGACTGTATTTGACCTTTTTCAACCTCCAAGAGAATCTTTTGTCTGAACTCTCATTTATTACACTGTTGAGTCAGTCATCACAACAATTATGAATGTCTCTTTCTTTCTCTTTCGCTCTCTCTCTCTGCCCCCCTCCCCCTCCCCCCACCAGGGGGAAGCACCACTCAGGGACAGATGAGAGGGGAAATGAGGGATCGGCTATTCAGGAGAAATGTTATGCTCCTCGTTTCCTGCAGATCCCCCCAGACCTCACTGTAGAGGAGGGACGTTTCTGTAGGATTGACTTCAAGGTGAATTACACACATACATATCCATAGGCGTTTTCCGACCACAGGAACTATCCATGGATTTAGTACTATTGGTACTTAGTCGGAATGCCAACCTTTATGACTGCTCTTGGATAGTTCCTGGCCCCAAAATAAGTTCCTGCTAGCGGGTTAGTACTTTTCGGGGGACCGGGGGACACATACATGCAGTGAAATTCTTTTTCTGCACACCCCTGACTAGATATACACACAACATATCACCCCACACACATCCACATGCATTTTCAGGTCAGGGGGCAGAGCGCAGGAGCAATTTTGGGGGTTAAGTGCCTTGCTCAAGGGCACTTCGGCAGTGTTGTTGGGCACCGTAACTGTGACACCAGTCATTTTTTTTTTTTTAAATCAGTAGCTCACAGCTGGAATACACCCTCCTGGTGGTGCCAGGGATCGAACCAATGACCCTCCGGTGATGGGTCGGCCTCTCTAACCGCTAGGCCAACCTGCCGCCGTCAATACAAGCTACGCAAAAAACTTCAAGTCCCCTAACCGCCATTTTTAAATACCGGCTGAAATACGGACTTGTTCAATTTCTGCTTCAACTTTGGCGCGTTGTGTTTCCAAAAAATGTTTTTAATATCATGTTCATACCAAAGCAGTGTTGGAGCAAACTGTAGAATTTTAAGTTTCGCTTTTGTTTTCACAACGGGAGGCTCCTTTGGATTGAGTGCTGTGCTACTGGTCTACTGATCTGTCTCATAAGGGGAAGTGCCTGCGGTGTGTTTACAAGCAACAGCTGAGTGAACGCAGGCGAGATTAGTCTCAAGTGCGACAGAACATAACAAGATGCAGCGTTAGAGATCGATTTAGATCAATTTCTATACATTGACCAAGTTTTTATCTTGAGGTGGATCAACACCATAGCTGCTTGAACTTCCTCCATGTTTGCCGTGTAGAAATTGGCGCTGTTGTTGTGGGGGGGCGTTGTGTACCTAAATGACGTATGAAACCAAACTAAACTTATTTGCATAATCTCCCCGGTACTTTGGTGTGGTCGGAAAGCAACCTCAAACTCTTTTGGGGAACTAAAAAGGTCCCTGCTGAGAAGGTTCCTGCTCAAAAAAGTACCCAAAAGGTTCTAGTTCTTGCCGTCGGAAAACATAAACAGATAAATATCCACGACCGCACAATGAAGGAGTCAAGTCAGGGTTTTTTTTTTTATATAGCCCTTAATCACATGACTCTCCTGCAGGTGGCTAATAAACACATGTAAATCCATGGACACCTCCTTCCCTCTCTTCAGGTCGGAGGCCTCCCCACCCCAGACGTGTCCTGGTACCTGGATGGTAAAGCCATTCGTCCAGATGACTACCACAAAATGTTGGTGTGTGAGAAAGGGATGCACTCATTCCTCATAGAGATTGTCACTGTGCACCATGCCGGTGTGTACGAGTGTGTGGCCAAAAACCGCGCCGGGGAGAGCAGGTTTACCATGAGGCTGGATGTAATAGGTAAGAATGTCTTCACGTCCTGTGTACAAGGAAGTGTGTTCTGTTCATTATGTCTGTTTTTTTTCTGTGTGTTTGTCCACTAAGATATCTTCACTACATTGGATGACAGGCATGCTCTCATTAAGGACACCACGAACATCAAACTGCAGTGTTTCCCCTACATCTGTGGTGCACCACCACACCACGGCCTCCATAAAACAAAAACTTGGCTAATGTATGTTGATCGAAATTGATGTTTAACGCCTGAGAGGTGCGCATCACATCATGTTCTCTGTCACACCAGAGACTAATCTCGCAAGGCTGGGGCGCTCACTCAGCTGTACACATGCCTTTTTCCTCATCCGCTTGTGTGAGACAGACATCACCTGCTAGACAGACAAATACCATGTAGCAGGTAAAGATAAAGATCTGAGCTCAAGGTCTGCCTTCATTGTTGTTTTGACTAAATTCAGTTTCTGTGAGACTAGAGGTCCTGACGTGTCAGGAATCTTAATCATCATTTAGTGTGTGACCCCCAGCCACAACTCTGTCATCTAGTGAGTATTTTAATGACTTGAGGTGAAAAAATCTGTCAAATCTGTCTGTGTGTAGTACAATGTGTTTTCATGATCGGTTAGGATTTTAAAATTTGTCTAGTGTGTTGCTGTCACTGTTGTTGACCCCGACCCTGGTATGAATGTCAGCTCTAATATTATTATTATTATTATTATTATTAATAATAATATTATTACTAATTATTAAGCTCCGCTAACCCCTTCTTCCTCCCTGTAGCCCAGGAGGTTCTCCGTCCTCCCACCTTCCTCCAGAAGATGCTGAACTCCCGAGCTCTAGAGGGTGACACTGTGAGGTTGGAGTGTAAAGTAGACGCCTCCCCTCCTCCTCAGCTCTTCTGGAAAAAGGACAAAGACATGCTGCGCATCGACCCCAACAGAATGAGGTGGGTAAACTAAATGAATACTATATTACATCCAAACCTAACCAAAATACACCCTAAATACTAAAGTATTGTCTACTGTGCCTATCAAAATATATACTGCACATAAAATCCATTAGAAGATTGGTACGCTCTTTTAGATAACTTTAAATTGGTTTAATGTAAGATGTAAGCTACCTCCTTAAGGTAAAGTTAAGCTCTGGCTCTCTGGCTGCAGACTCAACTAGTTAAGGAAATCTTCTACTCAATCAGCTATTATTTTTAACGAATAGGCACACGCTTCAATAATAGACCTTGAATGTGCTATCTGTTTGTGGGTTGATTCAAGGCTTGTTAACTTGTTGTTTTGCACTTCTCTGCTGGTCAAATGACAGAATTGTTGTCCGTTATGTAATTACTTGTTGCTGTTGTATATGATGCATGTTTTCTGCAAATTGCCCATCTGGGATATTGAAGACTTACTATAAGCATGATGTTATGCCCCTGGCCCTGCCCTAACCAAGGCCCCAACAGTGTCCTTCTGTAGCCCTTCTTGAGAATGAAGTTATTTCAGAATGTAAAACAGCAATGATATTTTGGGCCACTGCACTGGTAGCAGCTGGTGCATGATCCTCACTGTCGAGTGCGACCCTATGCTTTTAAATAACAAATAATGATATTTCACTTTTTTCACTTATTTTCTGCTTATTTCACATGCACCTGTTTGCAAATTTAGCATGGATAGGTTTGATGTGAGGAAGGCAGGAGAGACAAGAGGAGAGGCAAATATCATTATGTCACTAGTTCATCCCAAAGTCAGGAATCTGAAGTGACCTGACATAACAGACGTACCCAACAAAAGGGAACAAACTTTGAAAATAAGTTGTATTGTGCCCAATTGAGTGTCCCCGTTTATGCATGCTACTAAGATTATTTTTAACTGTGCATGTTTGTTTGGTATTTTGCATTTGCTTTTAGCCTATATCAGTCTGGGTGCTGTGTATTGACATAATCATGAAATTTACAACATCTCTGTCTCTTTCTTTCTCCCTCCAAAGTCTGTACCAGGACGGTTCAGGCAGGCAATGCTTGTTGATAGAGAGATTGATGAAGTCAGACGCTGGTTGGTACACTCTCTCTGCCATCAATGAAGCTGGGATGTCCACATGCAACGCGAGGCTGGATGTAGGCAGTAAGTATACTGTGTGTGTGTGTCTGTCTATGTGTATGCGTATGCTCATCTCACTTTGTCTTAGCTAGCATAGTAGTTACCATAGCAGCCCAGGTTGTAAAATCAAACAGCAGATGGAGAATGCCCTGCCTTGCACGCTACAGTGAATCCAGCTCTATAACCTGTAGCGCGTCCAACAAATGCTGTGTTACGTGATCAAGGGGAAACCTAATAAACTATGAAGCTATCGCCCTGTTCAGCTTAAGGAATACAGCATAATTAGCAAGTCAGAGCGATAAGAAGACTATAGAATCCATCCAATAGACAAGGTAACTAAGCTAACTAGAGGCCAGGGAACACAACAGCATGGCTATTAGATTTCTCCTTGATCACATAACACACCAGCTGCTCCATGGACTGAGGGAGAGGGCTAGGAAAGGCTAACCAGCTATGGCTGCTCAGAAAACGATGTATCCCTCTATTAGGCATTACCTGTACTGCTTACCTGACTGTAAAGTAACACAGCGTATATTATACATTAGCATGCCTTTTTTCTTGAATCAGAATCAAGATCTTAATTGAACACAACCTCACATACAATGCAAGAATGACAGGTTTGCAGGAGCGGGTGTTTCACAGCATACATATGAAAAGTTTCATTTCAAAATAGTGTCATTTCAGTTATTCAGGATTATTAGTAACTTGCACACTTTATTCAGATTTCAGACTGCACAAATAGTGCTATTATAGTATGAATTTAGCTTTGATAATAATCTGTGAGAATCCAGAGGTGTAGTTGAACATGTAGTGCAGTTTTCAACAGTCAAGTGACATATCCAGTCTGTGGGCCCCTGCAATAATATTAATATAGTTTGGATTGAGCTCTAAAATTGTAGGTATTGAGTTGAATATAATTTTGTGCGTCAATATTTAGGCCTGAGTGAAGGAGGGAGAGGTGGTCAAAGGATTCAAAGAACTAATCTTGAGTCTGAACTTAACCAAAAAGGTTCTTAAAACAAATGTTTATTTACATATTGTCATTTGTAGTTTTGCTGACAAAAAAAAGCTTGCGATACAGATTTGTGAGATATTTTAACTGTACAACCGTAATTGATTTGCTCAAAACAATCTCATGTAGAGGTTTTAATAATGGCAGAGAGAGGAGAGAAAGAGGGATTTGGATCTCAGCCTCCAGAGTTCACCCAGACCTGTAACTGGAGCTGCATGAGCTTGATACAGACACACACAGATAAGACTGGCTGGCGGAGAAGGCAGGAACATACAGACACACACTTCCACACCTAAAAGTCACACATCTATTCTACAGCCACACAAGCTAACACAAGCTCACATGTACAAATACACACTCCATGTTTTGCTTATCTAGTTTTAATTCAACACATACCATATTTGCTGTAGAAAGTGTTTTACCTGTCTTTTTTTGAACATATGCCTTGATTATATATATCTGGCTCCGAGCCATGCTGTGTTACAGTACACTGTGCAGGGTAGAAGAGTTATTTTCAGTCACTTGGCATGAGAGGAATGTTTGGCCAGAGTCTGTCCAACAATAAAAGTTGTCACTACTGTTGGCAGCTCCAATAGATTTGTTCATTGTATCCACATGGATTACAAATAAGCAGGGTGGCTCCTGTGGGTCCTTAAAAAGTCAAATGATCTAAATTTAAAAAAAACCAAGAACATCCAGAGATCTACAAGCCTCCATTGCTACATCTGATGTAATTTATATTTAAATGCAGACAATATAAAATTGGACTGTAATGATCTTAGTCTTTTATTTCACAGGAAACCTTAATTTGCAGACTATCTATTTTACTGAATGTCTATTTTGCCCTTGCATTTAGGGAGGCAATGGAGACAGATTTGTTGTGTTTGGTTGCAAGCCTCTCCTCCAGCCACTCCCAACTCCCTACATCACATCCATCTTTATATGCCCATGATAATGGTATCTTCCATTTTAGGCCAAGTTGGAAGAATAAACATCAGAGCCACCCTTCTGGGCGTAACTAGTTTCTTACGACTAATCATGGGCTTCTTATCCTTCCACAAAAAAATGTGAGAATAATCTGTAAATTCTCTAAATTGGTGAGGAAACTACATAGATATTATAGGGGAATCTGTCCATCTTCTGATATAATCACCAATAGTTTTAAGAGACTTGGACCAATCAAATCTTTTACAAGTAGTTTTTCAGTAGGTGCTCTGGATTGTTTACTTTCTGGGCTTGTCAAAAATATGGACCTTGCAGATTGTACTGGAGTCCATGAATCTGTATCTTCGTCATGGGTCAATAAAAATTCACTAGTCTCCCTCTGTCTCCCTCTGTCTCCCTGCAGCTCGAACAGCCCCGGCCATGAAAACGGCGCCCCCTGGCTCAAAGACGTTGAAACTGCTGTCCTCTCTGAGCTATGTGCCTGCTCTGGCTGTGGAGAGCCCCGCCCAGCACACCGCCCCGCTGTATGAGAGCGAAGAGCTGTAGACCCACACAAAACTCAGTCACAACCCCTCAGATCTGTAAAACTGGGCCAGGACACTGTACTGTAAATCTCAGTAATTCTGCTGATCCCAGAACCGATACCAACCAGCTTTGGGCCAGAATCCAAATTAACCATGCATTGGGGCAGACCTGGACACAGCTTGCATCTCAGAATAATTAATAATAAAAGCTGACCCAGACCAGGTTTAGCACAAAGGGTGGATAAACACTACAAGGTTTATTTCAAATTCCTTGAACAAATTAAGTTACAACCTTAGACCAAGGTACTGTACGTAAACCTCTGGGAAGATTTAAGCTTAACAAAATTTGTTTAGCGTTTTTCCACCATTATTGGAAAAAGGTCATCTTTATTCTTATTGCTGAGATGCTTTGAAGAAATCCACCCTGCACAGGGTAAGAGTGCTGCTCTTTGTGAAGATCTGTAGACAAAACAGTAATCAGTGTCCTGATTGAGTTTAGTGGTGGAGCAACAATAACTCAACACAGCGCCATAATCCAGAGTGGCCTTTTGAATGCATTTCAAATGTTTAACAACCACATAGTTTTAATTAATTTGAGAGAACTGTTTCCATGTTTTAGCATGGTCAAGTGCCTTTTAAGGTAAAACAAGCAATCCTCAAGTTTTCTATCTACTGCTGTTATTTACCTGTTTGTTTTTGTTGTTGATAACGGAAATGTTTGTCAGTGTTTGACCCTCACAAACAAACGGCATCGTCTGTTTCTGAATTACAGCTGCTAATGCTTCTGAGGATGTGTGTCTATGAAGCTGCATTTACACTGGAACAGAATATCTGATTTTTAACTTTGACACAATTCTGATGTTCTTTTGTTTAAATGGCAATGGAGAGATCAGATGTGGGTCAGATTCTCTGCACCTGTATAAATCCAGCCTAATATTGATTGTTTTTAAAGTTGGTTTAAAAAATACAGTGTATGTGAACTAAGCTATTTATTTGAACTGAAGTTATTAGTTAAAGTTATGTATGCAGTTGCCTTGACAACAGTGTTGGGACTTTGAGGTGCCCCTCTTCAGGCCTTACATTGGCCACAACCAGAGGTGTATAACAATATGTTGGGCTATGGCTTTACACAAGAACAGAAACTCATGAAAACAAAGGCATATACTATAAATGAGATTTCCCCAAATGATTAGATCACCGATGCATCTATACATGATTAATTCTTTATGTTCATCATTGAAACGTGGGTATCACTATACCAGCCTATGCCATGATTTACTGAACTCTCCTATCATCTACAACTGTGACCAGTTCTGGCAAGAGGCTTGATTACCTGCTTACCTTGTAACTCCTTAATATTGCCAGCCGGGCCCTGATTTACTCCAAAACATCTCGTTGCTGAGACTATCTTTGGCTGCATATACATACAAAATCATCTTTCAAACAATCTTTTTAACGCTGTCTGTTCATCTGTTTAGACATGAGAACATCAAATCTGGGCCACAGAGTTGAAGATCAAAGTTTCTGTTCCTGTGCGAATGTAGCCCTTTGTACAATATAAACCAGTGGAGTCGGACCACATTCACACAGGAACAGAAAAGCACATTTTTAACCCAGCTAGATCTGACAGCTTCTACATGGTCAACTTGTCACAAAGATTTGGACCAAACGGGGTTAAACATTAAAACTTCCTGGCGCTGTGTTAATCCAACTAGAGTTTCTCAAAGCACCAGCATGGTGTTGGTAAATCAGGCCCTTCCTGTTGATAGATTTTGAACTACAGGTAGCAACGTGTGTATTCTCCTAAAGTACTGTTTGTTGTGTAAGATGATCGACATATCACTGGATGAATGAGGAATAAAGTCTGTATGACCATAGCCCCGCCTCTTGCTGTGTCTCTATGGGTGGCAGGGAGGCTAGAGACCCTGGATTCAAACCCTTAGTCACCATGGATACACCCTGCTGTAGTGCCCTTGAGCAAGACACTGAGTCCTTACCAGCTCCATGGTGCTGTTCTGTAGCTGACCCTGACCTCCAAGAGAAAAGAGACTTGTGATTGCGTTCATTTTGTTTACACCAGAACTTCACAGTAAAAGGGAATGTCCTCTGGTGTATACGGCAGAGCACGTTGAATCAAACACGACAGTGTTCTTCATTTTATTAAAAACAAAAGTTGTCAACAACAATATCAAAAATGTACATGTAACCTGTTGGTGTCTTTTAGAGGACAGGCTGTGTGAAGGCGGTCAAACGTGTCTTTACTGTGGCTTCAAACGCGCCTCTACTGCCTCTAATGTTAACCATGATGAGACTACTTTAACAGACTGAAGTAGCACAGTGAAGGACCAGCTGGATGCTACTTGACTATCAACTAGCCACTTCTCCCCAGAACGCTGTAAACACCCCTCTGACTCCGGGCTCCAGTAAAGAAGAGCAACAGGTTGACCGTGATACACCTGGCAACTAACTTATTGGTCAAGGTGACAGGGCAACATCCCTAGCAACAGGAAGTGAGATGAGACAGAGGGCAAACACAACAGAATTCATCAGTTGCCCAGTGTATCGCAGCCTTAAAATACATGATATGAAGGCAACATTTTGAGGTAAAAAGAGGGGCAACGGGTAAACTCAAAACGTGGATTACAGTATGGGCTATAAGGAAAGAAATACTCCTATTGGTCGCAATTATTGTCCTGCCTCATTACAATTACCGTCCTCCACATTATAAACAGAAAGAAAGTTCATACATTTTGCGTACAGTAAAAAGGAGACGCAAAGAGAAAGGAATAAAAAAGACAGAAGATACTAGTTCCTGGTTCTACTGGCTCCGGCCCAGGGGCCATAATCACAGGCTCAGTTACAGAAATCCGAAAGGACCTGATGCCAATGAGTTTGGGATGCACGTAGAGCAGGGGACTGAAGCTGGTTTACATGCACCCAAATCTCCTGATGACTTTCAATTCATGTATGTAAGTTGCAGTTTTGTGCCGTTGTAAATGAATTTGACAAAATCTGGTGTACGATGCACCATTTGAAAACAGATCAAGATGAAGTCCAAGTCCGTTTTCATTAATGGGGCCCTGGTGCACTGACAAATGGACAGACTGAGAGAAGGAAATAGCTGAGGTGTGATTGACCCATCTTGACAGGCAGCCTCTCAGGGAGGCATATCACTTGCAAAATGAGACAAGTCAGGGAGTCCTCGTGTCTTTTCTAGGTATCAAAAATGTATTTTAGGTAAATGTACTGAAGCTGTGATGCCTGATAACTGCTGCTCTAGTAAAGATGTTTTAACCCCCATTGAGTGCCTTTACATGCACACAGTACTGTGGATAATACAGGGCTCCAAACTAATTACTGCTACATCCCATGTATTTAGGATGCTCAAAACTGTTCGGTTTAAAACTTGCTATGGACAACTGGAACTCTACTTTGGGACAGAAGAGAAAAACGTTAGTTTGGAGCCCTGATACTAGGTCACATTGTGTTTAAGTTCAGAATAAGCATCGTATACATGAACAAGTGTGCTAGTGCTTTCTAGATACTTGGGTGGTGGGGGGTCTGCATGGTTACAGTGAGTGAAACGTTAAACTAATAGAATCACTCAACTAAATATTTAATTCAGTCGTTGCCTACTTCCTGGTCTGTGAATGCACCACGCACCGACCTAGAGCTGCTCATGCTGGTGTGACTTTTACCGTACCGCCTGGTGGACGAGACACACTGAACTAACAACACTGAGCTACCACAGCACTTCACTGTGAGCAGGTATTTTAAAAAGTCACTCCAATCATGCAGACCCCCCGCTGCTCCATCCCAGAACCTGTTACACAATATATGACGTTGACAGAGTACTGGTGGTGTCTGGTACTTACAGTGGTGAACAACCATGATGTTAGTGTTAAAGAGGGTGTTTCAAGACTTTAAGAAGCAGAACCAATAGCAGAGTCCCGGAGTCCTTTCAGTCTGTCCAAGGATGTTCTGGAGCCAGTCCTTCGCATCTGCTAAATGTGCAGTGGTGACGTGATGTCAGGAGAGTGTGGCTGATGCAATTGGCAGGATGGAGAAAGGAAAGTCTGTCCATCACGTTTTCTCTTCACTCTGGTCAAATCTCCACGTCGCTCTCTTTGTCGTTGTCGTGGTCGCCGTCATAGAACTCATTGGCTGCCTCCGGCCTGAGGAAGTGACACCGTCAATAGCCGGTTAGTTACAGGAAGTTGCATAACCGTCAAAATGAGTGGGAGTGTGGGCCTGTGTGTATGCTTGTGTGTTTGTGCGCGGACCTGGAGTAGTTGTCATCGGCGCCCCTCTCGTCAGGGGTCGGGCTCGTCGTTGCGTTCGTAGTTCAGCAGGTCAGAGGGAACGTCGTGGATCTGGACGCTGGGCGCGTGGTTCAACATCTTCAAGTTCTCAAACACCGTCTGGCGGATCTGCTCTAAGTACTGAACACACACATACTTAGTTGAGTCTAAACACTGGATGAAACATGAAAGAAGTCTGCTGATGTAAAAAAAAAAAATAAAGAAAATTATATATTTTTTTAAGCAAGGTAAATCTAAGATTTTTCAGGATGTTTTTGGCCAGTGAGAACGAAATGAATATCATAATTTAGAAAAAAGTCTCCTGTATGGGTTATGGGTCTACAAGACTGCGATTTCTTGATGTGCTCTTTATTAGTTCAATGAAAACCTCTAAGAATGAAATGAAAACTTAAAGGCTGTATTCAGGAGTTGTCAAGGACTTTGTTTCACTGACATGAAGGCTGATATTCAATATCCAGTATTTTTGGACTGAAGCTGCTGATAGTCAATATTTTGTGGCAAGATTAAATATCTCTGACTATTTTCATTCTAAATAATCTCAAGGATTCAGTGTTTTTATTCTTCTTAGGATGGAAACGCCTCTGAATCAACATTTAGATCATGATGGGATACTAAAACTCTCCAGTGAAAGCCATATTAATGAAATTCTTTTAGGTGGGTCAGCAGCTCCTTAAGGCAGGGTGAGGCAGGTTTTACAGATGCCCTCACCTCCATCATATTGGTGGGCGACAACACTTACTGATCGAAATCCGATTTTAATTCAAGGGCTAATATCGGCCCAATATATCAGCAAACTGATATTTTGGACTGAAGCTGCTGATAGTCAATCAGCAAACTGATATATCGCTCTTACCCTGATACCAAATTCAACTCTGTTTCCATCGTGTTTTGACTGATTTGTGTGAGCGGATGTTTCACCTGTCTGGAGTTCTGGTTCTCTATCCTGGTGCTGACGTCAGGATGCAGCGTGAAGTCTGGAGCAAAGTACTCAAAATACTCTGGAGAGGAGAAAAGAGGAAAATCATCCCCTGCTTCATCTGCTTGACAACCAATCAGTGGAAAATTATTTTTATAACACAATTTGTGCAAATGTCTATGATGCATTTTGAAAATAAAAGGTCAAACCCGTTTTGATTGGTTAGATTATAGATTAATTATCAGTTATCATATGCTTAGATGTACTTTCAGTATTAAATGTCAATTCACTGCTATGCTATAGCTACAGTAGCTAACACATTACTACATGAAACCCAATACTCTAAACTTCCAATAGATGGCAATAAAGTTTTTACATTTTAGTCCAGACTCCCTTATATGAGAAATGTATGTTCTCACTCTGGGACTCTGGAAACGTACTAATACTTGCAAATTGATGTATAATTTAAGAAATAATCCTTCACAGGTGAGGCAAACAGCTGGTGCAAAAACACAGTAACTCACAGCTGTAACCATGTAGTATATCAGGGTTTGTTGAATACTCAACTCTGATTGGTCAATAAACACAATCTGAGCAGTTATTCTAATCATCACTATCGCCATCAAGATGTCTGGCCAGTTTGTCTTGATTACTACAGACATTTCTATGGTTACAGTTCAGCTACAGTGTAGCCATGTATGCTAGCTACAGACGTTTCTATGGTTACAGTTCAGCTACAGTGGAGCCATGTATGCTAGCTACAGACGTTTCTATGGTTACAGTTCAGCTACAGTGGAGCCATGTATGCTAGCTACAGACGTTTCTATGGTTACAGTCCTGCCGACAATTTTTGTTAGAAGCTTGTAAATCAATTTAGCTTGTAATAAAATAATGTTTAATCAATATTTAATGTCAAATGATTACAGTCTGCGGTAAGCAGAAAATACACAGCGACCCCACATGATTCAAGTATTGATCGCCCTGAAGGGGCTTATTTTGTAATCAATCCCTTACACAACAACTCACCGCTATACGGCAGCTCATCACTGATGGATTCATCTACCAAAAGAGATGTCTCATAGGTCCTGGAGTAGAATACAATAGAATATGAATTCATTTTCAAAAACAAAGTAATCCATGTCATGCTCAGAAGTATTTTAGGGGTTGTCAATTGGTCTCAATACTCAGCTCTTCATTGGGGCACAGACCAAAGGCTCAGCCATTAGCCTTGTTGTACACTTTCATCTACAGTCACAATAATGGGTGACAACCTGTCTAGTTTCATCTTCTGTTTCACATTTTGATCGAAAATGTACATTTTATGTATAAACAAGAAAAAACCCATTTGTCACAACTATATTTTTACCCCTGGCTCTGTGTCAGGTAGCTTCATACTCACCAGCAGCGAGCCACGTTCCTGACTGTGTATCCTCCTCCTCCCAGGACCAACAGAGGAATCCTAAAACTCTTTACAAACTCCACACACTCACTGTAGGAGAGAACATGGCATTCACACATTAATAAAATAAATGCTGCTGTTTTCACTATTATTATTATTAGATTTCCAACCCCATCTACACATTACCCACATGTAATGTATAGAGCATGCTCTGTATGTCAGGGAATGGGGGTTCAAAGCCCAGCAGGTCTTACCCATGTCCTCGTATACTGAGGTTGAAGCAGCCCAGCCTGTCACAGCCTAGAGAATCTGCTCCACACTGGAAGGAGGATAACAGTTTACACTCTGCCTAATAACCTCTTAAGTGCTGACTATGTGCTTTTCATGCCTTCTTATAATCTAACAGGACTAATTGGTTCTGAAGACCTAATGAAGGGACCACATAAACACCTCAGCCAGACTAGAGTAAACATGCACCCTCATAATCTGATAACAGGGCTAATTGAGTCTATTTCAAATGGACTAACCTCATCTCAGCATGCCAGTCAGACTGAGTAACCTCATTATGTTATATGCACCCTAATAATCCGATAACAGGACTCATTTACTCCTATTCCCAATTAACTGGCTATAATCCCATTGAAAATGTGTGAAAACGTGATTGGGTTTTGTCGCATATACGGAGGAAAGAATCCACTGGCAACTATGTTAAATGAGATGAAGACAGTCGTCATCAACTCCTGTAGTGAAGGTGAGTTAGAGACTGACCTGTAGAACGATGCAGGTCGGCTGGTAGAAATCTACCACCTGTTTAATGACCGGCTGGAACAGCTGTCTGTAGCCTGGGACACACACACACACACATATACCATCATATATATGTATATATGATGGCAGAGATACACCTTTGTACCATCTTTGAGTGCATTATAAAGCTAAAATAATAATATCCCTGACAGTGATAAAATGTTGAAATCAATCATATTTCTGAGATATTTTGAAATATTTCTGAAAATGAATGTTATTAAAAAAAATCGAATCAAATCAAGATGTGGTCCTGAAAAAAACATTGATACTTGCAAAATATTCCAAAGTAAGGAAGGAATAAGCAGGAAGTAGGAAGTGAACTCACTCTGGTCATCGATGCCGTCTCTGAGGGGAACATTGAGGCAGTAGTACCGACCACTCTCTGCCCCCACCTCATACATGTCACCTACAGCGAATAGACACATACTGTATTAAGACACACACACACAAACAAATGCACAGTACTTTTTTGCCTCTGACTAAATGTTGCACTTTCTATAAGGTTTGTGCAACATGTGGATACAACACAAGTAATTCCCTTTGCACCTTTTGAAAAACAAAAAAGGCAAAAGCTTAGAGACAGTTAGTTAATCTTATAATAGTCTTATTAAATAAACCAAACCTGCATGACAAATGTATTTAAAACTTGATGTTGAATAGCTTATCTACCTTTCTTTGCACATATTAAAAATACTTTATGTACACGTGTATATTTCTCATAAATGGGGCCTAGTTCACAGCCACACAACAGGCTCAAGTAAACAAAAGCCAAAACATGGGACTGGAGAAATATAATTGTAATTTCTCTGGTTTTATTACCTGAAAGCAAAAATAAAATAGCCGTTCAATGAAATCATTAAATCTATTTTATGTTATACATAACCATGATGTGCTCAGAAAAATAATATAAAACATGATTTTCTTTTAAATGTCAGATGATTAAAACGATGAGCAGCACTTACCTGTGCCTGGGAAAAAGTAGTTCCCATATTTGTGGAAGGATACAGTCATGACACGGTCAGTCAGGTAAAAGGCTTCCTGTACGCCGTCGCCATGGTGAATGTCTATGTCGATGTACAGAACCCTAGGGTGGTATCTGTAACACACACACACACATACACGGTTATTAATATGGTCAATGTCTATATTGACGTTCACAAAGAGGATCTTTGCTTCTTCAGTCAATGGTTTTCTCTTTGCCTTTACTGAAGAGGATCAACATGTTTGAAGTGATTTCTTCATCACTCTCCTTCCACCATCTGCCGTTACCAGAAACTCTGAAAGCTTTAGCCCTGTTAGCGCTGGAAGAACAGCACCCTCTTCCTGTTTTGTGGCATAAAGCAATCCAGCAGGTTTCCCTCCAAATCTGATCCAGTTTATTTATTACAGTTTATTTACGGTAATCATACTTTTTTTTTTACTTTATATGACAATTATTTCTTATTGTTAAAATACTCCATGTAGCACCACTAAAATGGTGAATATCTAAGACAGTTGTCGATTTACAGCAACTGAGGGTGGCACACACACACGCGCGCGCGCGCACACACACACACACACACACACACACACACACTTCTAAACAGAGAACCGACAGTCTCAGGTAACACTTGAAGGTTATTCAGCAGAGTGTGTTCTTACTTTAGTAACTCCAGTATACTGATGACAATGTCGTTGACGTAGCAAAACCCAGATGCCTGCAAACACAGGAAAACAATCCCAGGACTTTAATAAGCAAAGACCAGATCACAATAAAACACAGGCAGAATGGACACAAATCAATAGAAGTGACTTTGTTCTTACTTCAAATTTCTTGGCATGATGCAAACCTCCGGCCCAGTTGATGGCAATGTCACAGATCTGGAAAAACGGAGCAGAATCACCATCAACAAATGGTCACGATTACCATGAAATAATGAAAAGCCCATTTTTTTCACATCCAAACTTTCAAGGGTTTTCAAGGCCGGTGGGAACCCTGTTGGAATACAGGTATAGACTGCATAGCCCTGACCAGTTTGGTCAGGTTGTACTATGGAAGCCATGTTGCTGACCCTCCTCTAGAACTCACAGTGTTACCAAGATCTCAGGGTGAGACATCCCACATCCTAAAGATCAGCTGGCAAACACGTTACTCTTTAATCACCCGTTACTTAGCAACAGACAGAGGGCAGGACTCTGGCGTTAACATGGCTGCAACTGAAATAATAACAGACTCATTTAAATCACGGTGCCTATGACAGGGTAACTGCTTAAGTGGCACAGGGCATTGGCTTTAACTGTGGTGAAACTTACATTATAGAGTGTGTGTTTGTTACCTTGTGGTTGAGCTGTGTAGCTCCTTGTAAAGAGGCTCCTGTGTATCTGGAACAGAACTCAAACAGACCTGGAAACACAGGACTGACACACACACACACACACACACACACACACACACACAAACACACACACACACACACAAGCTAAAGCTCCCAAGTAAAAAGTACATTTCTGACCAATAAGTAGTGTTATGGCAGTCAAGCCATAACCTGATAATGACAATAAACCATATTATAATTGTGCTATGAGTTACACTACATGTCAAAGCTTTATTAAACAATTATTTGGCACGTATTTTGGTGGAAATAATAGATTCCAATGCTTACCAATCGTCCCCGACGTTGAATGTGTTGAGGCTCTTTGTGAAGCCCTGCATGTTATTGGGGCTGACCTTCTGGAGGAAGTCTATGTAGTCCTCAGAGTGGAACCGACACATGTCGTGCTGAGACGCCTTGTATGGCTTAAACACCTAACAAAGCAAAGGAATCACAAAAACAGTTCAGTTCAGTAAAGGGAAAGAATGAGGAAAAGATATGTATGATAAAGGTGGATTTGTAGTCCTGTTTTTACTCCTTACTCCTATTCTACCTGTCAGATGTTGAGCATGTTGAGACCCCTAATCGTAAAATTCTCTGCTTACCATCATTTTCTTGTAGAGTCCATAGTGCAAGACTAGACTGTGTGTCAGAGACAAACGATGAGGCTTCATGGGGTGGCCAGCACCTAGTAGAGACAAGCAATATACAGATTATAATTCAGGCATTTAGCCAGTGCCTTTATAAAACTGACTTCAATAAAAGGTCGGTATATAAGAATCCCATAATTACAAGAAACTGAATAAAGGACAAACAATAAAAGGGAATTAAAGAACAAAACAAAAACAGAATTGCTAAGAACTGATAAGAAGAAACAAAGAAGAAACAACCAATGGATGGACAAATATACGTAAATATTAGATTTAAATCACAGCACTAACGGAAAAATAAATAACGTGAAGAGATATTTCAGGATTTCCTTGTTTCCTTACAACCACAATGACTTTTAATTAGACAGCACAGAGCATTTCAGGATGTGTGCGCAAATTTAATATTTGGAATAAACAGGAAGCCGGAAGTGTAAGTTATTAGTCTTATGAACATTTCCTTTTCACGACATTCCTGAGCGGTTCGGAATCAGATGCACTTTACTGCACAAAAATGGAAAATGTTTTAAACTGAATGCAAGACATACCATAGAAAGCTATTCAAGTTGGAATATACAATTTACCTTTCCTATGGTTAAATTATTGAGTAAAGGAGAAACAACCATCACAATGGTTACAAGATCTAACGTTAGGCAGATGGAAAAAAGTCAAACGATCAAACCCTGATATTATGTAGTACAAATATCTATCGTTTTAGGACATTTTTGTTCAGGATTCACCTGGACATCCCACCAAATGTTCAAACTACTGTTGTATTTGTATCCACCAGGGCAAAGACAGATGCAGCGGTACTTAATGATCATGACAGCTATTAAGATATCTAACGTTAGATTTGTAGGGAAAAGGTACAGATATGAGCAGGCAGGCTATATAATAATGAAAAACAGCTAATACATCCCTCATTCAGAGAGAATGAGCGTGTTGTGCAGAAGTTTTTTTTAAAATCTAATAAACCGGAAAAATCAAATCCATTAATTGATTAGCATGTAGCTAGCTTAACGTTGCATATCATCCATTCCTTCTGTAGGCCTGTTCGCGCCGATAACCAAACTTACCGTAATGAAAGTTGCCCACGTCCGGGTCATAAAAATAAGCGGTTCTGTTGCTCATCATGAAAGAGATTTCTTCACAGTATTTTATTAATTTCGCGGAAGTTTTTGCAGCTGTAAAACTCGCAGTTTTCTTTCATTTAGCAGGCAGCCGCCATGGTAAACACCGAGTAGGCTACGTCATCGGACGGGGACAGTAGTGACGGAGAGGGGCGGGGGGAAGGACGCAGCCGGAAAGAAGGGAACGGCAGACACCACATAAAGAGATTACCGAATAATGTCAAAGTTAAAATTTTTCTTTCTCGTAAAACTGAAGCTGAAAGAAAAACGTACTGAAGCTGTTATTACGGTTCATGTATATCTGTCTTGTCATTTGTTTTGTTGATATTTTTGAGAAACATGCATGGCCATTTAAATCCAACTGCTAAACTTGCAAAAACATAACCTAGCTAAATACAGCTAAAAAAAAGTAATAATTAAAAAAAAAAAACAGCTAGTCACGTGTTGTGAACAGAATTGTTTTTAGTGTGTTTGAGGTGTGGAAAGGTGTGCGAAACTCAAAGACTACAAAGTAGCAGACTTCAAAGTAGTCTTCCATTTGTGGAAATCCTTTTAGCTCCTATAGGATATATAATATTCCTCAAGGAAGTTTTAGCTTGACTTTCTGTAGGTACCTGTCTTTTCTTTGCTGCAGTGCAGAGTTTTCTATTTATTCCAAACAAACTGCTGCTGCTGCCACAACTTTGAATCCTGACTGTACATAAGAATCTTCCATTTTGGAAATTATTCTGTGTGGCCATCTTGGACTATCCTTGTATCATCCATCTATTTTTCTCGATTATAGTGGAAAAGGCAGTTTTCACATACATAAGATTCTTCCATAAATGCTCAGGCATATTTCTATGGTTATATGAGGTGTGCTTGTCACATGACATGCTGAACCTCTCCTTGTGAAGAGAGAGCAAGTCAATTAGTCATTAGAGCTGATCAGCAACACCTGTGGCACCAGTAGAAAACACTTTTATAAAGCTCTGCTGCGGCTCAGGTAGCCGTTTTGTCTTGGTGATCGAACAATGGGAACTGCTTGGGCACTGGTTTTCGCTGGGCTCTTTTTGTGGCTAGCCAAAGGTCTGTATGGTGCTGTTTAAACCTGTATTTATCAACCTGTTAGTCTACAGAGGAGGACAGCAAGTGGAAGAGTGAGACCATGCAATTTTAGCCACTTGTCTGGCATGATCGTGTTGCTATTCATCTTGAGTCTACCGGAGTAGTCTACAACTGTTGAACCATGGGGTTGTCTTAATCTGAATGGTCTTCTGTCAAATCAATCTTGGTGACTTTTCCTAATGTCGGTGTTTCCGTTCAACAGTACAATCTGCGCATGGCGGCAACCTGACTGTGAGCGATGGCGGCAACCTGACTGTGAGCGATGGCGGCAACCAGACTGTGAGCGATGGCGGCAACCAGACTGTGAGCGATGGCGGCAACCAGACTGTGAGCGATGGCGGCAACCAGACTGTGAGCGATGGCGGCAACCAGACTGTGAGCGATGGCGGCAACCAGACTGTGAGCGATGGCGGCAACCAGACTGTGAGCGATGGCGGCAACCAGACTGTGAGCGATGGCGGCAACCAGACTGTGAGCGATGGCGGCAACCAGACTGTGGGCGATGGCGGCAACCAGACTGTGAGCGATGGCGGCAACCAGACTGTGAGCGATGGCGGCAACCAGACTGTGAGCGATGGCGGCAACCAGACTGTGAGCGATGGCGGCAACCAGACCTGTGAGCGATGGCGGCAACCAGACCTGTGAGCGATGGCGGCAACCAGACCTGTGAGCGATGGCGGCAACCAGACCTGTGAGCGATGGCGGCAACCAGACCTGTGAGCGATGGCGGCAACCAGACCTGTGAGCGATGGCGGCAACCAGACCTGTGAGCGATGGCGGCAACCAGACCGTGAGCGATGGCGGCAACCAGACCGTGAGCGATGGCGGCAACCAGACCGTGAGCGATGGCGGCAACCAGACCAAGCCTCTACTTCTAGCTACTGCATTGACAGAAGCCAGTGTGAAGCAAGTCCTCGCTGCTCTTTTGAACATGCTTGCAGCCACCACCTGAAGCCCAGAGACCCCAATGTCCGAGCAGGAAATTGAGGTTTAGGAAAATCCAAGAGTTTATAGATATTGACGTCTAGGATGTGACCATGAATGTATCTTCGTGCTCTGCTTCATTAAAGCTCTTAATTATGTCACTTTGTCATTTCTCCACCCAACATTAGCATTGATCTGGCATGTGAATTGACAAGTCTTAATACTGACTACATCACAGCGTTTCCATTTCAGCTTGCGTGACATGGGGACAGTCTGCATGAACTCCAAGACTAGGTTAAACCTGTAACAAATCTTGCTGTAGTCTGAGCTGAGTATCAGGGTTATGTAGGGCTTCAAATCACATTTACTTGTGTAGACCTTAATCAGTGAGTCTCAGTGCCCAAAGTGTGAAAACAAATGGTTAGTACATGACATCCCCCAGCCTTGGACCCTCACAGAGGACAAGGAAAAACATCTTAGGGGAAAAATGAAATAAACCTTGGGAGGAGGTACTCAGAGGGATCCCCCTACCAGGACGGTTGGGCGTGGAATAGATGCAGAGTTTGGGCAAGCAGCGTATACACAGTGCTTAAAAGTTTATTTGGGTGGCAAATCCAGATCTGATGTGGGGCATCACCGCAAACAGCAGCTCAGATGGCATCATCGTAGGACTAGGAGTACAGCAGGCGCCAACATTGCCCAGTTGCAGACTGGGAGCACTGCCCAGCGTCCACAGCAAACACCTGCTCAGTCAGCATCGCCCTAGGAGTGGGGGACCATGCAGACGCCAACTCTGCCGAGCTGCAGCCTGGCACAGATAGGAGACACACCCATATTCTCACTCACACAGACAAACATGACCAGCGTCAGTGGGCAGGAGCAGGTTGACCAGGAGAACAGGACATGTAGGCAGGATGCTAGTATCCATCGGCAGGAACCTGAGCTAGGGTGAGCTAACTGGTCTAGCCTTACTCTAAGAGACTGAGCCACTCCCTCAAGGCTGTGTGTGGTCAAATGATAGAGAATAAATAGGTTTTTAGCTTTGACTAAAAGACTTTGATAGAGCCAGTGTAATGAGGACAGGATCGGCGTTATGTGGTCGAATCTCCTAGTTTTGGTCAGGATTCTGGCAGCTGCATTCTGAACCAGTTGGCGTTTTTGAGTGCGCCCAGTACGTAAGCCCGAAAAGACATTGCAATAATCAATTCTCGATGATACAAAGGCATGTACTAAAATTTCTGCGTGACTTTAGTGTAAAGGGGTATGTATGTCCTGTCCACATGTCGAAGTGTCCTTGGGCAAGACACTGAACCCCAAATTGCTCCTGATGGTCAGGCCAGCACCTTGCATGGTAGCTCACTGCCATTGGTGTGTGAATTGGTGAATGAGAGGCATATATTGTAAAGTGCACTGGATAAAAGCGCTATATAAATGCAGCCATTTACCATTTTAAAGTTGCAAAAATGAACACATTTTTTCATTTATCTCAGCTGGAGATAAATTCTTGGAGTTTCCTTTCGCTCAACTCCGCTCATGTACACGACAGAGGAATCAGGTTCTGTAATTCCTGTGTCTTCACTTGGTTGGTCTGTGTTTCTTGTGCCCTGTAAACTGGATTTATAGCCTATTTGAGCCCCCCTAATTAACTGATATATTAATTAATGGTGTTAACTAACATGTTCAATTCAACTCGCAGCAACAGTATTAATTCACTACCATTAACTAATGATGACCAAGGTATGACTCATTCATTATTATAAAGTATTACGGATAATTCTAGTAGGTCTGATAATGCTAATGCAGGTTACAAGGCTTTACAACATCAACAGGGTGCTTCACAATCTTATCTGATGAAATAGCCTACCATTAAATGCATTCTTGATGAAATTCCCAAAAAATATGAATAATGAATAAAGTAACGTTGTCCTCTTTCTCTTGTTTCCATGACACAAACACTGCCTTGCTTCAATGACTTAGACAAATTACAACAATAGTCTGTCATAAATGAGCATTTTCAAAGTAGCAGACTTCAAAGTAGTCTTCCATTTATGGAAATCTAATGCAAACTTTTTTTTTTTTAGCTCCTATAGGATATATAATATTCCTATAATATTCCTCAAGGAAGTTTTAGCTTGACTTTCTGTAGGTACCTGTCTTTTCTTTGCTGCAGTGCAGAGTTTTCTATTTATTCCAAACAAACTGCTGCTGCTGCCACAACTCTGAATCCTGACTGTACATAAGAATCTTCCATTTTGGAAATTATTCTGTGTGGCCATCTTGGACCATCCTTGTATCATCCATCTATTTTTCTCGATTATAGTGGAAAAGGCAGTTTTCACATACATAAGATTCTTCCCTAAATGCTCAGGCATATTTCTATGGTTATATGAGGTGTGCTTGTCACATGACATGCTGAACCTCTCTCTTGTGAAGAGAGAGCAAGTCAATTAGTCATTAGAGCTGATTAGCAACACCTGTGGCACCAGTAGAAAACACTTTTATAAAGCTCTGCTGCGGCTCAGGTAGCCGTTTTGTCTTGGTGATCGAACAATGGGAACTGCTTGGGCACTGGTTTTCGCTGGGATCTTTTTGTGGCTAGCCAAAGGTCTGTATGGTGCTGTTTAAACCTGTATTTATCAACCTGTTAGTCTACAGAGGAGGACAGCAAGTGGAAGAGTGAGACCATGCAATTTTAGCCACTATGTCTGGCATGATCGTGTTGCTATTCATCTTGAGTCTACCGGAGTAGTCTACAACTGTTGAACCATGGGGTTGTCTTAATCTGAATGGTCTTCTGTCAAATCAATCTTGGTGATTTTCCTAATGTCGGTGTTTCCGTTCAACAGTACAATCTGCGCATGGCGGCAGCCTGATTGTGAGTGATGGCGGCAGCCTGACCGTGAGCGATGGCGGCAACCTGACCGTGAGCGATGGCGGCAACCTGACCGTGAGCGATGGCGGCAACCAGACCGTGAGCGACGGCGGCAACCAGACCGTGAGCGACGGCGGCAACCTGACCGTGAGCGACGGCGGCAACCTGACCGTGAGCGACGGCGGCAACCAGACAGTGAGCGACGGCGGCAACCTGACTGTGAGCGACGGCGGCAACCTGACTGTGAGCGACGGCGGCAACCTGACTGTGAGCGACGGCGGCAACCTGACTGTGAGCGACGGCGGCAACCTGACTGTGAGCGACGGCGGCAACCAGACAGTGAGCGACGGCGGCAACCAGACAGTGAGCGGCAACCAGTGAGCGACGGCGGCAACCAGACTGTGAGCGACGGCGGCAACCAGACAGTGAGCGACGGCGGCAACCAGACCGTGAGCGACGGCGGCAACCAGACAGTGAGCGACGGCGGCAACCAGACCGTGAGCGACGGCGGCAACCAGACCGTGAGCGACGGCGGCAACCAGACCGTGAGCGACGGCGGCAACCAGACCGTGAGCGACGGCGGCAACCAGACCGTGAGCGACGGCGGCAACCAGACCGTGAAGCCACTAGACTAGCTACTGCACTTGACAGAAGCAGTGCGAGCAATATGTCCTCGCTGACTCTGTTGAGACCCATGACTTGCGAGGGCCCAAACCGAAGCCAGAGGACGCGCAACCAGCAGGGGAGTGAGTTTGGCAAAATCAAGAGTTCAAGAATGTGACGTACAGGCGGCAACCATGAATGTAGCTTCGTGCAACCTGACATGAAAGCCTTATTATGACAGTGAGCGACGCCACCCGAAAATTAGCGATGTCTGGCACTGGAATGAGCAGTCGTAACTACAGTGACGACCCCAAACCCAACAGCGTCGCATTTCACTGCCGTGACACTGGGGCACAGTCTGGCGATGGAACCCAAGACCGTAGGTAACCGTGTAACAAACTTGCTCTAGTCTGAGTGACATCGAGCAAGTATGTAGCATCTCACATCACTTTTAATGTTGTGGACCCTAATCAGAAGTCTCAGTAGACCCAAGTGTGAGAAAAGAAGTTTAGTAATGACATCCCAGTTACATTGGGCGTCTAGAGATGGACATGGAAATGTATCTTCGTGAAAATTTATAAAGCTTTAATTATGTCACTGTTATTTCCCACCCACCATAGGGTTGTGGCATGTGAATAGATCAAGTCTTTGTGACAAACCCGCTTATCACATTGCTTGAAATGGTATTATTTGATGAAACTCCAGATCTGAGTGATCAACCGACAAATCTTGCTGTATCTAGATGCATCATCGAGGAGTAGGTTAACACATTATGGTAGCCAACATTTGCCCAGTTGAAACAAAGGAGCATGCCAGCGTCCCACAGCAAACACCTCCAGACAGACATCGCCCTTTGGGAAAGTGGGGAGACCAGAGGACCCAACCAGCGGCTTGGGCGTGGCAAGATAATGGCAAGACACACCCATTATTTCAATCAATCGATCACAGACAAACAGACAGCGTCAGTGGATCCAGGAGCTAGGTGACACAGCGGCACATTGTCCAGGCAGGACTGGGAGCACTAGGTCCACACAAACACCTGAGTCAGCATCCCCTAGGAGTGGGTGGACATGCAGACGCCAATTCCGAGCTGCAGCTGCACAGATAGGAGACCACCCATATTCTCACTCACACAGACAAACATGACCAGCGTCAGTGGACAGGAGCAGGTTGACCAGGAGAACAGGACATGTAGGCAGGATGCTAGTATCCATCGGCAGGACCCTGAGCTAGGGTGAGCTAACTGGTCTAGCCTTACTCTAAGAGACTGAGCCACTCCCTCAAGGCTATGTGTGGTCAAATGATAGAGAATAAATAGGTTTTTAGCTTTGACTAAAAGACTTTGATAGAGCCAGTGTAGTGAGGACAGGATCGGCGTTATGTGGTCGAATTTCCTAGTTTTGGTCAGGATTCTGGCAGCAGCATTCTGAACCAGTTGGCGTTTTTGAGTGCGCCCAGTACGTAAGTCCGAAAAGACATTGCAATAATCAATTATCGATGATACAAAGGCATGTACTAAAATTTCTGCGTGACTTTAGTGTAAAGGGGTATGTATGTCCTGTCCACATGTCGAAGTGTCCTTGGGCAAGACACTGAACCCCAAATTGCTCCTGATGGTCAGGCCAGCACCTTGCATGGTAGCTCACTGCCATTGGTGTGTGAATTGGTGAATGAGAGGCATATATTGTAAAGTGCACTGGATAAAAGCGCTATATAAATGCAGCCATTTACCATTTTAAAGTTGCAAAAATGAACACATTTTTTCATTTATCTCAGCTGGAGATAAATTCTTGGAGTTTCCTTTCGCTCAACTCCGCTCATGTACACGACAGAGGAATCAGGTTCTGTAATTCCTGTGTCTTCACTTGGTTGGTCTGTGTTTCTTGTGCCCTGTAAACTGGATTTATAGCCTATTTGAGCCCCCCTAATTAACTGATATATTAATTAATGGTGTTAACTAACATGTTCAATTCAACTTGCAGCAACAGTATTAATTCACTACCATTAACTAATGATGACCAAGGTATGACTCATTCATTATTATAAAGTATTACGGATAATTCTAGTAGGTCTGATAATGCTAATGCAGGTTACAAGGCTTTACAACATCAACAGGGTGCTTCACAATCTTATCTGATGAAATAGCCTACCATTAAATGCATTCTTGATGAAATTCCAAAAAAATATGAATAATGAATAAAGTAACGTTGTCCCTCTCTTTCTCTTGTTTCCATGACACAAACACTGCCTTGCTTCAATGACTTAGACAAATTACAACAATAGTCTGTCATAAATGAGCATTTTCAAAGTAGCAGACTTCAAAGTAGTCTTCCATTTATGGAAATCTAATGCAAACTTTTTTTTTTTTAGCTCCTATAGGATATATAATATTCCTATAATATTCCTCAAGGAAGTTTTAGCTTGACTTTCTGTAGGTACCTGTCTTTTCTTTGCTGCAGTGCAGAGTTTTCTATTTATTCCAAACAAACTGCTGCTGCTGCCACAACTCTGAATCCTGACTGTACATAAGAATCTTCCATTTTGGAAATTATTCTGTGTGGCCATCTTGGACCATCCTTGTATCATCCATCTATTTTTCTCGATTATAGTGGAAAAGGCAGTTTTCACATACATAAGATTCTTCCATAAATGCTCAGGCATATTTCTATGCTTATATGAGGTGTGCTTGTCACATGAAATGCTGAACCTCTCTTCTTGTGAAGAGAGAGCAAGTCAATTAGTCATTAGAGCTGATTAGCAACACCTGTGGCACCAGTAGAAAACACTTTTATAAAGCTCTGCTGCGGCTCAGGTAGCCGTTTTGTCTTGGTGATCGAACAATGGGAACTGCTTGGGCACTGGTTTTCGCTGGGCTCTTTTTGTGGCTAGCCAAAGGTCTGTATGGTGCTGTTTAAACCTGTATTTATCAACCTGTTAGTCTACAGAGGAGGACAGCAAGTGGAAGAGTAAGACCATGCAATTTTAGCCAATATGTCTGGCATGATCGTGTTGCTATTCATCTTGAGTCTACCGGAGTAGTCTACAACTGTTGAACCATGGGGTTGTCTTAATCTGAATGGTCTTCTGTCAAATCAATCTTGGTGATTTTCTTAATGTCGGTGTTTCCGTTCAACAGTACAATCTGCGCATGGCGGCAGCCTGATTGTGAGTGATGGCGGCAGCCTGACCGTGAGCGATGGCGGCAACCAGACCGTGAGCGACGGCGGCAACCTGACCGTGAGCGACGGCGGCAACCTGACCGTGAGCGACGGCGGCAACCAGACAGTGAGCGACGGCGGCAACCAGACAGTGAGCGACGGCGGCAACCAGACAGTGAGCGACGGCGGCAACCAGACAGTGAGCGACGGCGGCAACCAGACAGTGAGCGACGGCGGCAACCAGACAGTGAGCGACGGCGGCAACCAGACAGTGAGCGACGGCGGCAACCAGACAGTGAGCGACGGCGGCAACCAGACTGTGAGCGACGGCGGCAACCAGACTGTGAGCGACGGCGGCAACCAGACTGTGAGCGACGGCGGCAACCAGACTGTGAGCGACGGCGGCAACCAGACTGTGAGCGACGGCGGCAACCAGACTGTGAGCGACGGCGGCAACCAGACTGTGAGCGACGGCGGCAACCAGACTGTGAGCGACGGCGGCAACCAGACTGTGAGCGACGGCGGCAACCAGACCGTGAGCGACGGCGGCAACCAGACCGTGAGCGACGGCGGCAACCAGACCGTGAGCGACGGCGGCAACCAGACCGTGAGCGATGGCGGCAACCAGACCAAGCCTCTACTTCTAGCTACTGCATTGACAGAAGCCAGTGTGAAGCAAGTCCTCGCTGCTCTTCTGAACATGCTTGCAGCCACCACCTGAAGCCCAGAGACCCCAATGTCCGAGCAGGAAATTGAGGTTTAGGAAAATCCAAGAGTTTATAGATATTGACGTCTAGGATGTGACCATGAATGTATCTTTGTGCTCTGCTTCATTAAAGCTCTTAATTATGTCACTTTGTCATTTCTCCACCCAACATTAGCATTGATCTGGCATGTGAATTGACAAGTCTTAATACTGACTACATCACAGCGTTTCCATTTCAGCTTGCGTGACATGGTTACAGTCTGAATAAACTCAAAGACTAGGTTAAACCTGTAACAAATCTTGCTGTAGTCTGAGCTGAGTATCAGGTTATGTAGGGCTTCAAATCACATTTACTTGTGTAGACCTTAATCAGTGAGTCTCAGTGCCCAAAGTGTGAAAACAAATGGTTAGTACATGACATCCCCCAGCCTTGGACCCTCACAGAGGACAAGGAAAAACATCTTAGGGGAAAAATGAAATAAACCTTGGGAGGAGGTACTCAGAGGGATCCCCCTAGCCAGGACGGTTGGGCGTGGAATAGATGCAGAGTTTGGGCAAGCAGCGTATACACAGTGCTTAAAAGTTTATTTGGGTGGCAAATCCAGATCTGATGTGGGGCATCACCGCAAACAGCAGCTCAGATGGCATCATCGTAGGACTAGGAGTACACAGGCGCCAACATTGCCCAGTTGCAGACTGGGAGCACTGCCCAGCGTCCACAGCAAACACCTGCTCAGTCAGCATCGCCCTAGGAGTGGGGGACCATGCAGACGCCAACTCTGCCGAGCTGCAGCCTGGCACAGATAGGAGACACACCCATATTCTCACTCACACAGACAAACATGACCAGCGTCAGTGGACAGGAGCAGGTTGACCAGGAGAACAGGACATGTAGGCAGGATGCTAGTATCCATCGGCAGGAACCTGAGCTAGGGTGAGCTAACTGGTCTAGCCTTACTCTAAGAGACTGAGCCACTCCCTCAAGGCTGTGTGGTCAAATGATAGAGAATAAATAGGTTTTTAGCTTTGACTAAAAGACTTTGATAGAGCCAGTGTAGTGAGGACAGGATCGGCGTTATGTGGTCGAATTTCCTAGTTTTGGTCAGGATTCTGGCAGCTGCATTCTGAACCAGTTGGCGTTTTTGAGTGCGCCCAGTACGTAAGCCCGAAAAGACATTGCAATAATCAATTATCGATGATACAAAGGCATGTACTAAAATTTCTGCGTGACTTTAGTGTAAAGGGGTATGTATGTCCTGTCCACATGTCGAAGTGTCCTTGGGCAAGACACTGAACCCCAAATTGCTCCTGATGGTCAGGCCAGCACCTTGCATGGTAGCTCACTGCCATTGGTGTGTGAATTGGTGAATGAGAGGCATATATTGTAAAGTGCATTGGATAAAAGCGCTATATAAATGCAGCCATTTACCATTTTAAAGTTGCAAAAATGAACACATTTTTTCATTTATCTCAGCTGGAGATAAATTCTTGGAGTTTCCTTTCGCTCAACTCCGCTCATGTACACGACAGAGGAATCAGGTTCTGTAATTCCTGTGTCTTCACTTGGTTGGTCTGTGTTTCTTGTGCCCTGTAAACTGGATTTATAGCCTATTTGATCCCCCCTAATTAACTGATATATTAATTAATGGTGTTAACTAACATGTTCAATTCAACTCGCAGCAACAGTATTAATTCACTACCATTAACTAATGATGACCAAGGTATGACTCATTCATTATTATAAAGTATTACGGATAATTCTAGTAGGTCTGATAATGCTAATGCAGGTTACAAGGCTTTACAACATCAACAGGGTGCTTCACAATCTTATCTGATGAAATAGCCTACCATTAAATGCATTCTTGATGAAATTCCCAAAAAATATGAATAATGAATAAAGTAACGTTGTCCCTCTCTTTCTCTTGTTTCCATGACACAAACACTGCCTTGCTTCAATGACTTAGACAAATTACAACAATAGTCTGTCATAAATGAGCATTTTCAAAGTAGCAGACTTCAAAGTAGTCTTCCATTTATGGAAATCTAATGCAAACTTTTTTTTTTTTTAGCTCCTATAGGATATATAATATTCCTATAATATTCCTCAAGGAAGTTTTAGCTTGACTTTCTGTAGGTACCTGTCTTTTCTTTGCTGCAGTGCAGAGTTTTCTATTTATTCCAAACAAACTGCTGCTGCTGCCACAACTCTGAATCCTGACTGTACATAAGAATCTTCCATTTTGGAAATTATTCTGTGTGGCCATCTTGGACCATCCTTGTATCATCCATCTATTTTTCTCGATTATAGTGGAAAAGGCAGTTTTCACATACATAAGATTCTTCCATAAATGCTCAGGCATATTTCTATGGTTATATGAGGTGTGCTTGTCACATGAAATGCTGAACCTCTCTTCTTGTGAAGAGAGAGCAAGTCAATTAGTCATTAGAGCTGATCAGCAACACCTGTGGCACCAGTAGAAAACACTTTTATAAAGCTCTGCTGCGGCTCAGGTAGCCGTTTTGTCTTGGTGATCGAACAATGGGAACTGCTTGGGCACTGGTTTTCGCTGGGCTCTTTTTGTGGCTAGCCAAAGGTCTGTATGGTGCTGTTTAAACCTGTATTTATCAACCTGTTAGTCTACAGAGGAGGACAGCAAGTGGAAGAGTAAGACCATGCAATTTTAGCCAATATGTCTGGCATGATCGTGTTGCTATTCATCTTGAGTCTACCGGAGTAGTCTACAACTGTTGAACCATGGGGTTGTCTTAATCTGAATGGTCTTCTGTCAAATCAATCTTGGTGATTTTCCTAATGTCGGTGTTTCCGTTCAACAGTACAATCTGCGCATGGCGGCAGCCTGATTGTGAGTGATGGCGGCAGCCTGACCGTGAGCGATGGCGGCAACCTGACCGTGAGCGATGGCGGCAACCTGACCGTGAGCGACGGCGGCAACCTGACCGTGAGCGACGGCGGCAACCAGACAGTGAGCGACGGCGGCAACCAGACAGTGAGCGACGGCGGCAACCAGACAGTGAGCGACGGCGGCAACCAGACAGTGAGCGACGGCGGCAACCAGACAGTGAGCGACGGCGGCAACCAGACAGTGAGCGACGGCGGCAACCAGACAGTGAGCGACGGCGGCAACCAGACAGTGAGCGACGGCGGCAACCAGACTGTGAGCGACGGCGGCAACCAGACTGTGAGCGACGGCGGCAACCAGACTGTGAGCGACGGCGGCAACCAGACTGTGAGCGACGGCGGCAACCAGACTGTGAGCGACGGCGGCAACCAGACTGTGAGCGACGGCGGCAACCAGACTGTGAGCGACGGCGGCAACCAGACTGTGAGCGACGGCGGCAACCAGACAGTGAGCGACGGCGGCAACCAGACAGTGAGCGACGGCGGCAACCAGACTGTGAGCGACGGCGGCCACCAGACTGTGAGCGACGGCGGCAACCAGGCCGTGAGCGACGGCGGCAACCAGACCAAGCCTCTACTTCTAGCTACTGCATTGACAGAAGCCAGTGTGAAGCAAGTCCTCGCTGCTCTTCTGAACATGCTTGCAGCCACCACCTGAAGCCCAGAGACCCCAATGTCCGAGCAGGAAATTGAGTTTTAGGAAAATCCAAGAGTTTATAGATATTGACGTCTAGGATGTGACCATGAATGTATCTTCGTGCTCTGCTTCATTAAAGCTCTTAATTATGTCACTTTGTCATTTCTCCACCCAACATTAGCATTGATCTGGCATGTGAATTGACAAGTCTTAATACTGACTACATCACAGCGTTTCCATTTCAGCTTGCGTGACATGGGGACAGTCTGAATGAAACTCCAAGACTAGGTTAAACCTGTAACAAATCTTGCTGTAGTCTGAGCTGAGTATCGGGTTATGTAGGGCTTCAAATCACATTTATTTGTGTAGACCTTAATCAGTGAGTCTCAGTGCCCAAAGTGTGAAAACAAATGGTTAGTACATGACATCCCCCAGCCTTGGACCCTCACAGAGGACAAGGAAAAACATCTTAGGGGAAAAATGAAATAAACCTTGGGAGGAGTTACTCAGAGGGATCCCCCTACCAGGACGGTTGGGCGTGGAATAGATGCAGAGTTTGGGCAAGCAGCGTATACACAGTGCTTAAAAGTTTATTTGGGTGGCAAATCCAGATCTGATGTGGGGCATCACCGCAAACAGCAGCTCAGATGGCATCATCGTAGGACTAGGAGTACACAGGCGCCAACATTGCCCAGTTGCAGACTGGGAGCACTGCCCAGCGTCCACAGCAAACACCTGCTCAGTCAGCATCGTCCTAGGAGTGGGGGACCATGCAGACGCCAACTCTGCCGAGCTGCAGCCTGGCACAGATAGGAGACACACCCATATTCTCACTCACACAGACAAACATGACCAGCGTCAGTGGGCAGGAGCAGGTTGACCAGGAGAACAGGACATGTAGGCAGGATGCTAGTATCCATCGGCAGGAACCTGAGCTAGGGTGAGCTAACTGGTCTAGCCTTACTCTAAGAGACTGAGCCACTCCCTCAAGGCTATGTGTGGTCAAATGATAGAGAATAAATAGGTTTTTAGCTTTGACTAAAAGACTTTGATAGAGCCAGTGTAGTGAGGACAGGATCGGCGTTATGTGGTCGAATTTCCTAGTTTTGGTCAGGATTCTGGCAGCTGCATTCTGAACCAGTTGGCGTTTTTGAGTGCGCCCAGTACGTAAGCCCGAAAAGACATTGCAATAATCAATTCTCGATGATACAAAGGCATGTACTAAAATTTCTGCGTGACTTTAGTGTAAAGGGGTATGTATGTCCTGTCCACATGTCGAAGTGTCCTTGGGCAAGACACTGAACCCCAAATTGCTCCTGATGGTCAGGCCAGCACCTTGCATGGTAGCTCACTGCCATTGGTGTGTGAATTGGTGAATGAGAGGCATATATTGTAAAGTGCATTGGATAAAAGCGCTATATAAATGCAGCCATTTACCATTTTAAAGTTGCAAAAATGAACACATTTTTTCATTTATCTCAGCTGGAGATAAATTCTTGGAGTTTCCTTTCGCTCAACTCCGCTCATGTACACGACAGAGGAATCAGGTTCTGTAATTCCTGTGTCTTCACTTGGTTGGTCTGTGTTTCTTGTGCCCTGTAAACTGGATTTATAGCCTATTTGATCCCCCCTAATTAACTGATATATTAATTAATGGTGTTAACTAACATGTTCAATTCAACTCGCAGCAACAGTATTAATTCACTACCATTAACTAATGATGACCAAGGTATGACTCATTCATTATTATAAAGTATTACGGATAATTCTAGTAGGTCTGATAATGCTAATGCAGGTTACAAGGCTTTACAACATCAACAGGGTGCTTCACAATCTTATCTGATGAAATAGCCTACCATTAAATGCATTCTTGATGAAATTCCCAAAAAATATGAATAATGAATAAAGTAACGTTGTCTTTCTCTTGTTTCCATGACACAAACACTGCCTTGCTTCAATGACTTAGACAAATTACAACAATAGTCTGTCATAAATGAGCATTTTCAAAGTAGCAGACTTCAAAGTAGTCTTCCATTTATGGAAATCTAATGCAAACTTTTTTTTTTTTAGCTCCTATAGGATATATAATATTCCTATAATATTCCTCAAGGAAGTTTTAGCTTGACTTTCTGTAGGTACCTGTCTTTTCTTTGCTGCAGTGCAGAGTTTTCTATTTATTCCAAACAAACTGCTGCTGCTGCCACAACTCTGAATCCTGACTGTACATAAGAATCTTCCATTTTGGAAATTATTCTGTGTGGCCATCTTGGACCATCCTTGTATCATCCATCTATTTTTCTCGATTATAGTGGAAAAGGCAGTTTTCACATACATAAGATTCTTCCATAAATGCTCAGGCATATTTCTATGGTTATATGAGGTGTGCTTGTCACATGAAATGCTGAACCTCTCTTCTTGTGAAGAGAGAGCAAGTCAATTAGTCATTAGAGCTGATCAGCAACACCTGTGGCACCAGTAGAAAACACTTTTATGAAGATCTGCTGCAGCTCAGGTAACCGTTTTGTCTTGGTGATCGAACAATGGGAACTGCTTGGGCACTGGTTTTCGCTGGGCTCTTTTTGTGGCTAGCCAAAGGTCTGTATGGTGCTGTTTAAACCTGTATTTATCAACCTGTTAGTCTACAGAGGAGGACAGCAAGTGGAAGAGTAAGACCATGCAATTTTAGCCAATATGTCTGGCATGATCGTGTTGCTATTCATCTTGAGTCTACCGGAGTAGTCTACAACTGTTGAACCATGGGGTTGTCTTAATCTGAATGGTCTTCTGTCAAATCAATCTTGGTGATTTTCCTAATGTCGGTGTTTCCGTTCAACAGTACAATTTGCGCATGGCGGCAGCCTGACTGTGAGTGATGGCGGCAGTCTGACCGTGAGCGATGGCGGCAGCCTGACCGTGAGCGATGGCGGCAGCCTGACCGTGAGCGATGGCGGCAACCTGACCGTGAGCGATGGCGGCAACCAGACCGTGAGCGATGGCGGCAACCAGACCGTGAGCGACGGCGGCAACCAGACCGTGAGCGACGGCGGCAACCTGACCGTGAGCGACGGCGGCAACCTGACCGTGAGCGACGGCGGCAACCTGACCGTGAGCGACGGCGGCAACCAGACAGTGAGCGACGGCGGCAACCAGACAGTGAGCGACGGCGGCAACCAGACAGTGAGCGACGGCGGCAACCAGACAGTGAGCGACGGCGGCAACCAGACAGTGAGCGACGGCGGCAACCAGACAGTGAGCGACGGCGGCAACCAGACAGTGAGCGACGGCGGCAACCAGACAGTGAGCGACGGCGGCAACCAGACAGTGAGCGACGGCGGCAACCAGACAGTGAGCGACGGCGGCAACCAGACAGTGAGCGACGGCGGCAACCAGACAGTGAGCGACGGCGGCACCCTGACCGAAACTCTACCTCTAAATACTGCATTGACAGAAGAAAGTGTGAAGCGACTCCTCACTGCTCTTTTGCACATGATTGTGGCCGCCATCAAAGGCTCATAGACCCAATGTCCGAGCAGGAAATGGAAGTTTAGGAAAATCCAAGAGTTTATAGATATTGACGTCTAGGATGTGACCATGAATGTATCTTCGTGCTCTGCTTCATTAAACCTCTTAATTATGTCACTTTGTCATTTCTCCACCCAACATTAGCATTGATCTGGCATGTGAATTGACAAGTCTTAATACTGACTACATCACAGCGTTTCCATTTCAGCTTGCGTGACATGGGGACAGTCTGCATGAACTCCAAGACTAGGTTAAACCTGTAACAAAGCTTGCTGTAGTCTGAGCTGAGTATCAGGTTATGTAGGGCTTCAAATCACATTTACTTGTGTAGACCTTAATCACTGAGTCTCAGTGCCCAAAGTGTGAAAACAAATGGTTAGTACATGACATCCCCCAGCCTTGGACCCTCACAGAGGACAAGGAAAAACGTCTTAGGGGAAAAATGAAATAAACCTTGGGAGGAGTTACTCAGAGGGATCCCCCTACCAGGACGGTTGGGCGTGGAATAGATGCAGAGTTTGGGCAAGCAGCGTATACACAGTGCTTAAAAGTTTATTTGGGTGGGAAATCCAGATCTAATGTGGGGCATCACCGCAAACAGCAGCTCAGTTGGCATCATCGTAGGACTAGGGGACTACGCAGGTGCCAACATTGCCCAGTTGCAGACTGGGAGCATTGCCCAGCGTCCACAGCAAACACCTGCTCAATCAGCATCGTCCTAGGAGTGGGGGACCATGCAGACGCCAACTCTGCCGAGCTGCAGCCTGGCACAGATAGGAGACACACCCATATTCTCACTCACACCGACAAACATGACAGGAGCAGGTAGACCAGGAGAACAGGACATGTAGGCAGGATGCTAGTATTCATCGGCAGGAACCTGAGCTAGGGTGAGTTAACTGGTCTAGCCTTACTGAGCCACTCCCTCAAGGCTATGTGTGGTCAAATGATAAAGAGAATAAATAAGACTTCGATAGAGCCAGTGTAATGAGGACAGCATCGGCGTTATGTGGTCGAATTTCCTAGTTTTGGTCAGGATTCTGGCAGCAGCATTCTGAACCAGTTGACGTTTTTGAGTACGCCCTAGTCACGTGTTGTGAACAGAATTATTATTTTTTTTTTTTTAGTGTGTTTGATGTGTAGAAAGGTGTACAAAACTCTTTAGCACTTTAAAAGTTGGCTGCACAAAGATGACAAAAACCCCCCCGCAAGTTTAGCTTGTCTGATGTCATGACTATGCCACATAACAATACTTCCTGGCCTATTAGCATTTTGTAACTGAATGAAGTCACTTTTTAGTCAGGCAGTTATCTGACAACAGAAAACAGACCCTAAGAAAAATATCAATCTGTTGACATACACCTACACAAAGGGCTTAATCCTGAGCTGATTTTTGGAAACTGTGCCCATACCTATTCATTGGTGTCCAAATGTTGGAAAAACAAATTGCATGTGGTTTTCTGTGATTGACAGCAATGACAAGATTTGTACGCCACACAGGTGAAAGAATATCAGATTTGAGCTGGCAACCAGTCCAGTCACAGTTTTTAATGTGGGTACTGTCTCTGTCTACCTTTGTGTATACTGCAACATTTATCTACGGATTATTGTTGTTATTGTGTTAATCTATTGATTTTGGCAACATTCACTGTGTGTCCAGCTGAATAAAGGAGATTTAAAAAAAGTCATACCTCTGCAAGATGCTGCTGCACTGTCATTTAGCTGGTTTTAGGGTACTGATGTTTGACCTACATACATAGAAATAAAGTGTCAAAACAATTCCACACTCATAGATCTTCTGCGTTGTGTTATACCACATTACGGACGTTAGCTGTGTTCGTTCAGAACGTGTGAGTGCTTATTTTCAACACCTGCTCATAGAAAAAGTTGTGAACAAATACCGCTAGAGCTTCTCCAGGTTGTACAATGATGACACAAGGAAAGGAAAGGAAGGGGCAGGAGGTAGAACACAAAACAGACATGTTGTTACCAGCTAGTCTACATCCAATAGATTACACACATACAAGCCTGTAAAGAAACACACACACACACACACACACAAGGTTCTAAAACAAGAGGGTTAATGGCTTTCAAAGATTCTCCAGCACTCTGTTTCTACCAGTCTCTCTCTCTCTCTCTCTCTCTCTCTCTCTCTGTCTTTCGCTCTAGTTCTCTCATCTTACTCCCTCCCTCTCTTGTTCCATAGTACAGAATAAAGGGGTGTGTGTGTGTGTGTGTGTGTCTACATGGTTGTGTGCGCGCACTTCTTTTACAAGTGCGTTTGCATTTATGTGTATGTGATGGCAAGACCAGATGTGCCCAAGAGGGTTACCAGCACAACCCTTCATAGTCGGGGTCATGTCCGCCTGCAGTGTCTATGTCTGTGTACGTGTGTGTGTGTGTGTGTGTGTGTGTGTGTAAATGTGTGTGTGTGGTTGACAGCTAAACCCTAGAGGGAATTAGCCTGATTTATGGGTCTCCCCCTCCGAACAGCACTACGTACATCCCCTGTACACGCACACACACACACACGGAGTCAGCAATTTATTGCATTCACATACACACATAAGCAGAGAAATTGAAAAAGAGAGAAAGACGCTAACATACACACACACACAGATAGAGAGATGAAAGGTTGGAGGGGAAGAATGATTTATTTGATAAGAGAGATATTGATTTTCCAGGCATTTTAATTGTTATTTTCAATGTTAAAAAACACCAAAACAACATCGCCGCCCTATTGAGGTCTTTACGCACTTCAATTTGAAACCTTGAGTGTAATCAAATCAAATAATAATCAAATTTATAGGGGAAAATAAGTGCTAAAACAATAAATTTGGTCACGAGAGCAGCATAATTCAGGGCAGGTTTGATTTTCTCTAGATATAGTCCACAAAGTTCTCACATAAAGACATTGAAATATAATCACGTACCTGGCAATACAAATTCAATAATCAGATAAGATCATAGACAACTTATCTAATAACCTCCAATTAAAGATGACGTTTTAACTCCATTTGTCATTTCACAGCTAAGGTACTAGCACACAGCCAAAACATCCAGAAATGTGTTGCTGTCCAATAACTTTTGGAGCCCGATGGATGCACTGGCTGATGTAGCCCATCGGTTATTGTGTAAGTATTGGATGCAAAAGTCTCCCATCTGCCGAGCCCTTCATGAAGCAGAAGGCTGGTGGGTTAGTAGTCAAAACAAGGTAGGGTGGATAAAAGACTTTCATGTTGGTACGGAGTCAGGTGAGTTAGAATGAGTCTAGTAGCTCACAAAAAGAGAAAATGTAAAAAAATTTAAAAAATAAAAGCCACTCCAGTCTGATGGTGAGAATCAGACATTGTAGGTCCACAACGTCAAATGGACTGAATCCCCCTGAAATCACTGTTAGCATGGGAACGTGTGTGTGTGTGTGTGTGTGTGTGTGAGAGAGAGACACTTCTCCACCTGTGACCTCTGGAGAGTGTGAGGGAGGGTCTGGCATGAACGATCGACTGTGTTTTCATGATAGAGCGACACCGCCTCTCCTCTCCTCTCTCTACAGTATGTGTGTCGGCTTGTCGGCTGTTTTGCTTTGGAATGTCTGGATGTACGTTTCTCTTTAACCCTCTCACTCGCTTGCTTCCTCTCTCTCTCTCTCTCTCTCTCTCTCTCTCTCTCTCTCTCTGCTGCCCTTTCTATCTCCCTCTCCCTCCCCCTCTCTTTCTCGGCCAGCGGCTAAATGGCAGAGCTTCTATGGGTTGAATGGTTTATGCATTTATGTATTCCTGATGATACAGGTTACAGTAGGTTCAACACAGGTGAGCATTAGGCGGGGATGGTTTGTGTGTGTGTGTGTGTGTGTGTGTGTGTGTGTCACACTTCTCAAAATAAAAAGACACCTCCCCTACTAAGGCTCAGATCCCAGAGGCACAGGAACACCAGGGACACAAGTTTCAATAAAATAGTCACTTTTATTTATACAATTTGTCTTCTTAAAATTCGACACTCTAGAGTGTGACTCCTTATTAAAAATGGGTGGGCCAACTGTATCAAACTACCTGACCCGACAACGGGAGATCTAATAAAACAGTCCATGCAGATTCAAGCGTGGTGAAGGGCGCTCATCACTGTCCTCCAGGTAGTACGGGTCCACGGTGATCCTATCTGCTGACGTTCCCGGACCGCGTCGTCCAATCTATCCGTCGGCAGGGCTGGCTCCACTCGTCTGCTTCATCAGCGTCACCTCCAAGGAAGAACAGACCGTTGTGAGTGGCAGGGCTGGCAACATACACACAATAAAAAGGCACGGCCTAGATAGGCTCACGTCCCTTTAAAAGATACTTAGCGTGCGTTGAATCAGAAGTGTGTCGGCTCCGTCGGCTTGGCTCCGTCGGCTTGGCTCCGTCGGCTCGGCTTCATCGGCTCGGCTTCGTCGTGTTGGGAATCGGGTTTGGAGTTCGACGTAACAGCTGCGGGTCCTGTGCACAGTTTCACCTCCTCCAGTACTGCTGAGAAGTCTTTTATAGGGATTGCTGTCCATTGTTTCAGTGGGAGTGGCTGAGATTATCGGTTGGGAACACCTGTGATGTTCCTGAAGTTAGGTGGGTGTGTCATGGGGTTCCTCAACTTGTCGGCACACACACACACACACACACACACACACACACAGCAAAAAAAACATTCCACCACACCATAAGGACCTGCATGCTTTTGGTCCACACTACAGATACATTAACAAAATATATAAGGACAAGAGGACCCCACCCCAATCCACCCTTTGCCAGATTACCCACTGTCTGACAGTTTCCCCCCCACTATATCATTAGTCGTCCCGACTATGTAATGGTTCTGCTCTATACCTATGGGGCGGTATACCCTTGGTAGCTCTCTGGGACCTACGCAACCCGGTAGACTCCCCAGCGGCGGCGACGGCCGATTGACGTCCAGCAGACCCTGACCCTCCAGCTGGCGGCGGGAGGTCAGGAGGGTCTTGTTGGGAGACAGAGACTTGTGGGCCCTCTACTGGTTCAGGCTGCTCCTCGGGGTAATCTGCAATTACAGGTACCTCTAGTCTAGCCGGTTCCCGGTGTGCGACTGGTTCCCCCATCTGACGTGTCCGATAAAATATCCTCACTGGCCATGGCCCTGTCGAGCTGCTCTGAGGTTGTGGGCATCTGGGGTCCAGGAGATCTGTCTGCTCCACTTCTTGTCCTTGTCCTGGGCTTCTCTGCAAGAAAGTGACAGGGCAAGTGCGCAGATTGTTTCTGTGAGCTGTACGAGTGGGGCCTCCCTTACCTTCGGGCCGGATCAGGTACACTGGGCGGTCGGGGGCCACCTGAGAGACCACCACAAATGGTGTGGGTAGCCACCGTGGTTCCAGCTTTCCTTGGGCTCGTCTTCGAAAGTGGCGAAGTAGCACCCGCTCACCTGGAAGGAGGCTAGCCATCCGAGCTCGCCGATTGTACCGTTCCTGATCTCGTCCCTGTTGACGAGCAGCATGTTGTTCGGCCAGGGCATAGGCTTGACTCAAGGTCTGGTGGTGATGCCTAACCCAGCCCTCCAGGGTATGGGTGGCAGTAGCAGGGCCCACCCCGTGAATCCAGTCCACTGGCAGCCTGGCATGCCGCCCAAAGACTATGTAGTGTGGTGTAAGGCCGGTAGTGCTATGAGTGGTATTGTTATATACCTGTAACAGCGCCGGTAGTCTGGCAGGCCACTGGGATTTGACATCAGTAGTGAGGGCCCTCAAAAGTCCGAGCAGGGTTTGATTGAACCTTTCGCAGGCCCCATTCCCTTGTGGGTGGTATGGGGTGGTCCGGCTTCGTTGACAGCCATACATCTGGCACAGCTCGCTGAACAGGGCAGACTCGAAGGCTGCTCCCCGATCCGAGAGGATCCGCTCTGGGCAGCCAAAAACTCTAAACCAGCCGTTCCATACTGCCTTGGCAGTGGTAGCTGCCGTCTGGTCCCAGGTTGGGAGAGCTAGGGCATACTTGGAGAACAAGTCAGTTAGTACCAACACATACGGGTAGGCATCATCTGGCCGGCCTAGGGAAAGGAAATCAATTCCCACAATTTGGAATGGGTAAGAGGTGGTAATAGACACCAGCGGTGCCCTTACCTCAGGCCCGACTTTGTTGACTAGACACTGGGGGCAGTTTGCAGCCCACTCTAGCCCGTTGCGGCCCATTCCTGGCCAGAAAAATCTTCGCCGTAGTAAGGATAGTGTCTTTTCTGGGTTCATGTGGCCTGCTTGGTCATGGTATTCCTCCCAAAGAGCCTTAGTCTCACTCTGAGGTACCAACACCTGGAGATTGGTCACCCCAGTACCCCTCTCAAGACCGCGCCGGTAAAGCATGTGACCACTGACCTCTATGCGGCTCCACTCCCGGAGGAGCCGTCTCAGCTGAGGTGATGCTTGGGCCCTTTCCTGAGGGGGGGGCAGGTGTCCCTCTTCCTTCCAATGTCGAAGTTGCTGCAGGTCGGGGTCCTGTTGTTGTCGTTCGGCCCAGGCATGCAGCTCCGGCTCAGTCTCTGATTGTAGTGGTTCTTCTCGAACTGTTCTCACGACTGCCTCTGTCTGTTCACCTGGCAACCTAGACAACACATCTGCATTTTGATTAGTTTTTTCCGGTCGATACCTAATCGTGTACTTGTAGTTGGCCAGTTTGGCTGCCCACCGCTGCTCTGTTGCCCCCAGCCGTGCCGTCTCCAGGTGAACCAGTGGGTTGTTGTCCGTATATACATCGACCTCCATACCCCACAGGTAGTCCTTGAATTTCTCCGTCATGGCCCATTTCAGGGCCAGCAATTCCAGCTTAAAGGAGCTGTAATTCTGGTCGTTCTTTTCCACTGGGTGGAGGCTACGACTAGCATAGGCGATGACCCGTTCCTTGTCCCCCTGCACTTGGGCCAATACTGCTCCCAACCCCTCCAAGCTGGCATCTGTATATAGACGGAATGGCAGGGTGAAATCAGCATAGGCCAATAAGGGGGCACTCACCAGGGCATCCTTGAGCAGCTGGAAGGCACGTTGACAGTCGTCCGTCCACACCACTGGAGCGTTCTTTGTGGTGGCTGCAGTCCCCTGCAAGAGCTGGTTAAGGGGGGTAGCAATTTTGGAAAACCCTGGGACGAAACGTCGATAATAGCCAGCAAACCCCAAAAAGGACCGTACCTGTTTCACAGTCTGTGGGGTCTCCCAGCCCCGGACTACTGCAGTCTTCTCGGGATCAGTGGCCACCCCGTCCCGGCTGATAATATGGCCAAGATAGGCCACTTGTCGTTGGAAGAGATGGCATTTTCGGGGTTGCAGCTTGAGTCCAAGACTGTGGAGGCGCTCAAACACTTCTTCCAGATGACGCAGGTGACTGCCAAAATCCGGTGAATATAGGATGATGTCATCCAGGTAGATGAGGAGTGACTCGTGCACCATCCCCCCTAGACAGCGCTGCATGAGGCGTTGGAAAGTTGCAGGCGCGTTGCAGAGTCCAAAGGGCATCCGCTCGAACTCATACAGTCCCATGGGGGTGGTGAAGGCAGTCTTTTCTCTGTCCCGGTCATCCACTTCTACTTGCCAGTAGCCACTGGCCAGGTCAAGGGTGGAATACCACTCGGCTCCCCTCAAACTGGTGAGGGACTCTTCAATCCGTGGGAGTGGGTAAGCATCCTTATGTGTCACTGCATTTAATTTGCGATAGTCAACACAGAAACGCCATGACCCGTCTTTTTTCTTTACGAGCACAATGGGCGCAGCCCATGGGCTGGAGCTCTCCCGGACTACTCCGCTCTCCAGCATCCCCTTCAGGAGATTCTTTAGCTCTGGGTAAAGGCTGGGGGGCACGGATCGGTACCGCTCCCGACAAGGGGGTGCTGTTCCAGTGCTGATCTGGTGCTTTATAATCCCGGTGCGACCGAAGTCCTCATCATGCTCAGCGAACACAACCTTCCACCGGTCTAACAGCTCAGTCAGGCGTCTCTGTTGGTCTGGGGGCAGTCCGTCCCCCTGCAGCGCAAGAGCAGGGTGGGCCTCAGAGGGGGTGGAGCCCACTACACCTACCTCCACCTCAATGACACCAGGCTCACCTGGCCGTAGCAGTAGTTCCCTCTGGGCCTGGAGGTCTTCTGGCTGCACCTGAGTGACTTCTGCCAAAGGGCAGCGCTGCGGTACCGCTAGGGGATAAGGGGTGGGGTTACAAAGTCTCATAGGTACCTGCCCATTGTGGATTGTCGCTATGGTGCGACCGACCCTCCAGTCGGCGTCATGGTCCGGTAAGGGCTCAATGAGCACTTGGCAGCCTACTTTTGGAGCGCCGTCAGTCACTCGACCCCAGAGCACCATCTCTGACTCGGGGGGAATGATCACCACTGGCTGTCGGGACAGTTTGGCAACCCCTTGGAATGGTGGAGTGGGTCCCTGCTCAGCTTGGCGGCACACTGCAAATGCTTTCTCCCACATGTTGCCTGCGGAGGGAGAAACTGAAGCCCGGAAGACAGCCTCCCCCGGGTGTACACCTTGCATCACCTCCTTCCAACATTCTGAAATTACATTCATTCCTAGGATTGCTCTGTCAGGGCCTAGGCACTCATCACTCACAATAACAACCCCCCTCTGTGGTAAGGATACACCCCCTACCTTGAAGTCCAGCAGTGCGTAGCCCACATATGGAATGCGGAGGCCATTGGCTGCTTTGAGTTTCAACCATGGGGTCCCTTCGGTGGGCTGTATCAATGAGTCTCCTAGCTGGGTCTGAAACAGTTTTTGGCTGAACAGGGTGACCTGTGAACCAGTGTCAAGGAGACATTTTATACATCGACCATTTACCTCAACTTCCACGCCTGGGCACTCACCAACTAACGCTGGCCTCGGTGGTTGCTTGGGGAGTGAGGCCGTCACCCCCGCCGCCTGCCCTTCTGCGGCGGGGGGCTCTAAAAATCCGTTGGGGGTCGCCTTCGTCGTGGGCAATGACGTTGGACGTGTCCCGCCTCCCCGCAGTCCAAACAGATGGGTTGCCCAAGGTCATCCCAGCGGTAGGCTCTATGAGTAGGGGGGCCTACCGATGGCAGGTGTTCCGAGGGTCGCCGAGTATGGGGCTGTAACCCTGGCCTTCCGGGGCCGGCTGGTGCTGGCAGGTGGAGAGTTTGGTTCCTCACCTCCTCAATTAGTTTGTTGCTTAGGGTTTTAATCTGCTCAGTCAGCTCACGCTGCAGTTCTGCCCGGAGGTTCTCCTTCCATTCCTCTACTCCCCCAGTAAGGTTGTGAGATTCTCTGCTACCACTCACTCCTGTGGCAGCACGGGTCGTTCGTACAATGTTTATCTGTGCTTCAGGTGACTCAGCTATCTCCTCTTCCAGGGCACGGGCCTCTGCTGTGGCAGCGACGAAACTCAACTGGGGTTCCCGTCGTAGTAGCCGCTGTAACTCCCTCTGTACAGGCCCAGTTCGTAACCCAAGGATAAACTGGTCTAGCAACACCTCCTCTCTTCCAGCAGCCTCATCAGCTGCTCCACGCCACCTGGAATGACACTCTCGGAGGCGTAATGTGAATGCCCCCACCCCCTCGTCCGGCCTCTGACAGCATTTATAAAAGGCGGCTCTCAATTGGGCATTGGTGTTAACATCCCCGTACAACTGTTGTAGAGTGGTTAGGATGGTCTCACCATTCAGCCGATCTTCTCGGGGGAGTAGAGCTATTTCTCGCCTTGCTTCTCCCTCTAGGGCGCTGTACAGGAAATCAGCCTGCTGCTCTTGGCTCAAGGGCTGCGCCCTCAGCATTGCTTTGATCTGAGTCCGCCAGTCGCCAAACCGCCACCGCTCACCGCTAAATTTTGGGATCCAGGGAGCGCTAAAAAACCAAGGCATAATTAATGGAGATAGTGGGGGTGCAGCCATCGCTCCCTGCCGAGGTGTACTAGCATGTGCCTGCTCACCTGTCTCTGCATAGTCTACCTGTGATGGATTGTCACTCTCACGTTCACTAGGCCCTGCCCCATTGCGCCCCCTGGGTTCCATGCCAATGGGATCCTGCCGACTACGCCAGAAAAATAGGAGGTGTCACACTTCTCAAAATAAAAAGACACCTCCCCTACTAAGGCTCAGATCCCAGAGGCACAGGAACACCAGGGACACAAGTTTCAATAAAATAGTCACTTTTATTTATACAATTTGTCTTCTTAAAATTCGACACTCTAGAGTGTGACTCCTTATTAAAAATGGGTGGGCCAACTGTATCAAACTACCTGACCCGACAACGGGAGATCTAATAAAACAGTCCGTGCAGATTCAAGCGTGGTGAAGGGCGCTCATCACTGTCCTCCAGGTAGTACGGGTCCACGGTGATCCTATCTGCTGACGTTCCCGGACCGCGTCGTCCAATCTATCCGTCGGCAGGGCTGGCTCCACTCGTCTGCTTCATCAGCGTCACCTCCAAGGAAGAACAGACCGTTGTGAGTGGCAGGGCTGGCAACATACACACAATAAAAAGGCACGGCCTAGATAGGCTCACGTCCCTTTAAAAGATACTTAGCGTGCGTTGAATCAGAAGTGTGTCGGCTCCGTCGGCTTGGCTCCGTCGGCTTGGCTCCGTCGGCTCGGCTTCATCGGCTCGGCTTCGTCGTGTTGGGAATCGGGTTTGGAGTTCGACGTAACAGCTGCGGGTCCTGTGCACAGTTTCACCTCCTCCAGTACTGCTGAGAAGTCTTTTATAGGGATTGCTGTCCATTGTTTCAGTGGGAGTGGCTGAGATTATCGGTTGGGAACACCTGTGATGTTCCTGAAGTTAGGTGGGTGTGTCATGGGGTTCCTCAACTTGTCGGCACACACACACACACACACACACACACACACACAGCAAAAAAAACATTCCACCACACCATAAGGACCTGCATGCTTTTGGTCCACACTACAGATACATTAACAAAATATATAAGGACAAGAGGACCCCACCCCAATCCACCCTTTGCCAGATTACCCACTGTCTGACATGTGCATAGTCTTTCATTGTCTCTGCTCATCATTTAAGAGCTTGTGTTTTTCCTTTATGTCACATAGACGGATGGATAGGCTGTTTCTCATGTTGTGCATTACTCCTTGTTGGAAGTTTATCTTGATATTAGTTGGTGTTGGCTGAAAATGGACAATTTCAGATATCAACATCCGATATCCGTGTTAAAGGGGCAATAGGTAAAATCTTTACTGTCCCACAGCACAAAATTACCATAATATATCTGCAGGGGATTGATATAGCATCTTCACTAGACGTTTCTGTTGGATCTCTGCTGTAGAGAGCTAGCTTACGCTACTGTGAAAATGTGACTGTGTTGTTTCTGTCAGTTACAGGCTACTGTCACTCAAAGGGTATTATACCTGGACTGTTTTGAATGTGTATTATTGTGTGTTATAGGTAGACCCTATTCTTCTGTATATTGACATTTACCATGGCAATGGTGTACAGGAATGAGTGAGAGAGGATTCATGTATGTGTGTGTGTGTGTGTGTGTGTGTGTGTGTGTTTCATCCTTAGCTGCCGTGTTTTGGCCCCGGGGTCCAGATCTGTTCTGTCAAGCATCTGTCTGCCTGTTTGTTGAAACACACACTCACTCAATCTCTCTTTCTCTCTGTCACGAACACACACACACACACACACACACACACACACACACACACACACACAGTCACATGAATCCTCTCTCACTCATTCTGGTGTATCTATAACACACACACAATTATACACACCATACACCAAGCACAGCTCTCTGACCTTTACGATCGGCAGGTCGTAAGGAAGGCCCGTGCCATATTGGACTGTACTGATCACCCTTGCAGAGGGAGTTTGAGCTTCTACCTTCAGGTAGGAGATATAGAGTCCCAACTCAGGGCACTAAAAAATTCAAAGACTCCTTTGTCTGCAATTAGAAGGCTGAATTTGCACAAATGATTGCACTAGGAACTTTCTGCACTCAGCTATTTGATCATCTTTTGTCTTCACATGAAGTGATCTTGCACTGTACTGTATTGTATTGTTGTCTTTGTGCTCTGTCTGGTATGTTGCCTTTTATGTTGTATTTATGACGGATTGAAAGTGTTTTAATACCTGGCTGCAACCAAATTTCCCCTAGTGGGATAATACAATTTGACTTGACTTGACTTGACTTGACATTCAAAACAGTTCTATACGTGGTATATGATCAATGTTCAGCTCCCAAGGGTGGTACACACACATATGCAAACACTCACAAACTCACATACACACATATAGCATCTCTCTCTCTCTCTCTCTCTCTCTCAGACACACGTGAAAAGGACATGCTTTTCTGCTGATCGATTAATAACCTTACACTGGATGTATTGGATTTTCAACTAGAGGGAGTAGTTCATTAGAAAGCTGCAATAAAAAAAGAGTTAAAGTCACAAACTGAAATCAGATCACTACACCAAACTGATAACTTGCACCAAAACAAAAAGAACACCAGGCCGCTCCTTCAGGGAGTATAAAGATACAATGAGGAAGAGGATTTATGGGTAATGTATGAGCTGTAGATCATCTCTTGTTGTCAATTCTCTGAGTTCACTACGAGTCCGGTCCAAACACTAACCAGTTCCACAGGTCCATCTTGTCGATAAGCCAAGTTCCTCTAAGACCGTATCGCGGCCGTGGCCATACCTCTTCATGCATGCTGCATTTCATGCCTAGCGATTGCAATTTGCTGCCATAACATGAAAACATGTGTATGGCGTGCTTTTCCATCACAACTTGATTTGGTAGTTAGCATGAGCAGCGATAGCCACCATGGCTGAACGGACAAAGAAAAGAGCGCCACCTACAGAAACTCAAACTTCATCAACAGAAAATCCAAGGAAAACTACAATGACTACTTATCACCAAAGATGTCACCAAAATAAAATAACAAAAATCTTGCAGATTACCACTTTAATGTCACAACTCCCATCTGCAGCCATTTTTGCAGCATCCATTTTGTGTCCCTCTTGGTGAGCATCCATTTTTATTGGCTTGGTGATGCAAAATGGTGCAAGTAAAACCAAACCACCATATGTTATTAACTGCTGACCCCGATATAAATCACAGCTCAGACCATCCCGGTCATAAATGACTCAGCGGTTACATGCAATAAAAACATACGCTATCAATAAATACATAATAAACAGATCAATATGTGTAGCGGTGGATAAATGTGCTGTGAAATCATAACAACAGTTACTGTAACAAACAAATGCCAAATAAATGTCACAGTACAGATATGTGTGTCTAGCAGCTGTGCGGTTGTGTATCAAGTAACCTGGCGTGGTTTACACTGCAGAAGAAGACAAGTGTTTTGTAGCAATGTAATGATGTTGTTGATTGGAGGGTTGATGAGCTGAAAACTTTGACACGATGGTCTAGCCGCACTAGTCATGATTTTCTATGTAAAAATACACCCGGTTTATCTTAATCCTGAGGTGGGACTGAAACAGAGAAGAGCGTCCCATCCAGATTTGTCCTATTTGCCCAAATTATTAATATTATTCTGGCATCACTCGTGGGGAAACGTCTGTCAACAGGAAGTGACGGATCTAAACTTCAAAACAAAACATCAGCGTGGAGCGAGAGAAAGCTGGACTAGTCTTTGTTGTGAGTCCAGGGATGAAGAAACACAAAAGCTGTACCACACAAAGCTGGGATGCTTTTATGCGCTGAACATGGCTGACGTCAAGTCTCATCTGGACACAAAGGGAAACGTATTGCAGCAAGCAGCACTTGGTGTCGTTTGGCGGTTTTCACACAAGTATAAATAAAGTGAACCTGACTGTCATTTCCCTCAGCAGCTTTTGATGGAAGAATTATGCTGATGACAAGTATGCTGACGACTTTACAATGATGCTTCAGCTATTGGACCGATATAATTATGGTGGTATGTGCATACTATTTCAGAGTCTGAGGATAATCCTCTGCTTTGCCATTTAGATCAATTATATACTTAGATTCTGAGAGCTTTGAATTGAAACATGGGATTGAATGAAAGAGGGCGATACAGAAAACAACATATGGCTGTTTCTTCTTCTCCTTGGATGGCACTCCCTGATAACTACCTTACAAATAACTACCCTATTTACCCGGGATCCACCGATGGCAGCCACACTCATCAACCAGTTATTGCTCCATTTACCTGAGAACAGATTTAATTTTTATTTTTTATAAACTTTTCACCTGTATTTGATGTTTTTTAGTAGTTGATATTTTTATGAGGTGCTCAGCAGTGAGCATGGCAGGTAGGAGAGCTCAGGAAAATGTGAAGATGGCACCCAGCCCAATAAGGAGTACATATTGTCACGCCCTCCACCTCTGCCTCCTAGCAGTCCCTACCTGTCTGTCTCTGTCTGTGTGTGTGTGTGTGTATGTGTGGGCGGGCGTGGCTCCAGTCTCCGGCTCCTCCCTGCTTCATCACCTCATCCCGATCACCTGCTCTACCCCGCACACCTGCTATCCATCAAGTCATCACCACCAGTATTAAGACCCCGGCTTTCCATCCACTCATCGCCAGATCGTTGTTTGTACTTCTCAGTCAGTATCGTTTCTCGGCCGCTTTGTAGAGTTTCTCTCAAGGTTCCCTTCCTGCTTACTAACCCTGATTCCTTGCCTAGATCCAGTCTCCTTCCCTACGCCCGTCTGCCGACACCTCCACCGTTCGTCCACCCTGCCTGTCTGTCTGTCTCCTGGATCCCTGCTTGTCGCCCATCCGCCTGTCTGTCTCCTGGATCCCTGCTTGTCGCCCATCCGCCTGTCTGTCTCCTGGACCCGTGCTTGTCACCTGTTTGCCTGCCTCCCTACTCTGCTCCCCGCTCCTACTCCAGCCCTGCTTCCCCTTACCATCCCTGCATTACCTTCCTGTGTGTACCGTCTCCCAGTAAACCTGGTTTGTTCCTAACTCCGTCTCTGTGTTCTGTGGTTTGCACTTGGGTCCAGTACACAATCGTAACACATATGGGGAACGGGAGAGGGCAGGAATGGTAGGAGTAGGAGGAGCAACATGTTGTCCATGAGTGTCCCTTTAGACCCACACTCTTTGGACCAAATAACAAATTGAACATAATAGGTTCAATAATAAATCATTTAGACTCATTCATATGGCTGTAAACAGGTACAGTAAGTGTATGAACTGCTGCGTTCCCTCAAAGTGTCTATGTTACAGTGCCACTACTTCTAGATAAATAAAGTCCTTAGTTTGTCATCTGATCAACTGATCAACCTATTGAAAGTTTATATTAGTTTATTATATTAGTTTATTTGAATCAAGTATATCAGGTATTGCCACCATAATCATGGTTGAACATTAAAGGAGCCCTAAAGCTGGATTCCTGGAGTTAGACAATACTTTTACTTTTCAGAGAAATCGGCCAAATCACACATCTCTTCCTCACTGCTACAATATAATGAACTGGGACTTTTACGGTTGTGTTTGCGGATTATTGCCATTTGTAAGCCTGATAAAACTTTTCACTGTTTGTGAACTTTATACAATGAGATGGAAGTAAATTCAGACTGACTCAGTTTTCTAACCATGGAGGGTTTTCATTGTATCGAATCGAAGCCCTGCGACTCAAAATGAAATCTAATTGTGAGGTTCCTGCTGATCTCCACCCCTCACCATGTGAAGGAGGACACGGTAAAAGGGGGATTTGGCAGGAGGTAATAGGTTTCAACTGCAGGGAGGGGACACACACACACACACACACACACACACACACACACACATAGACTAGCCTCATATTTTACATTGATCCAAAGATATATTTTTCATGACTGGGTTTGACATTGTAGAAAATGTTACTTATTAATACGCCTCTCTCATAAATGTGTTCATATTTATCTTAAACAATAGATAGTGAACAATATACATAAAATACTGCTACACATTCCAAATGGAGAGCATTCGAGTTTTACGGTCCATCAGTGGATGGACTCTGTGATGCCTTTTATGTTTACGGAAGCAGCAGCAGCGGTTCGTTTGGAATAAACAGAAGAAGAAATGGGTAGTTAGCATGAGCAGCGATAGCCACCATGGCTCAACAGACAAAGAAAAGAGCGCCACCTACAGAAACTCAAACTCCATCAACAGAAAATCCAAGGAGAAAGACACATTAATCACTCAGAGGAAGGCTATTTCAATGTCAAACTACTGCTGTTTCTAGTCATGTCTCCTTCATAATCTTTTCATGGTAGGAAAAATGTATTTCTCTCACTTTTCATGCACAGAAATTGCATTTCAAGACATCATGCTCATTTCTCTACATTTTGGGAGATCAGGCTCGATTGTTCCTTAGTATAGGGATCCAAATGGAGAACGCTCTTTCCCCTTTGCTCTTCAGTCTAGACTGTGGTTGTCAATAAGCAGCACTTTGGGACTGATTGGGTCAAGGAATGATGAATGTCCTCACTTTTGTGTGTCAACATGTCACACCAGTTACCAGAGAAGGAAGATGGAAGGAAGATGTCAGATTGACAAATGAAAGGTTGAGAGTCATTTTGACCTTTTTGGTACACCTTGAACTTTCATTCATTAGTTACGACTCTTGTGTCAGGACAAAACTCATTAGCCTGTTACATCATGTATTTGAACTGTTTCATTCTTGTTGTACTTTTGCTATCCTATTCTCATGTAACATTGTTTTAATTCATATCTGGGATTTTGTATTGACTTTTATTTTTTGTTTTATTTGTTTAGCACTTTATAACGCCAATTTGAAAAAAAATATGAATGCAGTTAAACCATGAGCAGCATCTGAGGGGCACAGCATCAAGACTTGATCATCTATCAGAACATCCCATGGTGCAACCTGAAAGACGACATGGTATTGGTCACACACAATGGTATTTTTTGATTTCTGCTTTGCCTGATAGGGGACTAAAATCAAGGGCAACGAAACAAAAAGAGAGCAGGCAGATTAGCGAGGTATGGCACTGCTAGCAGCCAGCGAAGGAGAGATGGAGTAGATAGAGACTCAGAAACAGAGTGAGGGCTTAATGTGAAATGAAGCTACGAGGAACTTCAGAGGATGTGAGAACAACAGAGAGATTTGTGTAGAGATTACTGGGGAATGGAGGAGATTACCAGAACATTACGGCCAGTTTAAGAATAATATGACTGTACCCTGAACCTTACAGTTACAATAAACTGAGAAAGAAACAAAGCAAAGGAAAATTAGGAAGGAAACGCCATGGCAGGCTACTAAACAAAGATCATAGGCTGATTTGATTCGATTTCAACTATATTAATGTAGCATTTGTCTGACAGTTTTTAGATGATTTTCTTTCTATATTTGAGATAAATCCCAAGGCACACCTAAACTCACATAGCATACTAGTTGAGAATCTATAAATGAATGTTTTCCATCATATCGGAAAATACACAAATTTAGATAGAAAAACAGGTTTAGATATTAGTTTAGATAGATATTACTTTGGTTTGGGTATTCTGGAAAAAGGATTTGTAATTTTGAGGTTTAAAGATACGTGCCTGCTGGTTTGACACCCAGGGCTGAATAGGTTTCAGTTAAAACGTATTCCGTTACAGACTGACAATAACCTGCAATCCACAGCTCCCTGAAACTCTGGATGGTAAACACTGGAGACACTGTGCTCTTATCAGCGCTGCTTCATCAGAAGTATGAGACATGAGCCCCTTGACTTCTTCGGCAAAGGGCCGACACAGTGAACCAGAAGGTGCTCAAAAGGTGCTGGCTCAATCTTGAGGTTGGGCTTTCCAGTCAGATGTCAAGTGTAACAGAGTTTACAGTATGCTGACACATCCTTCTGAAGAACTGCTGCCACAGCCGATCTGGGGAAACCGCGAATGCTCCAGCCAGATAGCTAAAGTGACAGAGCTACCCAGACACAACCGTCCCCACAGCTGTACGCCATATGAGCAGTGCTTGCCGTTCTCGCTGCTGCGCATGAACGCAGCACGCCCCAAGGCAATGCAACTCCGGTGTAGCGTGAGAAACCGGAGGGGCCTATTTGCTTCCCTCCTCAACCAATAGCACACAACAAAACCAAATCAATACAAATCCAAAGCAACCGTACACAAATAATGACAAAACCAATTACTGAGGGCCTCCCTGAACATCTGGTCTGCACAAACCATTTGCAACATTCAGACCATAAACAGTCTAAGGGTTTTATTTTTTATTTTTGTAATCTGTTTTAACTAATAAAGAAAAAAATATGTATGACAAGTAGTCAGTGTGAGATGTACATGTTGGATGCAGTGAAAACAGTCAAAGTGAAGCAGGTGTTGTACGGTGTGCAAAAACCAAAAAGGTTTACCCTGGCACAGCCCTCTGGGGAGTGGAGGCCTTTGGCTTCCCCAAGGGTGCAGCCTGTCAGCAGGCAAGCAACTGGGCAGGCAATTGAGACACAGTAAGAGACAGACCACTACTGGGAGGACGGACGGCCAGGGCCGCCACAAATGTTAGAGGGTCGGACTCAGATTGCATGTCACTTTCTGCCGAGGATGTTTCTATCCAAGCTGCCTGCTTGATTTGCTGATGTTTCCTGGTTGGATCTCCATTTCCGTAGTTGCTCTCTGTAGATTGGAGACACATTGCATTTACACTTGTTAATGTGGCTACATGCATCTCTGACCATCTCCAGAGGTGGTTTTGGTGACTGGATCTTCAATGCATCTTGGGTACATTTACACCTCGTTTTGCTTTTATCTGTGTTTCTAAGTGACACTGTTTTTGTCTGAAACTTCTTGTAAGTTGCTTTTCTCGGCCAGGACTCACTTGAAAAAGAGATGTCAGTGTGACTACCCTGGTTAGATAAAGGAGAAATAAAATAAAAAATGAATAAGCTACTGTAATCCTGTTACATGAGATCCATTATCGCCCGACCCTGTTGATGTTACCCATATCACAGTGTAAAGCCTCCAAATGTCAATCTCCTGCTACTTGGTGAACTAAAGCCATGATAACCACATGATGTCATACCAGAAGACTGGTGCCAGGTTTCTCAGGGACTGGTCACCTACACAGAGAAAAGAAGATGTTAATTTCTCAGTTGGATGTGGCTGAGACATGTTTACGCTGATGCATGTACTCACACAAAATACACACACATGTACAAACATGGCAACACACACGAAACATTTTTCCTTGAGTGTTTTTGGACAGAACTGCAGAAACACTACGGGAAGAAAAGAAGCCTGTCAACAGAGGATGCAAAGGTTGTTATCACTGATAATGGCCCCCTTGTATGTGTGTGTGTGTGTGTGCATATGGGTGTGTGTGCATATGGGTGTGTGTTAGTGAAAGAGGATGGCAAAGGAATGCCAGCGATTGATTGAATGCTAGTGATTTTTGGCCCGTGCAACTGGCACCGGGCACCATCATCACTGTGATGAGGTGATGACAGACTAAAAGTATGTGTGTGTGTGTGTGTGTGTGTGTGTGTGTGTGTGTGTGTGTGTGTGTGTGTGTGTGTGTGTGTGTGTGTGTGTGTGTTTGGAAGCGGGGTGGGCTGGTGGGTAGGTCTAGAAAAAGAAAGAGACACGATGAGTGATTAATATCTGACAGGCGGAGAAAACCACGGATTAGAAAAGAATGAATGAATTGTTTCTGTGAATCTGGCACAGAATCTGATGACCAAATGTTATTAAACATAAATGTACATCATTTTCCCATCAAAGGTATGGTAAGCTCTCTAGTGGGGGGGGGTGAATGAATGCGCTCTCCTGTTTCTCAAGGCACAAGAGAACAAATTGATGTACAAATGAGGTACAAGAGAAAAAACTCCAAAAGTGAAGTTGATGGTTCAATATCTGTTATCTGCATCTATATCTATATCTGTGTTAACATTATAACAAACAAGGACTTCATTTATCTACTTTAACAGCACCATTTGTTTTATTCATTTTTATTTATCACCCCAAATGTTTTACAGATCACACATTGTAAAGAAACATTTAATTTGGGTAAGTAATCCACGGGTGGCTTCAGCTCTGCCATTTTGCTTCCCCAATTGAAACAAATGGAATGCTTGAATGAAAGTAAATCATGACTAAAGAAAATACAGCTCTGTTACTTCAGTGTTTCCAAAGAAAAGAGAAATTATGTTTTTCAATCCAATAAATCACTGTTAACAAAGTCAACATTGGAGCAGCAATTTTTCACCACTGCAGTTATGCAGCAGGACTTAAAGGACAAATGGAGAGTTAAAAAAAAAAAAAAAAAAACCATCAAAGTTTTATTCATAAATAATTCATCCCAGTCAGGTCGTATTAATGATATTGAACGTCTGCCAACTTGCATGTGCATCGGTGAACGTAACCACTGGCACGGGCTCAATATGTGTAGAGAGATTATTAGCTAATCTGTATTCACAAACCGTGATGAAGAGAAGAAGAGGGAGGCGGAGGGAGGGAAAGGTGAAGGAATGCCAAGTGGCGGAGAAGAAAGAAAAACTAAGAATCAAAGAGAAGGGGAGAACGTGAAGCTGTTTTCATCGAGATACCCTGTGTGAAATAAAAAGTGTTGAAATGAGAGGAAGAGAGAGGGAGAGCGAGCACAGGCAGAGTAGAGAGAGAGAGAGAGACAACAGAGTTAGGGGGAAAGAGAGAGAGAGAGGAGATGAACGGAGGAGGTGAAGGAAGGAGAGTAGGTGTAGGAGGAGATGGAGAAGTGGTAAGCAGCATTCCTGACTGTGCGGTTACACACACACACACACACACACACACACACACACAGGAAGAAAGAGAGGGCAAGGTGGGACGAGAAAAACAGTGAATGAGTAAAGGGGAAAGGAAGAGAGAAAGAAGTTAATCTGAAATCCAGATGCTTTAAGGACCAACAGAGGGTCAAACTAACACACACACACACACACACACACACACACACACACACATAGACTCACACACACTCACAAACATCGCTCTCCATCCTCTCTCTCTCTCTCTCTCTCTCTCTCTCTCTCTCTCTCACACACACACACACACACACACAGACTGGGACCTTGCTGGCTTTACAAGTCAGCAAAACATCAACAGGACTTAAACATCAACTGGATACTTTTTACGCCTCTTTTTCTTGTGAAACTCACTTTCCAGCCCGCAGTCAAGACCAGAGGACTTGTTTTTTGGGGGGTTATTTTGTAGTTGGGCTTTTGTTTTTATTGTTTTTTTGTTTCTGGAGGAATTTACAGGTGAGTCTCTTGTGGTTTCTACAAATAAGAAGTGGTCAAATGTTCCCAGATGTAAAATAAATAAATAAATAAATAACCCAGAGGTTTCTAGGTTAGTTAGTTTTGAAGCAACTGTTTTTTCTTTGCAGTACTCTTTGGTATTCATTACATTACATTACATTACAGTCATTTGACTCTTTTATCCAAAGCGACTTACAAAGGTGGTAGTTGACATTATGTGGGGATCGAACCCACGACCCTGAGAGTCTCATGCTCTACCGACTTGAAAGATACGTCACATGTTGATGCAATTCCTCTTAAAGTTGTCAGAAACCGATTTCCTCACAGTATACCCCACGTTGTAAAAGTCTGATTTATTTGTCATTGGTGTGTAGGGCTCAACAATTAACAGATGACAGATGTGATTCAGTTCAGTTTACGCGCCTCAAAGTCGTCTTAAGTGTCGCCAAAGTGTTGCCAAAGTGGAATTTCAGAGACGCATTTGTCTTCACAGCATCAAAGGATACTGTCTCGCTTTGAAATCGAATTTCATACTCACTGTCATGTAATTCACCAGGTGATTGATTTGCACTGAGAGGGAAAATTAGCAGCAGCCGCAACTCAAACGCTGTTTAGTTTGACTGGCGAGTTTCTCTGCACCTACCTAAACCTACAGTTTATCTACAAAGCAGCTGGTCATCACTAAGAGAAACTGACTGTCATGTAGAAGCTTTCTTTATATATCATATATAAAAGGTCTGAAAAGGTTGTATATAGCACCAAAAGAAGGTTACCATATGATTGCATCCAAAGTACGTCTGAAAATTCCTATCTTTATATTTCGTTGATTTATGAAGAGGAAATTTAACACCAAGAAGAAATCCTGAGAAATCTTGGCTGGTACCTTTGCTTACTCTAGCCACATACTTGAGCGCGTCTCAGTCTTTTTGGTGCGGACTTCAGCCAACACACGCCCAGCATTGATAGCTGGTTTTGCTGTGATGACACCAGGTGTGGTAACGAGCTCCAGTAAGCTTTTGCAAACCGCGCTAGCATGGAAGGAAGACTTTGTATTGTGAGCCCATTAATCAGACGTTGACATTGTTTTTTCTTAACTGTTAAAGCAAAAGTCCCGGGCATCTCTCCATGGTACAGCAGCGTGCCACGCTACATCAGTTGGGAGACACCGCCTTGGCAGGTTTATGGGTTTTCTGAAAAGAATTTGTCAGGTGACCGGTGGAAAACGCGGCGTCTTCCAGCTAATTAATCCAGTACACTGAGAGGTTTTTTTCCTTCCTAAACCCGTGTTATTGAATGTAGAAGGAAGGTTTTCTTTTGTGACATGAGAGGACAAAAAACAGGCAGTAGTCCAACATTCTAACCCCATGTGAGTGACACATGGTGACACGTTTTATAACACGCATAAAATGAAGCTTTCAAATCGACGTCTAAAGCCAAAGTGGACTCAATTTGCCCTCAGACGTCGTTAAAAATGATTGGATTGGAGCTCATTGTGTGATGAGTGTAAATAAAATGACCATAAACCAGATGGTTAGAAAGCCAGTAGAGATTTTAGCATAATGCTCATGTCACATACAACCCTTGTAAGTCCAGCTTCAGTCCTTCATGTGCTAGGTGAGTGATGCTAGAGGCCACAAAACGTTTTATTAAGGTCAAAATACACGGTCGTCAAACAGAGAATGTGGCTTAATTGCTGAATAACTTCTTTGGAGACATGAGGTTTGCATCTCACAGGAGCAATAACACATAGCCTATACTGTAAGATATTTCTCAGCGAGGTTATATGGGTAGCACATGATATCACAGACTTGCATGGAAAACATGTGGGAATCATATTGTAGTCCTCTCTTGACATGTGTTATCTTGAATAGGGCAGCTGTGACTTGGCTGCCAGTGAGCTTAAAGCCTTTGACATCAAGATGTATTGGTCTCATTCTGATGCTCTTAAAGGAATGCAGCGGGTTTTTGGTAAATTGTCCCGTTGGTCAGTTTACTCGTTATGTGATGAGAGCATGGACACCAAAATCATCTGTGTGTCCCCAGTAGATCATTCACTCCGGTGCTCCATGCTAACACTTTAGCGTACACTATGATGAGTGATAGTAGCCTCCATGCTAACACTTTAGCGTACACTATGAGTGATAGTAGGCTCCATGCTAACACTTTAGCGTACACTTTGAGTGATAGTAGACTCCATGCTAATGCTTTAGCGTACACTATTTTGAGTGGTAGCGTACAGCATGGAGTCAGTGATCTACCAGTAAGTTGACCAAGAAAGCTGGTGTATTCCTTTAAGATGCTGCCCGCCTTCTCTCTTCCTGTCAATCCTTCCTTCATTCATCTTCCTTCATTCTTCCTTTCTTTTCCCTTCATGACCGTCATGCTTTGACTCCTGGCATACCACACGCCTCTGTACTCTTTACCCAGCCCTTCGTTCATTGATAGTGATAGCACAGAAGTGGAAATTTGGAGGGCAGGAAAGGCAGTAAGGAATGAAGGATGCATCTTGGCAGTATTGAGACAGAACCATTGTGTGCCAGTGGACATATGATTTTGATAAGTGGGGGTTGGCCAGTACAGTGCTTTGTCTAGGTTAGTGGAAGTACAGCACTTTATCTCTGTCAGAGAGTCTGGGAGGGGTACTAAGTGATTTAATAGTACTGAGCTCTTCTTCTCCACTCATCTGTTACCCTTTCTCTTCCCCTCTTTTGTTTTTTCTTTTCCACTATCCTCTCTTCTCTCCTGTCTTCTATCACTTCTCCTCTCCTTGCCTCTCCTCCCTCTTCCTTTCCTTTCTCTCCTCCCTGTGTCTCCAGTGTGCTGACACAAAAAGCCGGTAAAGCCATCAGGCAGGGAGACGAGAAGGAAATAACTAAGAACTGACTGGCTGACAGCATTGACCTGTGATCACCTTTCTGCACTCCATACAGTCGTTGTAGAAGCTGCTGCAGCGACCAAATATTATATTAGTCCTATTTTGAGTGATGGTCGCTGCATGGGTTAGAGTCGGCTAGTAAAATGCACTCAGTGTCCTTTCATCATGAAGTCTGACAGCAGAGCATCAATGACTAAAGTTTATGACTTGGTAGAAAAATACTATTGGATGCTGAAGACGTGCATGTATGTGTATTATTTGTCAGTATGGCCTAGTGGTTGAAGAAGCTGTTCTTCCAACTGGACAACCCAGGTTCAAACATCCGCCCTGTCAAAGTGTCCCTGGAGTGTGAGTAACGCACTGAATCCCCACCAGGTCCTCTGCAGCTGACCCTGACCTCTGACCTCCCTGTGGAAGGGGGCAACAGAAAAGAAAAATACACTTTATAGGGGTCAATAAAATGGTTGTTATACCTTAAAACCAACAAGCCATTCTCAAAATTGCATCTCGGATGTGAGTGACAGTAAAATACAGTCAATATCACTCTGAAATCCAATGGAGGGACAAAAACACAACAGTGGAAAGCCAACCTCTCCTCAACAACAGGGGAGCCCTGGTCTAAAGGTCTAAGGCATCAGGCATCACTTTACAATGTGAAGAAAGTCTTTCTGGAGTGGCTCTTCATTTAGACTAACCTGTCAGCATTCCTCCCTGAAAACCAATGCCAGACCTGACTGACCTTTATGTAGGGTAATGTGTTTGTCGGATTAGGAAGTCCCCACTGGTGTGTGTGTGTGTGTGTGTGTGTGTGTGTGTGTGTGTGTGTGTGTGTGTGACTGATTTCTCAATCTGTCGCTGGTATGATAATAACACATCATGATCCGGGTCCAATTTTAGGGCAGTTTCCTCCTCTCTTCCTGTCACACACACACACACACACACACACACACACACACACACACACACACAGCTGCTAGGTGAATTAGCCTCCCTGTCAGGAGAGAACACAGAGACAGACGTGGAAACCAGAACCCCCAAACTGGCCTCTAATGGTTTCAAATGAGTGTGGATGTATGTGTGTGTGTGTGTGTGTGTGTGTGTGTGTGTGTTTGTTTGTATGTGCCCACATATCTCTTTCTCTCTCATTCTCATGATTGGTATTAGTGTTGAAGAAAGCACTGAGAGATGTTTATTAGCCCAGTGTGTGTGTGTGTGTGTGTGTGTGTGTGTGTGTGTGTGTGTGGGTGTGGTTGTATGTAATTGGTATGTAAAACCCTCAGAGGAGCATGTTAACATTTAGGCCAACACACTGTGTGCCAAACCACCTGGCACTGTTGCAAACTGCTGAGGTTGTGAAGTTATTTTCCACTGCTCTTTCATTCTATTGTATTCTATTCTATTACTCCAATATTTATTTTAGATACCTGAATACGACTTCACTGAGTCATTGATCCCATTTAAAACCCCAGTGAGACGATGGATCTGTGGTATGTCTACTATGTATGTCATAGTTTGGAACATGATTATCTCGGATAAAAGAGGATTTGCACTCCGTTGATTTCCACAACGAGAGGTGTAGTGAGGACAGACGGGATTAAAGAGTGTTTTATCAGCCTTCAGGGTGAATAGTTGGGTATTAGGACAGCTGAGTCTTGGAGGTTTTTTTCACACCTCTCGTTTTCTACACTGTCTTTCGTTCTATTTGTTTGTTTCTTACTTACTTTCTTTCCTTCCTTCCCTTGCTTCCTCTCCGTCTCACCTCACCGCCCCCTCTCTTTCTCTCCCCGTCTACTTCAGCGTTTGCAGGTGCACCAGCTTGGGCTTGCGATATGGTTTTTGGTTATTTTGGTTATTTCCTCTTTCATCGCGTCGAGCTGAAAGCTTTGCACGTTTGGAGACGAGAAATCTGAGAGTTTGGTGAATCCCCGTTCCAAGAAGTCTTCTGCTGTCCAAAGTGAGAGACAGGAAACAAGGGGAAGGCAATGATACTTCAGAGATTCAGTTAGGGTGTAAAAGAATGATGCATAAAGTGTGTGGATGTGTGTGTGTGCATGCAACCATATGGTAAGTGTATGTAATATTATGTTCCTGTGACTGTGAAAGTAACACTCACTATGGAATATTTCAAATTATTACCTATCTAAAGACATTTACTTACAAAATCAGTGATCATCATGAGGAAAAACAATCACCAATATGAACACAAATCAATTATATTTTCATAAAAGACCCTACCTTCATATAACCTACCTTGGTTTGATGCTACTAACTATGAATTTACCTCATGAAGATTAAAAAGTGTAAAAGGTGGGTAAACTGAGGTGGGTTATTCCTCCACTACATCCCTGTCCAAAATGGATGCATGTACCTTTTTTAGGATGAAACCTCTCCCTTCCTTGTGTATACAATCTCTGCATCTAACTCTGTTCACTCTCCCACTCTCTCTAGGTGTATTGATGGCGTGAGCTTTCAGCCAGCCAGCCATCCACTCATGGCGCTGTGGTGGTGCGCTACCATCTTCTGCAGGTCGGCTGCAGTGTGGTTTCCCCTGCTGCTCTCATCCCTCCTGTGGCAAAGGGTACACCATCCTCTTCACGACAGACTTCCTGGTTGGCTATGCTCAAACAATGTAGCAACCAGGCGAAGGCTAATCTTAGATGCACGCAGGCACATGAGGCAACCATGTTTATGTGCATTTATTCCAAATATGATCTCTGATTTCTGTCCAAAGTGTTAGTGCCGACACAGGTCTGAACTTATCTGTTCGCTTCTCTTATCTGATCTTTCATGTATTTCTGAATTTGCCTCACTCCATACCTCCTCCCTTCTCCTCTCTTCTCTACTCCTTCCATCCTCTCCCTTCTTGTCCTACTTGTCTTTCCTTTCCTTTCCTTTCCTTTCATCTACTGTCTCTTCTTCTACCCCCCCACACCCACCTCCTTTCCTCTCGTCTCCCCTGTAGATCTCTCCTGTCCATGCCGCTCCATCCTGCCCGCGGAGTTGTAGCTGTCCAGGCGTTAAAGAGGTCCACTGTACATTCAGACACCTCACCTCTATACCAAAAACCTTTCCCAAAGACACAGAGAGAGTCAACCTGGGGTAAGACTGAATCACACACACACACATATGGGGGACACACACAGGCACTAGTCTGAAAACTAAATATTTGATGTCCAATATAGTTATTAATCTTGTGAAATAGCAAGAAACTGGTTGTAGGTGCGAAATGTTGCACCAACATTGCTAACAAATGATACGTTCTGCCTCCAGGATCTTAAAAAACAAAATGCTGATGATGGGCTAAAAAACACCTCATGATAAATGAGATTGGCTTGTTAAACCCTGAGCTATTGTTTTAAGACCACTTTTTCATCCCGTCGATCCTAGCGAGAAATGGATCCAAGCTCGCCCAGGGAGCTGGGATGACAAAAACACAGGGCTGCTTTTGTCGTGTCGGGGCCCGAATCAACTAGATAAATGAGTCATTTTGGATGCCAACCCATTGCTTCATCGTACTTCAACCTGCCTCAAGAACAAAAGAAAGCTTTTTTGGACCAATCTAACCAGCACGGCGATCATGACATTGCCCACTGTGCTTCTCGTTTGACAGCATCTGTTTTGAACCGAGCTCAGTTTTTAGCACCTGCATGTGATGATAAACTGGCTCGGTAGGGGATAAATCACTTCCACGTGGTTATTTCCAGTTACATAACAACTGCTATTTGGGGGAAATTTCCCAGCCACTGTTTAAACCACCGTATAGAGCAAATTGCTGTGTCTAAAAATTGGCTGCAAACAATACATACTGGCAAGCTACTTGGCTAGCAGCATCTGGACCATTGTTCACAGGAAGCTCTGTTTCAGGTGCGTTACAAGCATTGCTTAGAGTAGATCTCCACTCACTACTGCACATGATGATATGATAAAGCACCTCAGTGGGTAAGTGTTCACAAAAGCTACCTTACGAATGCGGTGCCAAGCTACGATATTGTCCACAGGAGGCAAACTGGCTCCATATGGGCCGCTCTACCGTGGGAACAGCGATCAGTGCATTCCAGATAGTTTCCAAAATGCATATGCTGTTTTAGTCTACCTTCCATTGTAGGGAAGGTGTGGGGAAGGTTTTGGCGACAGTAAGTGTTACATTAACATTAAATTACACCACCCTCTTCAGGCCAAACAGGATAAGGTAATGGATACCTGGATGGATACCATCAGACCTCTGGAGCTTGTTCAGAAAGCTGCAGCTCGTCTGGTGTTCAACCGCCCCAAGTTCTCCCATACAACTACCCTTCTCCGTTCTCTACACTGGCTCCCTGTAGCGGCTCGCATCCAGTTCAAGACCCTGGTGCTAGCCTATAGGGCAGTGAAAGGAACAGCTCCTTCTTACCTCCAGGCTATGGTCAAGCCTTACACCCCCGCCCGACCACTTCGCTCTGCTGCCTCGAGGCGACTAGTTGCCCCGTCGCTCAGAGGGCCCTGCGGCCGATCTACACGGTCACGGCTCTTCTCTGTCCTGGCCCCGCAGTGGTGGAATGAACTCCCCACTGATGTCAGGACAGCAGAGTCGCTGCCCATCTTTCGCCGCAGGCTGAAAACCCACCTCTTCAGGAAACACTACCCTGACTCTTCCTCTTAGCCTTGCCTATTTGTCGTCAATTATGTGTCTGAGCTCTTGTTTATTGGCTCTTGTTCATTTGATACACTTATTTGTCTTAGCTCTTGCTTATTTGGTTCACTTATTTGTCTTAGCTCTTGTTTATTTGATTCTCTTATTTGTCTCATTTGTTTAAGATATAGTAGGTTGCTAACTTATTGCACTCTTACCTTAACACTAGTTATGCTCTTAGTTGCTTGTTTAGGAAGGAAATGCACTTACGATTTCTGGTGACTAGTAGTTTTCTTGCCTACCTATGTTGAATGCACTTATTGTAAGTCGCTTTGGATAAAAGCGTCTGCTAAATGACTGTAATGTAAATACCTACAGCCCCACTGAGCATCCTGGTTTGTGTTTCATGGCTCCATCTTTAATAGTTGCAAAGACATATTGATGGATGGAAATGCACAAAAAAACACGCTCAACACAAACACAAGCAGACACGTGGAATGCAATATATCTCCATGGACGCAGCATGCAAAAAGCAAAAAGCAAAACATGTTTGTGGTTTCCACATAACAGCAGTGATAAGTGATAGGCTGATTCCATGTGCTTGGCTTTCTTCTACCTGATGATGCAGTTTGTTTTATCCTCCTCTTGGCACTTACCACTTCCACGAATGGATTTCACGTTGTGCTATACTATAGCAGAAAGCAGTGCCAGTCCACATAGGAGCTGGTAGGGATTGAGTGCCTTGCTCAAGGACACTTCAGTAGGGCAGACAATTGGAGGTCACAGGGGGTCAAACCTGCAGCCAGCTAACACCCTGCTGACTAAGGTGCTGACCAGGGTAATCTATTTCCTATCCATGCAGGGTTACACCTGGTTAACACCAAGCATGTTTGGATCATTTTGTTTCAAACTCTGGAGGGTTTTTTGCTTCAGTTGGGTTTGTTTGGCCAGGTGAGAACGACGCCATTTGAACTAGAAGTAGCGCACCAAATGAGTGCACCAAGACACCCGAAATAGGGGTCTTGGTCTTCTTCCCAGTGAATTGCGGTGCGGTTTGTTATGAGTGAGAACATAATCTGAACCATCTACAAGAAATGACCTCAAAACACAAGGTGTTATGGATATCGGGAGAAGGATGTTTATATCTGATAGCAGCAGTTCCCCATGCTTGGAAAACCTAGCAGAAGAAAATGAACCGAGGGCATGAACCAGGACCAGCTTCAGTGTGCATTGGAATTGATTCTACCAATGTCATGGTACTGTAAGACATTTCGGATGACCACTAAATGATGTATTGTGAGTTTGCAGTCTGTATTGATCGCAGTGGAAAAACACGGATCTCCACAGTCTTCCATATGTGTTCAATTGGGTTGGGATATCTGCATCCTCTGAATTTGATTGAGCATTGTGCTTTACAACTTCCATACTGCGCTGAGGCCTGGCTGCCTCGCGTAGGACGATCTATCAAGTGCTATCAGCCCCTGCCAATAGAACGCGTGTTCTGTTGTAGAATGTGTTCTATTATTGGATGACGTGTTTGGCTCTGGGATCTTCTGTTCTATACTGCACTTGGCAATCACTTTGACTGTTGGAAGGATGTTGTGAAGTTCTCATGCCTCAAGACTCTTGTAACCAAGAAAGGGTTTTCGAGTAGTATTTCTTTTTGTCTACTTTGATACCGCCTGGTATGATCACGTACCTGACAACTCAGAACCATGATTGAATTGATGGTGATTGCTGATGATGCAGCATGGTGATTGTGTGTGTGTGTGTGTGTGTGTGTGTGTGTGTGTGTTTCCTCTGCCGGAAAACTCTGAAGGAATTAGAGGGTGGCAAAGGTTCATTGAGGTCACAGCCTTCTGTCACCCCTGCTTCCTTCTTTCCATCCATCATTCTTTCCATCTAGCTTTTTCCCTTGAATTGAAAATGGATGTGCATGTAAAGATATGATCTGTGAAATAGGTGGGGTAACTCCACTTTCTTCACCTTTCTCTTTATTCCTAATGATGCAGTAACAATATGACACCCATGGAATAAAGAGAAGTCTACTGATCACCCTCTACTGCTGCCAAACATTTGAATTCCTTATCCAGCCAACCCCCCCAGCCCTATGTTACTCTTTTATCTCAGTAATAGGTCCTGTTTACTTTTTCTCTCTAACAGTTACAACAGCCTGACGGAGGTGGATGGGTCAGAATTCAGGTCACTACGGCAACTGGAGATGCTCATGTTGCATGGCAACGACATTAGCACAGTTCAGCCCGGGGCCTTCTACAGCCTGAGATCACTACAGGTAGAGTGTGTGTGTGTGCATGTTTCTCTGTTGCAGCCCCACTTCATGACATAGGGTGATAAGACGGTGTAATTTTACCAAAAAATCTTTAACATTCATAACATTAAGATATAATAAATCTTAATATATTATTACCACTGTTTTGTCCAGATCTTGAAGCTGAGTTACAACAAGCTAACATCAGTGAGCCCCGGTCTGTTTGAGGGTCTGGTTGGTCTGATCCGTCTCCATCTGGACCACAACCTCATCCACTTTATAGAGCCTTACTCCTTCTCTGGCCTCACCTCCCTTAAACTCCTCCAGCTGGAGGGGAACCTCCTCAAGGAGATCCACCCACATACCTTCATAACGGTCTCACTACTGGGGGCATTCTGGACGTCTGGACTCAGGTAACGAGTCTAGAGATTGGGGATGTTTCTTATATGTTTGAATATGTTGAGGTGAAGTCTTTTTAATCACTTCTCTGGTCGAAATGCTTTTTCTGAAGGATTATTTTGCATTAGCTTCATCAGTGGTATAGCATCCTGGCAAGAACAGGGTTTGTAGATTCTAGCGCAGGTAAAGACCAAGACGAAATGTCCTTGCATCAACGGCAATAAACCCTAACCCTCAAAACATTATTTCAACACATAGCAACATTCAATAAACCGTAGCTTAGTCTTTTCCCCCTCTGATTTACATGCAAAATAGATGATTTTATTGCCATCTATGAGAGCAGCTCCCAACTGCCATGTTGTAGACAGTTCTTACACTAGATAATATCTCATATCACTAATATATATAATTCTATTGTATCTACATTATTTACATATTTGTATTTTCTCTGGGGCACCACGGCACTGTCACCTCACAGGAAGAAGGGCCTGGGTTTGATCACATAGTTTCCTCCAACAGCCCAAAGACATGCAAGTCAAGTGGTCTGGATGATTCTCTGTGTTAACCCTGTGATTGACTGGAGACCTGTCCAAGGTGTTTCCCTGCCTTCATCCCAATGCATGCTGGGATAGGCTCCAGCCCATCATTACCCTGAATAGGAATAAGCAAAAAAGAAAATGAATGAATGTGTTTTCTCAGACACCTACACCTATCAGACAACCTGCTGGAGCAGCTCCCTGCTGCAGCGCTGCAGACGGCTCCCAGGCTAGAGATCCTCTCTCTTCACAGTAACCCCTGGACCTGTGACTGTCAACTCCACTGGTTGGTAGAGTGGAGCTCCAAACATGAGGGTAAGGACAGATGGCTCTCTGGGTGAATACTTTCGTACTGTCTTACTTAAGTTCTTACTTTATTACCTTAAAACTTTATAAAAAACACTTTCATGGTGCCATAAAGCAGCATCTGAAGAGGTGGAAAGGGATGTACCTCAGAGGGAGGATTGAGGAACAGGCTGTCACAGGCTGGAGGACCAAAGAAAACATGAAATATTGCTAAAATGTCCTCGCTGTCAAGTCATTTGTACAAGGATCATGCATTGACTGGTCCAAGTCCAGTGGCCCACCTACAAACAGTATAGCAACTTGTCAGAAATAAGCTTGCTTATAGGTTAGCATGGTGTTTACTTCAAATATTGCAGTTTTTGTGGGCAGAGGGATGCAAAAGTCTGTAGCAGTGATAAATCTGCACAGCATAGCTGCCTATTGCTGCAGTAATGGAAAAACAACAACAGCAACATTGAGATTTGTTAAATCTGTCAAGGCAAGAACCACATGTCAAATACTCAGATCCTCTAAACTAATACTCTAATGTTATAATAATACTCAAACTAAGACTCTAATCTTGACTAATGCTCTCGTCCTCTAAACTAATCATGTCATTTTATACTAAGACTCAGAATCAGCCCCTCTGTCTTTCATTTATTTTTCTCTACGGTGCTTTTTTTTCTTTTTCATTTCTTTCTCATCCTAAACTTCACACATATGGTCGTAAACTAAAATCATTTGTTGTTGCGTTGTTATGTTTTCCCATATCATCTATAAGCAGTCCCATATGTTAGCTGTTTGTACCAGCAGAACAGTTGATAATACATCATTAAGTTTATAGCCGGTTTCTTCTGACAATACGAGGCGCTGAAAGCCAGACACATGAACTTCCACTGAACTCAAACTCAGGAATAGATTATATATTTTTATATCTTTTTAAATTTTTTTCCTAACTATTATTATCCTAGCTCACTGTGTTTTATTTGTGAACTTTTTAACTCCAAGGAAGATTGTGACTATTCCCTTACCTTTTTCTCACTCTTTCTCTACCTCCTTCTCCCTTTGCTCTCTCTCTCACTCTTCCTCTATCTCTTCCTCCCACCCTTTATCTTTCCTTCTTGCCCTTCTCTCCCTCCCCCCTCCCACTTTCTTCCTTCCTCCTTCCCTTCCCCTTTCTGCTCCATCCCTCTTTCCCTCCAATCTCCCTCCACCACTCTTTCTCTCTCTCTGTATTACTCCCAGGGGTAATAAAGTGTAAGAAGGAGCGTGACCCAGGCTCCAGTGAGTCTTGCCCCCGGTGCTCCTCTCCTCAACCCCTGAATGGAAGCCTCTTTCTGGAATTGACTCCTGACAAGCTTCCCTGTGAACGCCCGGCCCTCCACTCCCCTCTCAAACAGTGGGACAGCCCAGTGTATGGTGAATCTGACGCGGAGCCTGATCTCCCGTACACCCATGACCTCGAAAGACCTTTGGGCCACCTGACCTTCGTTCTCTCCGACAGCCACGGGAACAGTGCCCACGTGGCGTGTGACGTGCGCCGGCCTGGCGACAGTTCACCGATGACTTGGACCCAGAATCCACGTTTGCCCAGGGAGGTTTCCGTCAACGTGTCGCTGGTGACTGTCCTCGAGTGCGAGATTGATCGGGAGACATTGCAAAATCTATGGCGGCTGGTAGCGTATTACTATGAAAGCCCTGCAATCTTAGAGAGAGGGCTACAAAAGGGCAACACAACCAGAGTAACTTATCAATACGTCCAAGCCCTCAATGAAAATTCCCCTTACTTCACCGACTTAAAGGGTTACTTGGTGGCAGAGCCCTCGTGGCTGCTTCAACCCAAAGTCACTTTGCAGCTTAATAGGCGCCAAACGACAACCAAGAAACTTGTGATGGATTTTACTACTGTAATCTCCAGGCAGGAGATTAACAACCATGGAGGGCAGGAAGATGACAATGATGACATTGCTTCCTCCTGGGCACTGATTCGCCAAAGGACAGCAGGGCGGGTTCAGTCCACCCTTGAGGGTTCGAAGGTCCATTTGCAATGTGAGGTTGTCACTTCAGGTTCGGAGGTGAAAGTGGAGTGGATGCTGCCAGATCTGTCCATTGTCGAAAGTCTGACTGATAAAATCCAAATTTATGAAACAGGGGGACTTGTGATTCTGAATACCACGCTGTCCGACTCAGGCCTTTACCACTGCATGGTCAGAACCAAAGCCGGTGTGGACTTGGTGCCTGTGAGGCTCACCGTCAAAGAACGCTCACTCAGCCCCGCTGCTTTCAATGGTCAAAAAATGATAGTTGAGAAAGGACGCTCACTTTTGCTCCCTTGCGAAGTGACCTCGGCCCAACCCAGTCAAACCATCTGGTACCTGCCCAAAAATAAGATTCTGCTGCCCACACAACAGACAAGAAGGGCAGAAGTGATGGGAAATGGGACTTTGGTGGTGAAGAAACTGACCCAAGAGGACACAGGGGAATACAGCTGCATGGCCTCAAACCTATACGGAGTCGACATGCTGTCACACATGGTGGAAGTTATAGGAGAGAAGGAATCTGATAGTTCCAAAGTAAAGACAGAGAAAGGGCGGACAATCTTATTGGTTGGCGGGGAGGAAGGAGAGGGATCAGGGGTAGATTATCAGGAAATTAAACGCCCTTTTGCTACACAGTCACCTAAGACGGTAGGAACACGTCAGAGGAATCCCGGTGGGTTTATCAAAGGGAAAATAATGAAAGATTCAAAGAGAAAACCTAATAAATCTGTAAAGGAATTGGATCCAAATCGCTGGGCAGAGATATTGGCTAAAGCTAACACTAGAGCAAACACTGCTCTGCCCACAATGCAATCACTAACAGAGCCAAACACTAAAATGGTAACTACTGCGATGGCCAAAACTAGTACTCCCAAACCTACCACTACAACTACTACCACAACTACCACTACTACTTCTACTACCACCGATTTTCCCGATATTACTAGTCCTGATGTTACGACGGAGCCAATAAATTTAACCATCAACCCAAGAGCTAAATCTGAGGCCCACATAACAGAGAAAGAGAAGGATAAAGATGAGGAGTCTGATACGTCAGAAAATCAGCAAGAGGTCTTACAACCCACTCTTGGAAGACCAGTGGTTCAGCTCCCCAGAAGCAAGGAACCATCCGTGAACCGTGGTGGGGGTATCGCAGAAAAAACTGATTCTGTCACAGATCCTCCTGCCAATCAAACTCCTCAGCCAATCACACAGTCAGAAAAAAGGTACACAGGGGAGGGGAGAAGGAACTCTCCCGGTTGGTCAAACAGGAGGAGGCCGCCTTTCAGACGTAGACGACCACCAATGAGAAGAGTCCATCCGCACCTGAACCCCTCCCACCCTTCATCAAACAAGCCCCAAACAACCCTTCGCAAACCCACCACCACCACCACGGCAACAACAACAACCACAACAACAACCACAACAACAACAACTACAACAACAACAACAACTACAACAACAGCTCCAACCACAGAGGGAAAACATGAAGCTTCAGAGGAAGATGAAGGTGATGTAGCATATTCTGAAGATTACGATGACAAGGATGGTGATAGATTGGATGCAAAGGAAGGTTTAAACGGTGAAAGCATTCCTACCACAACTACGTCAGGTAGAGAAAATGACTCCAAGGTAAGTTCGAAGTTCGCTCCAAGTTCTTCAAGTAGACATAATTTGCCTCATCCAAAGACTATTCCAACTCCACAGCCAGACAGTATCCCTTATCCCACTGAAATGACTGTTGAGGAAGAGGAGAAAGACTCAGGTGAAGGGAAGGAGAGAGGGAAGGGAAAATTCAAGGGAGAGATTGGAAAACAAAGTGAAATAGGCAAAGAAGAGACGGAAAATCTCAAAGAAGAAAAGGGCAGTGACAAAGACAAACCTACAGGAGAGAAGGAGCGTGAGCATGTAAAAACAAAGGAAGAGCAAGAAAAACAGTCTAGACTAGACAAAGGAGGCAGGGAGAGGGAGAACGTAAAACCTAAAAAGGAGGGCTACAATACGCCAGATAGCGCCCCACGAACAACCCAAAACAGGCAACCACCTAGAACTACTTCACAGGAAGGCAAAACACACACACAAGCAAGAACTTCCCCTTCCAAGGTCATTCCTTCACACACAAACAGAGGCAGAACGAGAGAAGAAGTCAGACGGAAAGAAGAAGATGAACAGGCGGAAAAGTCAAAAGCAAAGCCCGAGATCTCCACTTTCCCCAGAGTGGATCCAGTTCACCCCTGGATCCACCAGCACAATCAGAGAAAAGGGCAACAGTCCTCACACACAGACCAGGACAGAGATGGAAGGAAAGAAAAAGAGACAGAAGAAGGTAAAAGAAAAGGAAAAGTGGTGGAAAAGCAGCAGGAAAGGTTTTCTCAGCTTCCTCACATCCCCCCAACCTCCCACTGGCCTTCACACCATCATCACCATCACTATCACCCCCTCTACCCTTCCTGGCCCGGTCAAAGGTCATTTTCTCGTCCCAGGCAAGGTAATTAAAGCTTCTCGTTAAAACGTTGTTGTGAAATAAGTTGTGATGACAAAATGTAAGAGGCAAAAAAACAAAACACGACTGGCACTATTATACAGCCACTATTATACAACTACTATATAAGCAGCAGTCCTCACAACAGAGCAGAAATAATGAATATAATGAAATTAATATAATATTCCAACAAAGAGCAGCTGACAAGGGCAATAGATTGGATAGTACTTTGTGTTAGCATTAGTTTGACTGATATGGGTTTTTGAAGGCCATTTTTGGATTGAAGCTGCCAATAGTTCATATTTCAAGATCTAAATGTGACCATTTTCATGCCAAAAAATACAGTCCAAGTACAAAGTGTTTCCCCCCAGAATTGTATTTTTGGCAGGGTGGAAAAGCGTCTGAAACAGTATTTAGACCATGGGACACTAAAACTCTATTGAAACCTGGATAATGAAATTATTGTTGGGGGGTTAGCAGCTCTGAAAGGCAGGGTTACCCATCCCACCTATTCACTGGAAGGGGAATCTCTGGGATACATAAATGCCTTTAAATGAAAATGTATTTTTCAAAAAGCATCCTAAAACAATTAAAATGAATAAATAAAATTTGCAAGGAAAGAAATCATTGGACATCCAGTGGACAACATAATAAAAAGCCAATATTGGCCTCATAGATTCATCCCTAGTCTAACCCTAGTTAGCAGTGGACATGTACTGAGATGCTGTTAGACACAAGGCTTGCTCTCTGATTCTAGGTCCTGGGTTGTACCCTTTGCCCACCCACCGACCCTGGCCTCTACCCCACCTCAGGGCTCAAGGGTCGGGGGTCACCAACCGACCAGGGATCACCGCGGAGACAGTGAAGCCGACACCTATTGTTTCCGAGTCATCAGGAAACTCCAGATTCGCTCCCCACACATCACATCATCATCATCATCAACATGCTGGTGGTGGGAGCGGGACTCAAACCAGAGATCAACTGCTTCTATCAAAGCTGAGGAACAGATACAGACAGGTATGATGAGTGGTGAGTGGGTGTGCAGAGTTTGCAAAGTGCTTTACAAAAAGCATAAAAAGTAAAATTAAGGGGACAAACACTGGAAAGAAATTGTAGAACTGTATTGATTTTGATTTTTCCAGGCGCAGCTCGATCGCATCGCTCAACTAGGGAGGAGGGTGACCCTTCCATTGACACCCAAACCTTGCATAAGCTACCACCACCCTCCATCCTCCAACACACCCAAACCCAGCCTTCCCCCCTTGTACAAACCCCATATACCCAAGCCACCAGCACCCACCGCTTCATACACCTACACCCTGAAACCTCCAAAACCCGCTAAACCCTCATCATCATCTTTCTCTGGTCTCTTCCCTACCTCCCTCCCTCGCCCCCACACCACCGCTGGGCCCTTATATGGAGGTCGGTGGCCTTTTGGAGGTAAGAGCACTATTGAAAAAATATCTATTTTAAATATATGTATCATTACTATTATTATTATTATTATTATTATTATTATTTGTTGTTATTATTACATAAAACAGATCATTACAATCCTTAGTTCTGATTGGCTGAATCATGTTTGAAGACCCGTTAAACACAAATCTGTGACTTGTGCAAGCCAAAAATCACAACTATTATTTAAAGATTCTATGTGTAGCATTTTTAGACATCAATATATCATTGTTAAATTGATTATTATTATTAGTGTTAAATGTTAAATTGTAAAATGTATCCAAGGACGAATCAGCTCTCGCCGTCCCACTGCCGTGCCTCCTTTCCCGGGGCTGATGGGAGTGGGAGGTGGTGGGGTGAAGCCCCGCATCACCACGGTAACCATGGCTAGTGTGTCAGTGCTGGCTGAGAGCGATGTGTTCCTGCCCTGTGAAGCATCAGGAAGCCCTGAACCCAACCTGTCATGGACCAAAGTCTCCACAGGTGAGAGAGAGAGAGAGAGAGAGAGAGAGAGAGAGAGAGAGAAAGAGAGAGGGAACTGTTACAAGGAATTGGGAAATGTTACAAGGTTATTGTTGGTTATTGTATTGTTACAGGTGTCACAGGTGTCATTTTTGCATTTTCCTCTCTCTATTCCCTCCTCAGGCGCCACCATCCCAGCCAACACCAAGCATGGTCTCCGATTTGAAGTCTTCAAGAACGGCACTTTTGTCATTAAAAATGTCCAGCTCCAAGACCGAGGTCAGTACCTCTGCACAGCCCAGAACAGGTTTGGATCGGACCGTCTGGTGATCACCTTGGCTGTCCGGACAGAGGCACCCAAGATCCTATCACCCAAGTCCACAGAAGTAGCAGTCTACTTGGGGAAGCATGTCAGTCTAGACTGCCTTGCTTCTGGAAAACCACCAGCCCAAGTTTCTTGGATTCTTCCAGACAGGACGTTTGTTCGGGAAGTCGGGCCTGCTCACAGTCTCCTCTCTCCGGTATCTCTGCTTCAAAACGGGACCCTACAAATTCAATCTGCCAATTTCTCCAGCAAAGGGCACTATAAGTGTATTGCAAGCAATGCAGCGGGTGCTGACACAATTACCTATCATCTCCACGTGGCGGCTCTGCCTCCGAGCATCAATGAGGCAGCGTTGGATACTGTGATGATTCAGCCAGGTATGGTATGGAAATGTCAAGGTCACACACATAATCAGTGTCCCCAAAGTCAGAAATGTAAAAATTCACAATGTCAAGGTATCCCACTTTTTCTGATCTAATCTAACCAGGCAGGAGTGTGTATGTCCACTGCTCTGCGAAAGGTGAACCGGTGCCCATGCTGAAATGGACGCTCCCAGCAGGGGTCCATGTTAAGCCATCTCAGTTCTTGGGACGCAGGCTGTTCGTCTTCCCCAACGGGACGCTCTATATAAGGAACGTTTCACCCGCTGATGCTGGGAGGTATGGGAGTTACATATGTTTCTTTCTTTCAGTCTATTGTTATGAGATATGGTCTGTATCTGCTGGTTAAATAAGAATATTTCTTTAGTTAAAGCTGCGCTAGGAAAATCCTTCTGATACGAGATCATGTCTGTTTAAATTGTCAGATGAGCAATATTTTAAAATCTGTTATCTAGAGATTGTGTATTTCATTGCACATTCATAGTTCAACTACAGTAGAGGTCATTCAAGCTTGTAGAGGTTATGTGTATCCTTAGATAAAGACAGTAGATGCTGGGTATATGCATAGCTAAATAAAGAAGTTGTGTGCTTTCAGTCCATTCACAGTATTCCTATTCCAAGCAATATAAGAAATGTATTTACAATACAACTGCAACTAGTTAGGCTGCTAATGTTCAAAACGTGCTTCTGTGATTGTTTATTATTCACCCTTCTATCAATCTTTTCACAGGTATGAGTGTTTGGCCACTAACGCCGTAGGCATCGCCAAAAGAACTCTCCACCTGGAGGTCAAAGCAGATCTCCCCTACCCCCCTCGCCAACCTCCACCTCCTCCTCCTCCTCCTCCTCCCATCCCTCCATTCAACCGCCACGCCGTCCCAAGGCCATCCCGGCAGCACACAGGTCTCAGCAATGTACGGTTCGACTGTCTACCTCCACTGTCCTGAATCTATCGGGTCGACAAGAGGGACCATCTGGCAATTACCCTCCAAGACCATAATGGAGCATCGATACAGGTAAATGAAATGCCTAGTTTTTAACTGCATGTGCGTACATGCTTTATATACACAATTAAAAAGGTTTAAGATGTCATTAAATTTGATTGACTGCGTGGAGCTCTGTCTCTTTCCTCTCCCCATCTCTTTCCAGTCCAGAGAGACCAATAACCGTGTTTCGTAACGGGACTCTGAGGATCCTCCAGCTGACAGAGCTGGATGGTGGAAATTATCTGTGTGTCTTCCAGCGACCCAATGGGGAGGACATGGAGCTCTTCCAGGTAAGAATGGATCAGGGACGTAAAGTAAAGATTTCAGATTTGAGGAAATTTTTTTGTTCATCATGAATCCCTATGCTGTTTCTTACCATCACAGATCATGTTGTAAAGAAGGCAAACACTTCTTTATGCCTTCCTTGATCATATTAAGAGACATGGATTCTCAAATGGTGTGCTTTAATAGGAAATTTAATCTAATCAAGTCCATCCATAAGAGCCAGATTTTCTTAGTCAAGCAGGTGTGAAAATACCTCAAGGAATCAAAAAAGAGGTCCACACAGTTAAAGAGTAGGATTGTCCTTAGTATTTCTGTTTCATTTGATTATACACAGTAGGAAGTATGGTAGAAAGAAATGGTATGACATGCAGCCAGGTTCAGACCCTCAATGCTGCAAGTATGTGGTATTTGCCTTAGCCTGCTGAGCTAACAGTACATCCCAGAGAAAAGTATGCACATTTGAGTTTGAGTTTTAGAAACACACCGGTAAGCTGTCAGTCATAGGAAGCCGTGACGTAATATATTTAAGTGTTGTGCACGTGTTGTGAAATTTCTATCTATGTATTTACTCACTGACATTGTTTGTTTATATGTGTACCAGGTGGAGGTGTTGATGACCCCTCCCAGGATCGAACACTTGAGAACCGCCCAGAATAGGGTCACCTTCGGAGAGAAGTTCCAGGTATCTATGTGGAGCTATTTAGTTAGGTTGAACAAAACCCCGTAGGCTGCTAGGTGAGCAGCCTTACAACAGAGTACATTTGTCAGATTAACTCACTAAATCAGTTTTTAATCACATTCAACCACAAACTAATTATGTCAAGCATGTGGGTCCCTAGAGAACAAGTTTGGAAACCACTGACCAATCAAATATTTTAGCTGATGTAACTCAGATCTAATATCACCTGCACATTCTGTTCCGAAATCATCGATTCACTCATTCTCTCCCTCCCTCTTTGTTTCCTTTCTAGATGGACTGTGTAGCGACGGGCCTCCCTGATCCGGAAGTTTCCTGGAGCCTCCCAGATGGAACCTTAATCAACAACGCCCTCCAGTCGGACGACAGCGGCATTCGTAACCGCCGTTACGTTATATTTGGAAACGGAACTTTACTCCTCCAGCAGATGGGTAAAAAAGACGAGGGCGACTACACCTGCTATGCCAAGAACAAACTGGGCAAGGATGAGAGAAAAGTGAGTGTCAAGGTTGGACCCCATGCTCCCAAGATTAGATTAAAGTCGCAGTCATTGGTGAGGGCGAGGTTGGGAGAATCAGCTAAGCTGAGTTGTCAGGCAATAGGTGAGCCTACACCAAGAATCATGTGGATCTCACCAGGAAATGTTGTCATATTAGTGTCATCGGATAGATATCAGATTTTGGACGATGGGATGTTAGTAGTGAGGAAAGTGACCCTTGTAGATCAAGGGCAATATGCATGTGTGGCCCGTAACTCAGCTGGTGATGATGTTAAAAACATGCAACTCGAAGTCGAGTCCCAGGAACCCTATATCGATGGAGTGAAAGGGAAGAGTACCACAAAGGTTTTGGCTGTTTCATACCAAACAATGCTGCTGGATTGCAGAGCAGAGGGGAAACCAGAGCCAAGAATGTCATGGGTTACTCCTTATGGCCACTCGCTCCCAACACCATACCTGGGCGGCCGCTTCCAAGTCCACCGAAACGGGAGCTTGGAGCTGAGAGGGGTGAGAAAAACCGATGAAGGGAGGTACATGTGTCTGGCTAAAAACCATCTGGGTGAAGCTTCACTTTTGGTTGAATTAGATGTGGCAGCACTAGCAGAGAAACCAAGCTTCGCTATTCCCAATATTGAAATCTTACCGATCAAACAAGACAGTGGGGAATTGACCCTGGAGTGCCCTGCTCGTGGTAAGCCGCACCCAGAGTTTGCTTGGGTCCTACCCAATGGGACAGCATTAACGCCTGGTGTCAGACTCCAACGCTTCACCCATCATCTGGGGAACGGGACTCTTCAGATCGCTCAACCAGTTGCAAGTGATAAGGGAGTGTACCGGTGCGTTGCAAAAAATGTAGCTGGACAAGCGGAGAAACGTTATTCCCTGGAGGCAGGCAGAAAGCCGGTGATTAGAGGATCTACAGGTATGTTTTTGTATTTCGTCATTTTCCTGTAGACATCTCTAGTCTCATCCCCTCCCCTTTCCCCTCTATTTATAGTTGACATTGTACCCTGCAGGAAATGTTAAAAAGTTGACTTTTTTTCAGGTGGGATGAAGATCACCTATGGCCACAGCCTGAACTTGCCCTGCTCCGTGGATGGCTGGCCACAGGCATCAATCACATGGATCCTTCCCAATGGCCTTGTTTTGGACAAACCCCAAACCATTGGCCGGGTCTCTTTCCTAGCCAATGGCACACTCCAGCTCAGAGAGATTGCCACCTTCGACAAGGGAACATACATCTGCAAAGCCTCTAACACCTTCGGCTCATCAACATTATCCTACCCGGTCGCAGTAATGGTTTTCCCACCACGTATCACCAACGCACCGGCCTCTATCACCAGAGTCAACCGAGGAGCACCGGTGACATTAAATTGTGTTGCGGCTGGTATTCCCAAACCAGATATTTCATGGACGTTGCCTGGACGCACCACGTTGGTGCCCCCATAACCGGTTCACAGTGCAGGGAGGGATTCACATGTCAGAGGAGGGGAGTCTGGTTATACAGAACCCTGTGCTCATGAACTCTGGCATTTACAAATGCAATGCTAAAAATGCCCTCGGGACAGACTTTAAATCTACGTACCTACAAGTGATCTGAGTGACAGTTGCAAAGCTTCATGCTGTATTAGTAAAAAGTAAAAGCAGAAGGATGAGAATTTTCCTCCATTAGGATTTGAATATACAAATGCTATGATAAGGATTCCCTGGGGACAGACTAAGCTGCCTAGCTACAGACAACTAAGATATTTTGCAAAGCAATTTCCACTTAACACTTGCAAGTAGTCTGAGAAACTTTTCATTATGGAGTTCCATATCAACTACAGTTTATCCACAGCCAGTTATGAGGAGCGAAGTGCCTTAATAATGCTGGCACATGGGTCCATCATAACATAACTCCAGCGATGTACTTCATTAATAAAGTCCCATATTTTATGAATTTGTAGTGAACAATGACTCCTTTCTATGATGATACAAATATACCAAGTTGCTGTTGCCCTGCAGTGTGTATCAGCAAATGGATTATGTATGTGTATGTATAATTATGTAATAGTGTGTGAGTTTAATAATAGCTACATAGGACCTTCATGAATATAAATTACATTTTTATATCACTTTCATTAGGTGTTCATGTAATACTAATAGCAGTGGAACAGGGTGTGAATATATTCGGTGAAATTTCAAATTTAATTTTCAAATCCACCTGGAAACTGCCATTTTAACTGAAAATATATGGGGTTCATTGTGCAAATTGGTGTTGTGAAGCTGTTCCTTAGTTGAACATTATATTTAGTTTTATCCATTATTCAAAGTGCTATCAATCCTCTTTTTTGTATTTGTGCTTACAGTCCAATTAGCTGCAGCTAGATTAATGACTACTGCTTTGTTAGCTGTTCATTGTACTTGCTACCATTATCTCACTAGTTAGGTACATAGTTTGTTAACTATAGTCACTGAAAGGATATTTGGCCAAACACTAGCTTGCTAGCTTGCAAAATCACTATGCTAGCTAGCTAACAGTTGCTAGCAAGGTAGCAACTGTAGTAGTAGGTAGTAGCACTAAATCCACAGAAGAGGACGAGAAGCAGTTGGGCAATACAAAGGGATGGCACATGTAACAAACAGCATATCATTTAAAAGCATATAATTTATAAGTCAAAAAATGCTTTTTTTGCTCAATCAATTGGCACACTGTTGGTATGTCGCAATAAGTATTAACTGGCCACCCAATGCAGGTTGACATATTCACGAATGCTCCATGTGGCTGTTATGAAGCTCAGCTGAGATGTTATGAATGCATTTTAAACTGGAATTACAGGAGTTACAGAGAGGTAAAATGATTTTTATATGTTATTATTTTATGTTAGGTCATGAGAGGTCATGTTAATGTCATACAAAATCGATCGAAAAGACATTCAAATGAATTCTAAAAGTGTCATGAAAAATGCTGTATTATTTATGATATAAGTGTGTAAAAATCCACAGTAGCAATAGTATGCAATTTATTGATGAAACATAGTTGATCAAACTTTCTTCTATATGCATCATACACTCCAACTGCTTAGATGAAGCTTCCTCACTGGACAGCATTAAATTAACCTGTTGTCTATGTAGTTCTGGTGTTGTGTTTATAAGTGATGTTTTGGACTGAGAATTGATTCAAAATGCGCGGACGGATCAGTTTTCATCTTCGCTCTAGTCCCGTATAGTGAAATATAGCAAGTACAGATTCAATCTCATTTTGTTCAATCATATTCTTCTCAAAGCTTGACTGGCAGCTGGTGTCATTCATCAGTGGCATATTTGAGCAACCTGTGTTTGCTCAGGTCAAATAACAGGATACACCAATTTATAACAAAGCCAACCTCCTTGTTGCTGATTGTGGGATATCAGCGTTATCAAAGCAGCCTCACAGATGCTCTCCTAAGACTCTGGTCAGGACCAGGTGAACTCTATGGATGGATGGTTTCCCTGGTGGCTGATTATAAAGCCTGTGCTAGTGGCTGCCCATCAGTAGCCTTTTGCCCTGTTGAGAAAACAAAGTCATACTGTATTTTACTATTTTGTATAAAATATATGTCTAAAACACAGGTGTTTAGTGTTCTATTTCTATTTGAAAATGTGAATCCAACACACATTGCAATTTCTGTGTGTGTGTGTGTGTGTGTGTGTGTGTATGCTAGTGTGTAAATGCATGCTATATTTCAGTATTGGTTTGCTTTCTCCTCCAGAATGTGAAAGTCCCACTGAGGCTTGCTGTCAGACAGACAGGCCTTTGACTCAGAAAGGAGAAGGGAGCTTTGTAAGACACAAACGTTGGGATTGTTTAACGCAGAGCGAGTGTGTGTATGTGTGTACGTGTTTGTTGTGTGTATGTGTGTGTGTGTGAGAGAGAGAGAGAGAAAGAGACTATGTGTGTGTCTTTGAGAAAGAGAGAGTGTATGTTTCTGTGAGGAAGAGACTGTGTGTGTGTGTGTGTGTGTGTGTGTGTGTGTGTGAGAATGTGCGAGAGAGAGATTGTCTGAGAGAGGAATAAGAGAACAAGTGTTTTGATATGTGTCTGTGTGTGTTGTGATTGTTCAGAAAGTGTGTGTACATGTGCATGCTGTATGTGTGCATGAGTGTGTGTGTGTATGTTTATTGGGATTGTTGCACGGAGAGTCTATCAAAATGGAAGCGCAGCAGCTCCTCGTACAGCCACATTTCACACGGTGAGTGACACAGATTTCTTTTCATTCTTTTCATATTGCTCTTCTGTATAAAACCTTGTTCTTCAAAAAGTGACAAAAAGCTGGTTGATTCCACATGGAGTATCCACCTTTCCATGTAATCTCCCTAATTAAAAAATGAATTTAAAGCAATATGCAGCTTGCAAAAAATGCATCTGACCGAAGTCGTTGCTCAGTACTGGACAGTAGTACAGTATTTTTCAGATAACGCGTGAAAGCTGATTGTAAGCATGTCACAGAGAAACAAGCTAACGGTGAAATGAGGAAGAGAACAATACTGCTTTCTAGTACAACTATTGGAATATTACTTTTACTAACCCATCCCTTCATAACCCATTGCTAGTCAAAACACAGATTTACACGTTTTCCTAGAAAGACAGGGGCAAGAGAAAAGTAAATTTCCCTGTAAGCATCAATAAAGCATTCAGGGTGAGACATTTCTTTTCACTCTTGGTTCAGAGTCCTCTCTGTTTGATACCTGGTAAGCATAAAGTAACCTAGGCTGCTGAGTTTGTCCTTTAGTCCTAGTTACCTAATACCCAGCAGGCCACTCTCCAAGCCAGGTGTGTGTGTGTGTGTGTTTTCTTTATTCTTTATTGATTTTGCCTCACAAGCAGCTTCCCATCACCAAGGTCTGAGACAATGAGGACAAGACATTGACTAAACCAGATTCCGATGTCTGCACTGAGTGTACAAAACATCAGCCTTCCTCCTGTTGAGTGTCAAGAGGACTAAAACCCTCTTTGACATCTCCTCACCTTCGTCTCCATCTGCCCTTCATGACTGAAGTGTTTTTTATAGGTGAAATCCATCAGGAATCACAGTTCTCACCTGATTCACCTGCTCAACCTGTTTCATGGAAAGACTTAATGTTTTAATCAACTCAGTGTTCAGTGACCACTCTGAACATGGAGCGTATCTGTGCCTTCCAGTGGATTTTCACAGCAATAATCGATCTACCACTGGCCAGACAGTTTTCACTCATTCAGTTACTAAGATGGTAATTGGCATTTAGATTTAAAATGACTATTATTCATAAGCTGAGTCACTAACAAAAAGAACTGGCAAGCACCCATTTGGAGCCATCTACTGGATCCCAGAGGCCCTGTCAGCTTCTTTCTATCAGCAGGCTTCAGTTTTCCCTGCTGCTTCTGAAGGATCACCTCTAGAAAGGACTTGCTGACATTTTGTGGTAAATGGTGTGAGAAACTCCATACAATCCCGAATGAAAGCAAGAAGCTGTTAATTGAGGGTGCTGATTATAACTGTGACTATTGACTAATGACTAACCGGCATTAGGATGTGTCTCCCACTGATTTAACAGACATCTATGAGGGAGCAACCCTTAGATGTACCAGCACAATGATCATGTAATATTGTTGATTTGAATGGTGGATGCATGATGATTCATGATTCTTGATAGTGACTTCACTTTGGATGGAGTAGGCAATCATGTGGCTGGAATCTGATACATTGCAACCTATTACCTACACATTACAGCCATGTTGGTTCATGGAATGTGACCATGTGATCAGCTGATCTGGTCACATGACTGGTTAGTCAGCGTGAGAACCAAAACCAAACCTCCAGGAAGGAAAACCTCTGTCTGTCCCTGCCTCATTATTTCACAATCATGATTATTAAACATTTGTTACTCAAAAATAAAAAATATAGTATTTTATGGTATTATTAGCTCCTTTGGGACCACTATAATATTCCTATAATATACCTATAGGGACTTATAGTGTGTCTGATGTACTCAATAGTGATCTTATAGTGATTTAATCACACTAAATGGCATTTTTTATTATCTCATATGACATCACTAGAATATACAGTACCTATAGTATATTATATACAGTCTATTGTTTTGCTGTATTTTGCTGTAATGTTTGTATAGCATCCTGCTATAAAGTATTATAAGAAGCTTATAATAATTGCAAATTGTTGTTTTTTCCTCTTTCTCTTTAAAATTATTTCTCCCTCTAAGGCCACAGTAAGCTGCTGAGAGAGCATCACTGGTATTGTTGCATCTCTGGTCTCCTCCTTCCCCTGTCCATCCTCCATCTCACCCTCCATCCCCCCTCCCCTCCCTCCCTCCCTGTCCCCCTCCATCCATCCACCCCCTCTCCTCTCCACACACGCACCCCGCCTTGCGTATCGCCTCCTCCGGCACAATGACCAACGATTCCCCGGAGGAGACCCGAGCACCGGGCGGCGGAGGAGGAGGAGGCGGAGGAGGAAACACAAGAAGAAACCGAGCGGACGACAATGTCACCATCCTCACATCCTCCATGGATTTAAGCAGGAACAGCAGGAGCCGACCCAGCAGCAGCAACGATGCCGCCCCGAGCCTCACGTCCTCCGTGGATCTGAGCGCCTCCTCCCTGGACATGAGCATCCAGACGCGGATCTTTAAGATCATCGTCATCGGGGACTCCAACGTGGGGAAGACCTGCCTCACCTTCCGCTTCACCGGGGGCAGCTTCCCCGACAAGACCGAGGCCACCATCGGCGTGGATTTCAGGGAGAAGGCGGTGGAGATCGAGGGGGAGACCATAAAGGTAAAACAGCAGCAGAGGAGAGGGTATGGTGGAGGGGGTATTTCCTCTCCTCCACCCCCTCCTTTCTCCACTGGTTTTTGTTGCTCATTTATCAGCTGCAGCCACCACGTTTGGGCCTATGCATTTATTCTCCCATTTTATTATACATTTCACATATACATCACATGTTTAGATATGGATCAGAAACATACTAAAATTCCAAAATGTGTATGTACAATGTCATGAAGGTGACATTCAAACATTTTGGATAGCCTATTAGATATATGCTGTCAACAACAGTCCACAGGAAAATAACGTTTTGAATGGATGTCCTATATATGTACACATATATTTGGACCAATTTTTGAATATTTAAAAAAAATGTCTCTTAGCATTGTGTTGATGGTTGATGATATAATGTGTTTTCTTTGTGTAGCTATATTTATCAAGGCTCAACCTCCCATTCCCCCCCCCCCCCCAACCTGTTATTGGGTTAGCTGCTAAGAAACCATCAGCACCAGTAGCCTGTTGTTTTCCTGTTTCTGACAGGCACTGGGCATTCCCAATGAAAAATCACTGCAATATTCCTATAATATTCCTATAGGGATTCATAGTGTGTTTACTAAATCAATTAACCTAATGGTGTTCATTATGTTCTATATCACTATAATACTCCCATAGGATATTATGTATGGTTTATGGTATTTCTGTAGTATATGTATTACTATACTACTGTACTGTATTACTATAGAAAGATAACGAGCAAGATTACAAGATGTCATTTTCATAGAAATACCAACAAATTCCTCTTATAAACTGTTAATAAGCAGTCCGTGCTCCGTGACTAGACTGTCAGCCATGTCAGTCACAACAAATTCTCTAGAAAAAACAACAGCATTAAAAATGTAGGCCGTACTGATAGTAGTCTGGTAATTGTTGAATTAAAATTTAATGATTTACGAGATCTTTAGTAGGAATAGAAATTGGCAGATGGAGCAAATCAATGTTAATGCCATAGGACAGTGGGCTATAGCAAGAGCATCAAATGATTTTAGCATAATTGCCCATCTGTATTACATAAAAGCCCTCTAAACATGAAACACAATCACACACACACCACACACACACACCTTCCCCCTCCTCAGCTGGCCGACGCATTTGCAAGCAACCGCTATATCCCCCAAACCCAACACACACATATAGACACACACACACACACACACACCACCCCTCTTTCTCTCTCAGTGGGCCAGTCTGTCTGCAACCTCAGGATGCCCCCCAAACATTGACTCACCCACACACACACACACACACACACACACACACACACTTTACACCTATTAGGTCAGTGTGTCTGCATCATTCAATAGTCCCACGCCATACACATAGACTCTCTCTCTCTCTCTCTCTCTCTCTCTCTCTCTCTCTCTCTCTCTCTCTCTCTCTCTCTCTCTCTCTCTCTCTCTCTCTCTCTCTCTCACACACACACACACACACACACACACACACACACACACTCTCTGAACCACTACTTTTCACTCAGATAGCAGTATTAACCCATCCCACACTTTTGATGCCATTTTCTTCAGACAGCCATCTGCCTCCATATACTAGCTGTGCAGTTACTCCATGTTGGTGGATCACATCGAGGTGGAGCAATAAGTAGAAGATATTGTTTTAATAAGATATTGTTTTCTCTATAAAGCGTTGGTCTGGATATAAGAAGGAAACTGCAGATAGAAATTAGCCTCTTTGGCAAACCCCAGCCAATAATGATCAATAATGCTAAATAATGAGCTTTTTTTGCTGTAGGTGACAGCTGGCATCATCCTCCATGTGTTGGGGATGTCTGCTGCTCAAATCAATGCAGATTGAGATCCTGAGATATTATGTTTTTTTGTTTTTTTTAAATGTTCAGTTGATTTGGCATATATATTGTATTGTTTATTTCAACACTGGTGAGAGTAAGGAGCACTGAAGGTATATAGGAAGCAAACTGCTTTTTTTTTTACCACAGCAGAGAAAAACGTTTTCTGACGTTCATTTTCAGTTTTTCCTTATATAACCATGAGCAAAACCATACCATAACCTTACACAAATTCTTAGTCTTAGTTGGCTCACAAGAATGTTTTAGTTGCCTATTTCTAACCCTAACCATTATTGATCAATGGTGTGGTGTTTACTCAACCTGCTGTCAACCCATCCTGTGCTGGTTCGTCACAGAGGCAGCTTTGATGTGGATGAGCAGCATCAATGTAGCGTTCAGCCTCCGATGCTAATGGCTGGGCTCATGCTTTAAAATGGTAATGGTATTTGAGTGGTCCTTTACGCAGGGCCTGGGTTCAGGGGAGAGAGATGCAAGATGTCACTGTTGACTGAGCAAGTCTAACTATACACACTGTGTCCAAACACGAGAAGCACCATCTCACTCCCTCTCAAGGATTAAGAATAATTCTTTATGATGGGAGTTTTTCCTTGTCCCCAGTGAAGGTCTAAGACTGGGAAGTATTGTGTGTCGTCATTTATTGTTCCATAATGTGGCCGTTGTGAAGCCCTTTGAGACTGTAACTGTGATTAAGTGCTTTACAAATAAACTTGACTTGACTGAATTGGATTTGCCAGGTGAAATCAATAAGGGGTCATAACTTTAACCCGTGTTCACCTTGATTAGTCTTGTGTTGTACGCCAAGACCAGAAGGGAAAAATAATGCTTTTCCGCTTCGTTGCCCCCCTTGTTAAATTGGAGCAATCACACAGTCAACTGAAAGAGTTACCGGCTGCAACAGAGCAGCACCCCCTGAAACCTCAGCCATAGTATATACTGGCTGTTTCAAAAGTAGGTATAATAATAATGAAAAACAAAACTGTATCATTTAGTCATTTATAACTTATTTAGTCATTTTAACAAAAATAATTCAGCATTAAATTGATAATATTAAACATTTATGCAATTATTAATACTACAAATTATACATTTATACTTTACTTATATACTTTTTTCACATAGGATTCAGGGAATATGCCTGCCTAAAGCCTTGTATGCCCAAATATCTTGCCTTAAGTATTATGTTCTGTAGTTTTATACTAATGTAGTAATGTAGTAATGCCTCTGGCTAAGCATAGATTAAAAGGTAAAAGTGCTTCTGCTCCCCAGCATCTGCTTAATATTTGTTAATATTTGTTCACATCATACTGGTTGTTCATACTGCAGCTGAAAGTGTCTCAAATCCATACTTTCCCTCAAAAGTGACACAGATCTGATTATTTCAAATCAATGTGAACAGCAAAAAGTGTCATGGAGTCGCAAAGTAGGCCGACACATGGCTGAAGGCTAAAGCTAACCTTGTGCTAAGAACAATACTAGCAGAGAGAGTAGTCCTGCTTGAGGCCTCAGTTAATGATTAAGCAGAGAAGCCCATTATGCTGCAGAGCAGTGCCCTCCTGGGACCTTGTAAGTGGGGATATCTGCATTCTTTCCTGCTGACGTGTTACAGTGTCATGTATTGGTCCTTGGAAGCTCTTCTTGAAGGCCTTAACAATTCAGTGTCTCCATGCTTCAGCCCTCCAGACAGAAATAAAGTGTACTAGCCCAATATCTTCCTTTGGCTCGGTGATAGTTGTCTGGGTTCCTGTGCAGGAGTCCTAGATGTGAACACAGATTCTTGCTATCGCAGCTATACTAACAGGTACGTGGTGCATATTGTAAGAACAATGTGACACAATATAACAAATGTTAGGAAATGTTTATTCCTAACATAATAAGCCTGGATTCTGTCAACCCCATCCAGATATAAAGGACATATCGCTGACATCTCCCTATAGCACTGCCCAGACAGGATATTCAGAGAACTTCTCTTTCTCAAGGCCATTCATCTCTCTCAAACACATAAAGAGTCTATTTTGTCTGTCACTGCAGGTGCAGGTGTGGGACACAGCAGGTCAGGAGCGTTTCCGTAAATCCATGGTGGAGCACTACTACCGCAATGTCCACGCCGTGGTCTTCGTCTATGACGTCACCAAGATGGCCTCCTTCCGCAACCTACAGACGTGGATACAGGTGAGTAACTGGCTCAACACACTGAGTACCCTTGACGTCACTGAATCGGTTGACTGAGCACACACGGAGCTCCACTGGAAAAATTGTCTTTCCTCACAGCGAATATTATTTTCATTTTTGGTGGGGGCAACACCAGCAACTCTCCAGTTTCCAGTGTCCACCTCCAGTGATGTTTCAATCACTAGCTGGGTTCTCTAGCTAGCCTCAGGATCTGGAGCAAGGCATTAAACCTCTAACCGCTCCAGAGGAGTTGCACCGTGGTTAACGACTTCTCTGAGGGTTATGAAGGGAGGGACATGTAGTAGCAGTAGGAGTGGTAGTAGTAGTAGTAGTATCAATAGTAATAACATGATAATGACACATTTAATAAAGTTCTGTTGTGTACCAGGAGTGTAATGGTCATCGGGTCTCAGCATCAGTACCTCGAGTCCTGGTGGGAAACAAGTGTGACCTGGTTGACCAAATACAGGTCAGTGTACTCCAGTAAAGATACTTAGCTAAGATACTAAGATACTATCATTTAGTTTTCTTCATTTCTTCATTACAATCAAACTTTTATGTTTCCGCTTTCTCAGGTGCCCTCCAACATGGCGCTGAAGTTCGCTGATGCCCACAACATGCTGCTGTTTGAGACTTCGGCTAAGGACCCACGGGAGAGCCAGAACGTCGACTCCATCTTCATGTCGCTAGCCTGCCGCCTCAAGGCCCAGAAATCCCTGCTCTACCGAGGCGTGGAGAGAGAGGACGGGAGAGTGAGACTCACACAAGAGACTGAAACAAAGAGCAATTGTCCTTGTTGAGGAACAGGAGGAGGGGGAGGAGAGAGGGGAAGAGAGAAGAGTGACTGTACATGTTGAGGAAGATGGGGGGGGAAGAGGGAGGAGAGGGATGACGGAGAGTGAGGCTAACGCAAGAGTCTTCAAGGTTAACAGCAGTTGTCCTTGTTGAGGAGGACGAGGAGGAAGCGAGAGAAGGAGGATGGGAAGGTGAGACTTATACAAGAGGATGGTGAGGATAGAAAGGAGGAAGAGGAAAAATGGGAGGGAGGGGGGACACATATATTAACAATGACAAGACAATATTGCCACTATTGTCCATTGATTCAACAATAGAAACAAACTGAGTAAATGTACTCTCTCTGGGACCAGGGCACATTTAAACATTACTAATACGAAACATACTTGTCACTTGGGTATCCACAGAAAACAAGCCTATGACCTATTTTAAGGCCGGCCCTGTCTCGGTCCGAATCAGGGCAGTGATCTTTGACAACATTTTGAGGCACTATTTGTCATCACAATTCTGAACTGTAGTTTTTAATCACACTATTGTTTCATTCCTGAACCTCGCGGAAAGCAATGTTGCCGTTCTTATTGCCACTGCCTTAAAAAGCTGCGTCCATCATGGTCTTAATGAACATCCAAAACTAGTGTAATCGAAAGGGGTTTCAAGTATTTTAAAACCACTTGAGGTGTTCTTGATTTATGTAACACTTTATCTGACACTCAGACAGCCTCTTAAGTGGAGACATCAATAGCACGAGAGGAACGAGTGAAGCATTCAACATTTGCGATGTATTTAATTACTATCTTGCTCATGGCGGTCAATCTTCTAGGAATCAGACTACTGATCCAGGATCACTGTGAGATTACATGAGCATATAAACCTCACTCTGAGATCAGCACTCTCTTTGATGTTACTTGTGAAACTTTCTGAGGCAATGTAAAACGGGCAGCATCGCCTGTGAGACGGATGGGAATACACATCTTAGACAAAATCAATGCGGATAAAATACAGGGCTATAAGACATTAATATCTGAATATAAAACATTGTCCACCTACATTGCCTCAAATCGCTGCCTGTGTAGAGCGGCCTTAGGATACTTCAACACATAGATGTGAAGGTCAGATTAAAGGAACTACGGGAAGACCTGGAGGGCCAGGCTTCCTGAAAACAGCATCTATAGGTTCTCAGACGGCATGTCAGATATTGATTTAGAAGCAGTGCGATCCTCTTACCCTTATGCAGGGAAACCTACTCTCTTCCACAGGGCCTTAGAGGAAGTGCCGTCATGGCGAGTCTCCTCTTTCTCGTCTAGTCCCGGTGTAAACATATCCTCGCCACGCTTACTTTCTAGCAGAGTGGTTTACTACCCAGCTTTCCCTTTGTGGAAAGCCGGATTGTGGCAATGCAGAAGGACAGGGCACCCCAAGTGATCTTACCCCCGTTTGACTTGAGGATAGACGGTCAGCGCTTTCCCAGTCTGTTTAGACACAGCGATGTCGTACTCTGTAATCAATAGATTATTTCTTGCTTTAGTCCGGCCACCCTGCCACCGAGCAGAGTAAAGGAATGAACGAATATCCAAGCTAAAGGCCCTCCGTCTGTATTAGATGATAAGCCCTCAACGTAAATACTACTGCCTCTAGTCTCAGAAAGGGAAGGAGAGATGCTGCAAAACTGTGACCCCTGTATAGACATAATGGAGACAGCTTTACACTGCTATACAGCCTGTGCCAGCATATATAAATGAACTATTACACATGGCGTCTGCATAAAAGTATGGGTCGAGAAGTATGCAAGACTCTGTATAAAGACATATCCATTATTTATACAGGCATATCTTTTACATTGTGATAGTTCCTAGCTGAAGTGTGTGTGGGGGGACATACTGTACCCAACAGCACTGATACTACACTGTTAGAGCTGTGGGGCTTTTGTGCAACCAGGCCTTAATCTTATAGCCTGACTGTGATGCTCTGATACTTCCACAAGTTCCTCCTAGGGCTGACATTAAAGCAGCATAGCGCAAGACCAAGATGTCCACCAGGTCCAAATGACAACTGCACCAAACTTCCGTACCATTGTCATGGAAACGTAATTGTTTTTCTGCGGTAACTTCCGCATAAAACTGGAATAGTCATTTGGCTTGTGCACTCAATTGGATAAGGGAGCTTTTGGTTTTTAGCATTGTAATAGAGAACAATGATGAAGGACAAAATGAATCTATTTGGAAGCCATATCTAAATAAAATCACACTAGGGGAGCATTCAGGACCAAGGTTCCCTTTAAGCTGACAGTTTTGTGACCAATAATTTATCGCACTGACCAAATAATACACTGTGCAAGTGAAATCCAGAAAGCTGGCGAGTTGTCTGAACACTCCGGTGGAGGTTTGAATAGTCCCGATTCAATATTCCTCCACGGTTTCCGACAATGTTCATTTCCACGGCAGCATGATCAAAACTCAGAGGAGATTACCATAACACGCCAGGAAGAAACCTTCCCCCACTCCATTCAGTGCTCGCTCTCATTCTGTGGGCTGACCTCTGACTTGGAGGGAGGGTTTTAACTAAATTCAACACGGAGCCATAGGCTACACAAGAGTTGGGCAAAACAAAATCAATAGTATAACAGGGTGATACTTAAGACCTACAACAGCTATTTGCCTGTCACATGGTTAGCTTAACTCTTGGCTAACGTATAGCTCTAATGCACTCTTAAGTGAGAAGACCCTGTACATGTCTTGGAAAAGAAAGAATGTGCCTGCATTTTCTTCATAAACTTACCAGAACTGAATAAAATAACATTTGAATCGTTTCAAATGATTGAAAAAAAAAAAAATTACGGTATGCTTGGCTTAAGTATCATGATCGGTAAAATGTAGTATGACTCATTAAAGTTGTCGTTTTATTTCAATCTGGATGTCCAATCTGGTCCTGGAAAAATCAAATCAAGCTCCCAAAGTTTTTTCAAATATTTGAAAGAATTTCAAATGTATATTTTACAGCTCTGAAGGTTAACAGTACAGATGTAAGTATGCTTGCCTACTGTCTGTCCCTGTATATAGATTTTATACTTTCGTTTGCTCTTTTGCAGTGATTTTTTTTAATTTTTATAACCCATGTTTGGTCTTAAAGGGAGGCCTTGACATTTTGAATTTTAGTCTGGTATTTCTCTTCACCAATCACCTTGTTAAGAAAGGTTTCTAACAGCGTGAACAAAGTTTCTAAGTAACCGAAACTGAACTCAAACCGATAAAATCACAAGCTAGTTTGTCAATTAGCATTCCTTGTTGAAATGAATGTGTGATAGCTTGCATCTCCTGTATCGTGCCATGGGTTTCAAGCCTTTATTCAGCCAGTAATAATAAAGATAATAATGTGATACTTTATTAATCCCTGTAGGAAGGGAGGTCAGAGCTACAGAACAACAGCCCAGGAGCTGGTAGGGATTCAGTGTCTTGCTGGAGGACACTTCAGCAGGGACTTGAACCCACATCCTCCAGCTGAAATAAATTACTACCCACTCACTACACCTCCCTTTGCTGCTTAAAATAGCAGATTAAAAGTCAAAATAGCAAGTTATCCATTTAACAAAAGCCTTAAGGGTGGTGTTACTTCACTTTCCAATGATGTTGTCATAATGTTATCATAATTATTGTTAAATGTGAGATGACAATGTTCTTTTTTTTTTTCTTTCTTGCTGCCAGTTTATTATTGTTTTCAAATCTATCAGATTGTCTTCTACTATGTTTCGTATGTAACGTTGTTGTTGTCACAATCTCACAAAGGGACTTCTGATAAAGATGTTGAGCAAGCTTCATTCGACTCAGCCTCATTCTGTGTCCCTGGTATTGGGACATGACCAGAGCCAGCTAACGCAAGTTAGCTGTTGGTGCGATATTGGTATGACCAACCTATTGTATCAGTTCTATCAGTCTATACTAAAATCTTCTAAAATCCGCAATTTTGGCTTTTGAAATTCTGAATCCAATACAGGCTTTGCAGCTACGTCACAAATATCCTTACAACCACGTCTGGCGCTGTCGTGGAGTAAAAATAAATAGAGATATAGATTCTATCTATCTAGATGAATCTATATCTCTATTTATTTCTCCTTCTCTGCCTCCATCTGTCTGTCTGTCTCTGTGCCTGCCTGTCTGTCTGTATCTTTCCCTCTCTCTCTCCAAACATGTGGCCTGTGGCTGTTCCTTGTCTTTGGCTATAAAATTAACCTCTTAACCAGATCGTGTGTCTTTTAATGGATGTAGCAGATGAGTGTCCCGAATACCAAGAATCTGAGAGGAGAAGATCGGAGAGGTAAAACAGAGGAGTCAAATGGCGTCGTATTTAACTTAATCCCCTTTTCTGGACACTAAATCTGCAGGACCGCCTATGATTCTAGACTCAGGATGGTAAAGAGAGAACCACATAAAAAGTGAATCAATCTGAGAAATTAACTATAAATTGAAAGAGATGAAAATGCACATAGGCTAAATACCTTTTTCACACTTAAAGAAGCTAATTCTAAAACAAATATGTCATAACTGTCTTGAGACACTCCTTAAACTAGGAATTTGTGTCTCAAGATGTCTTCAAACATCAAAAGCTTCCTCAAGACCTGTCTCAAGACATCTTGAGGAACAGCAAAACCTCAAGATACAGCAAGACATCCAAGATTTGCTAAAACATCGAGACATGGGGAGGGTGAATTCAGTGATGTTGAGAATTTCCAGAAAGGCTGGACTATGTTCCTCTCCCAGTGAGACCATATGTGCGCTCTCCACTATATTTCCCCTGTCAGGAATAAAACCATGTTGTTTTTGAATGTAGAAACATTTCTCAGTGTGGAAGATGTGGTTTGGCAAGTCAGCTATCAAGAGGCAGACTTCTGATTGGAAACAGACCACCAATGACGCAATGCCAAAACTTTCCAATAAACAGAGTTTATTAAGGGGAATTTGAGTACGGATCAAAATGTAACTTCCTCCCAGATCAGTATATTCCACCAAAACGGAGTTGTCAGTCCTGAGCCAGAGTCTGGGAAAGCATACACGAGAGCAGGGGGCTGAAATATACAGGGAGAGTGGGATCATAACAACCCAGCACCCAGTCTCACAATCCAGTGTACAATGTGACAATGAATCCTCCTGAGCTAGCCTAAGTGCCGATTCGAGCCCCATGCCCAGTACATCGGTTATCCAAAGGTCCTGTGGTCGCTATGTGGGCCAGTAAATCATCTGAAGCAGCTGGGAGGGATTATACCAGTTACCAATGAGCTCACCTAGTTTCTCTCAGTGAGGTAATGGTCGCTGTCCTAGGTGCTGAAGCCAGAGTGGAGGGCTTTGGCATCCTGGGCGCTCTACACTGGACACATGCTCTGTGAATGGAGGTGAATCGAAGGAAGAGCAGGCAAACCTTGTTAGTCATGACATATTAACTGTGTCAATTATTAAGGAGGATACATATCAAAGGTACAGACCAGAGAAGAGATTGTCAGATGCTGAGGTAGTGAAAAGGGTTGAGGATTGATGATAGCCATTCCTGGGAGAAGAGTAATGAGTTAAAGACAATGCTGTAGACATAAACTGTGCAGTGGAAGAAGAGAGAAAGTCAGACAGGACTGAGATGGATATGGTCATAACACTTGAAAAGGACCTGCAGGGAATACTGAGAGATGGATTTCCACTGTCTCAGGTCAAAGGGGCTGGGCTATAATACAAGGATAATGTGATATAGCTTGATTTATTAGATGGGATATGGGGTTCAGTGTATGTTGAACAAATACAAGATTAGAAGATGGTCATATTATTTTTAAATTGTACTAGTCTGTGAAAAATAGGTATTCCTAGTCATTACCTGTGGAGAGCAGCAATAGGCTTAGATGAGTCTAACCAGCCTCAAATTTCAGCAGAGGAAGAAACCGAAGACGTCACATGGAGAGATGCACCAACAGCAGCTGGTTCACCACTAATCACATAACATTAACATAACTACTACAAGCTAACCTAGCCAGCTACATGATTCGCTTTTGACTCATCGTAAATCCGGAATTGCAAATCTGCAAAAATCAAACAATAGATTCCTACAGAGTGCAACAGGGGAAACAACATTACAAGCATACAGAGTCATCGTGGCCTATTCTTGCATCTAGCTGGCAGGCTACATTGCCTAGCTAGCAAACCAACTGTAGCGAACTCTCTGCCTTGGCTAGCATCAGGCTAGCCAGCTAGCTAGCTAGCTACTCACATAGCTAACGGTAGTTAGCTAGCTAGCGAGCTGTACTAACTTGCGTCATGGATGAACTAGTCGTGGAAGTGAGGGGGACGAGTGGGGCCTTCTACAAGGTAAGTTAATGAGTATTTTGTCGGGCTTAGTCAACTTAGTCACCACACCATGCAGTGCACTAGCGATAGGCCAACTAACGTTAGTTTCGCTTGCTGGGTTAAGAATCCCCAGCTAGCTGCCTAGCAGGGTTAGCAGCCCTCGGGCCTTACAGCCCCTCTCCAGCCACCAGTATGTGCAGGTAGAAATCTTGTAAATAAAGCTAACACTAGCTTGCTGGTACTCGTTTCACCCCCGGTAACCCCAGAGTTGCTAGCTAAGTTATCGTTATTGTGTTTACTGGTGATCTGCTGGCTACTAACCCAACGTTATCGTGGCAGTAATCTCAGGTGTTGAAGCTAACGTTAATCTAAGCGATAGCGTCTTAATAATTTCAGCGTTTCTTGTGAAGGGGATTGTTTGCAGAAACTCAAGTTTCTAAATTCTGTCATGATTTTTTTCAAAACAATATTGAACACATGAAGGCAAAATTAGGCACAATTTGCTGATTTGCATTGCCTATGTGTGACACCAGTGGGTTATTAGTTCAGTTTAATCAAAGGGGTTGCTAAGGAGCTTCCCTAATAGATGTTGATCTACACATTTGCCTGAAAGAAATAGTCATCAATCACGATGCATAGGAATTTTGGGGGGTACAAGGTAGCAACTCCCCTTTCATCAGCCGTCAAATTACCCCATCATCAGAGTGTAGAGCAAAGCCTTTTGGGAAGGCAAGGATTCAGAGTCTTGCTCATGGCTCTGGGTCTGGGCTCAGACCATGTCACTAACTATTTTGAGTTTTTGAATCAGTAGTAGTTCAAAAATGGCTGCTTTTGCTATGATATAAGGGCTAAATGTAAACATTGACCCTATACTTGTGAGATTTGGGGAGTTGATGAGACTGGATGGTGTTTGCTTATGTGCATTTTTATATCTTTCCAGCACTGGGGGGTATTGCTGCAGCTGAACCAATGTAATAAATGTGAATGGAATGAATGTGTCCTAAAGCATGCTAAGCTCTCATGAGTTCTGAGTGTGGCAGGAAGTCTTCCTGTATGTGCTACACTAAACTGTGACATACAGACTCTGTTTTAGCGGGGTCTACTGCACTTTACCGCAGACTGCACTCTTTGCCATACAATGCCAGTCAAATGTTGTATTGCATTATTTCAGAAAAGCATTGGTGGTTTCCTGTCTGGGGTTGTCCTTGTCTTTAGGAGAAGTTTAGGTGGTTACATCACCAGTGGGGTGTCTTTGGCTTTTAGCTGGGCTGGCCCACACTAGTCATATTATCGGTTTGGAGTCTGTTTGTTGGCCTGGATGTACACTCTTCAAGATTGTCACCATCACGTAGGTTAAAAAAGCTGCTTTACTTTCATTCAGGTACTGCTCGCTCTTGCAGAGCAACTTAGTCCCAAAAATGCCGGAGACATTAATCGTGTGACATTTCACAATTTGCGTTGATTGTAAAAAGGTTGAGTGTAAAATGGGCTCTGACAAAGGACATTAGCATTAGTCAGTGGGCCATTTAAATTTGAACTCAAATGGTCTCAAATACAGTTAAATATAGAATTTTTATATATATATATATATATAGTGTAAGTTTATGAAACTTGCAAACTGCTCCCAGTCTTTTTTGAGAACAGGATGACTGGGTTGGCTGAAAACTTTAAGAGCATGAAACAGCCTTTAGAAGCAAAAACAAAAATAATGGAACCTGTTAGGAATTCAGATAGGTAGGGAAAAGCTTAGTATCATGTTTTTTATAATCATCCTCTGTTTTTCATGCAGGCTTTCGTGAAGGATGTTCATGAAGGATCGGTAACTGTGGCATTTGAAAACAAGTGAGCAGTGTGCACACACACACACACACACACACACACACACAATTAAAATAGTTGTGTAACTGCAACATGCTGCAGAAGTCACCTGTAGCCTATGATTAAATTCTCTTGTTTCGTGCGCGTTCCAGTTGGCAGCCAGAGCGTCAGATCCCGTTCCAGGATGTGCGTTTCCCTCCTCCAACCGGTTTCTGCAAGGAGATTAACGAGAACGATGAGGTTGAGGTAGGACTGATCGAATCCTTTCAGAAACCTTTTCGGACAATTAACATAATAAGCGGACGCGGTTGATTAAGGAAGCAGAGACAATATGATATGTGGTAATTATATAGTGTAAGTCAAGAAATATTGATTATATGTCAGCCTAGCACCTGTAAAACCACTTGTCCTCAGACTAGAGATCACAATTTCAAATTAATTAAGTAAGGTTAAAAAGTTGCAGCAGGGCTGAAAACAAGATTCAGCTCTTGTAACCGGCCTCTTTCACCTCTGTCAGATGGACTTATAGTTGATTTGATATAAATGTGCTTGCATCTTCTTCAGTCAATAGTGTTATCTATTAAAGCATTTAACTCTCCAACCTCCAAAATGTGATGTTGGAAATGATTATCATGTATTTAATACTAATAATAAAGATGCATAATTTTTGTACAAAAAAAGAATCAGGAGTTTGTACCGAAACTTTTCATAGCTGAGAACTTTTTCTATAAAAATATCTGATTAGATTTTATTTTTTCAAACCTGGTTTGTCCCAGTTCTCAAGAATCGGTGAGGTGACAAAATTAGGGTGTGTGGACCCAAGGGATCCCAGAGGGTGTGCTAAATGGTCCCTAGAAAAAATAATTTAACTTTGCTCTTATTTCATTAACTATTTAGCACCATTGCGGAGGTCAATTCACTTTCAATTTACTGAGTCCAAAATGGTGAAAGAAGCTGTGTTTGCTAATGATAGAGCATTACGTTCTCTTTTTCTCAGTAGGTTGAGTATGTCAACCTTCTAATGCCAAAAGTCCACAATATTAAAATTGCTAAGATGTTCTACTTACTAAGTTAAATTGAATAAGAAACAGGCCCATGATAGGAAATTAGGAGTCTGTCCATATTATACCTCTGGTTATATATTTGAGGCATCTTGTGTGTGTGTGAAATTTATAGTGTGTGTGTGTGTGTGTCTGTGTGTTTCTAGGTCTATTCCAGGGCCAATGACAAGGAGCCATGTGGATGGTGGCTTGCCAAGGTCCGCATGGTCAAAGGAGAGGTAAGGCTGGGTTCACATCATCACAGCCTAAATGTCAGATGCTGGCCCTTAGTGAAAATAAGTCATATCATCAAAAATATACACTTCTTGCACATTTGCACGCACACGTTTTATTGGAAACGATGTTGAACTTCTTTGAGGTACACTAATATCAAATCATGCCCTCTCTCCTTGATTCATGCATTCATATCCTTAATGAATGTGACCGCCAGGGTTTGAGGATAGCTGAGAATGCTGTTGCGTTGCTGTCTGACAGACCTTCTCTCACTTTGGGGTGATTTTCACAACGGCTTGAATTCCCGCTGAAGTGGCTCAGAGTACACCATCAGCCTAAATTAACCAGCATTTTTCTGGAGGCCGGTGTTAATTTCAATCCCTGACCAAGAGTTCCTACCTCGGTCCGACGTCTCGCCGGTCTGATTGTGACCTAGATATTGACTCATGAACGTCTGTGATCGGAGGGTTTAATTTAGACTAACCTGTTAACCATTTTCCATAGCTTCAAGCTGTTCTTCTCTCCTTTCTCTTTTACCCCCCTCTCTTTCCTATGGCCTGATTTTCCTCTCCTTCTCATCTATCCAGTTCTTAGACTTTCATCTCTCTCTCTCTTTCATTACTTCTGCCCCCTCCTAAACTCACACAAGAATGGCAGCACAAATAACACATAAAAATCTTGTAAATTTGATTGTAAAAATCAGTCTTGGAATTGTATGTATGGATATAAAGTTGTGATTCTTACATGATTCCCCCATTCATCCCTATTATTTATTATTATTGTAGCGCAATCTGCTTGTGACACCATGCAGAATCAAATGGTGATCTCTCTCTCTCTCTCTCTCTCTCTCTCTCTCTAGTTTTATGTCATAGAGTACGCTGCATGCGACGCTACATTGAATGAGATAGTGACGTTGGAGCGGTTACGGCCGGTTAACCCAAACAAACCAGCCACCAAAACCACCTTCCTCAAGATCAGAATGGATGTACCCGAGGATCTACGGCAGATGTGAGCTAGATACACACACACACACACACACACACACACACTTTTTGTCTCTAACAAATACACCTCTAGTTTTTTTTTATCGGACTGTGGCTTGTGGATTCAGAATTTCGTCGTCAGCCAACATAATTTCTTAACAGCCAGACTAATTTTTAGAATACAAAAAGACTGATTGATTGATTTCAACACAAATGATTTTGATGCACGGTGCTAAATCATTAATGAATGCACTCACTGTAAGTCTCTTTGGATAAAGGTGTCTGCTAAATGACTGTAATATAATGTTGTGTTAATGTTTGTGTGTTGCCAGGTGCTCCAAGGAATCAGCGCATAAAGACTTTAAGAAGGCGGTGGGAGCGTTCAGCATTACCTACGATTCCGACAAAAAGCAATTGGTCGTCCTGGTTGGTTATATTCTCTTTTTACTAAAGGAAATAAGACAACGGCCTTCTGCCCATCCTGCCATAGTCTATTATAAACTTAACCCAATCCTAGCAAATCTCTTCCAGTTGGGAAGCTACCTAGGTTGGTTTGGGCCTGATTGGAGCACCGTGTTTCTGAATTTTATAGATCTCCTCCATGAGTGACACTTCCTAAAAGCAGATTCTTTGTGTAAAATGTGCTTTGATTGATTGATTGATTGATTGATTGATTGATTGATTGATTGATTGATTGATTGATTGATTGATTTGATTTGACAGTCGGTGAATGAGGTTACAACGAAGCGGGCCAATATGATGAGTGACATGCACTTTAGGAGCCTGCGCACCAAACTGTCTCTTATACAGAGGAACGAAGAGGCCAACAGACAACTGGAGGTACACACATACACACACACACACACACACACACACACACTCGTACTAGAGTTTGCCGATAGTTTACATACTCCTATCAACCGATCTTCATCACATATATCGCCAATCCCTGATGTATTCTGCATCATGACAGGGGGAGGTGTTCGACGGACGAACACTACACACAGGGAAGGCATGATGATTTGAACTGAGACATAGTCTTTAAATGCGTAAGGATTTAAAATTATAGTGTAAAATGTTTTGGGTTTTTTTATCAACCATTTCTGTTCAAGAGTAAATAAACTTGATTAAGTCAAATTCGAATATTCGACACTACAAACTATACCAGTAAATGCAGTTAGGTGCAAAGTCATGGTATGCAATGGCATGAAGGCAATAATCTTATGTTACTGACGTAGTTACTTGTTAACTTAGCTAAATACTATGAACGGTTTAGATAAGCTAACATTAAAGACATAATATCAGCGTAGCCTAAATTGTACCAAATGGTTACAATAGCCTTTACCCACAGCATTTGATGCGCGCTCCCAAAATAAAATGCTCCTCATTGGTTGCAGTGTTGCTTTTGGCCAGCAGGTGTCGCGTTTGTGCAGCATGGGTTTGGGATTTCTTTAGGGTTTTACAGTCAAATTTCCAAATAATTTATATGGGCAAAAGAATTGGCAAGAGAATTTCCACTATCAATGGATGCAGTCTGATGTATTTGTGCAGTCGCCCAACCCTAGCACATACCAACCTGGGTGTTATACTGAAGAACCAAGAGGCTTGCAGACAACTAAAGGATCAAATGCAAAAGCTCATATACGGCTTCTCTGTCTCCGAGTATCACACTCTTGGCTGTGTGTTTATTTTTGTGTGGCTTGAGCATTTCACAGTTGGGGCTAATTCTAGCTACATAACAGGTTTGGCTATCGGGACTCAAAAACTCCTGCTGACTCTCTCTGTTTGTGTTTTCCTTCCCATGTGTCTCTCCACTTGTGCCTCTTTCATCATGTTCCTGTAGAGTTCCAGACAGCTAGCGTCGAGGTTTCATGAACAGTTTGCTGTTCGGGACGATTTAATGGGTCTGGCAATCGGGACCCACGGGGCCAACATTCAACAAGCCCGTAAAGTCCCCGGAGTCACCACTATAGACCTGGACGAAGAGACCTGCACCTTCCATATATACGGAGAGGTAGGATGAACCAATGGATATATCGATACATGAATGAATATGCACACAGGCCCATAATGTCACTGGATTTACCACTGTAGACCTGGATGTAGACACATTTATATTCCACATATATGGAGAGGAAATCAATCATTTTTATTCAGTCTCAAAGCTTGTTATCTATGTTTTTACACAAAAAAAAACCCAAATTAATCAATAAAAAGAGCGGGAAAGAGGATTTAATAAATCATTTGAGTGAGGCAAGGGAGTAATTATGACAGAAGTGGTACATCAGCAGGTCAGTAATTAGGCTCCTCAAATATCAGTTAAGCCCTAATCAGGACAAGCATGATTTATGTTAGGCCAGGAGTTTACTGTGCGGTTGTTTTTCATCTCAGGACCAGGATGCTGTCCGTAAAGCCAGGAGCTTCTTGGAGTTTTCTGAAGATGTCATCAAAGTTCCCCGGAACTTAGTAGGTAAGAAAATCACTTTGGTTGCTTAAAGGTGAACAGAGACTATGAGCATGATTCATAACGGTGCCTTGAACTTATGTAAGGATTTCACCAGTTTCAACAGTTAACAGCAGGCTGAGGTGCATACCTTGTACTTGGGACAATATAGGTTTGAATCTGGCTCATGTCAGACTCCCGCCCTTTTTCTCTCCTATACTTCCCTCTGCCACTTTCTCCAATATATTATCTAATAGTAGAAATACCACAAAAACAGTATTGAACACTACAGGAGCCTGGCCAGTTAAAAGAAAAATGGTTTTGGTTTGTGATTGTGATCCCCTTTTCTGCCCCGTAGGGAAGGTGATTGGTAAGAACGGGAAGCTGATCCAGGAAGTGGTCGATAAATCTGGTGTGGTTCGGGTTCGCATTGAGCCCGAGAATGACAAAAAGCCAACAGCGCCAGACGATGAGGTGAGTGGGAAAGAATCTTAAAGCCAACACCTCTGCCTACTTAGCCACATCACAACACAGTTTATGTGCTACTCACTGGATATAGAAGTCACCGTGGTTGTGACTCAGCTAATTGCTAAGAGGCTGAGTGGTCCACTGGACATTTAGCAGCTAACGTCTCAGCGCTGTAAGCTAGCAGCACCATTCAGAGTGCACAGTAGAAGGTTAGTTGCATGCCGCTACATAACAAGGAGCCAAGTGGTTAGCATTGATTTAGATTTAGCATTGCTCTTGAGTACAACTCAAATACAGAGCAAGATGATCCAATGGTTCTGTCTCCCTCCCTGTCTCATTGTCTCTCACAGGATTTGGTGCCATTTGTGTTTGTGGGGACCAAGGAAAGCATCTCCAATGCTAAAGTACTGCTGGACTACCACCTCAACTACCTCAAGGTCGGTGTAGTCATCATACCTCAATTAAAATTGAGCAGCAATGCAACATCCTGAATTATTTTAGATTGATCCCCAATTTTTTCTCAAAGTCTGACTTTAACTTGCTCATTTGATTCCCATATTTCCATAGGAGGTGGATCAGCTTCGCCTGGAGCGTCTTCAGATCGACGAGCAGCTGCGACAGATAGGAGGCGGAGGTGGAGGAGGCGGAGGTGGAGGAGGAGGAGGAGGAGGAGGAGGAGGAACGGGGCCCCGAAACCTCAAAGACAAAACCTTTGTCTTCGATAATGGCATGGGGCTGGGCATGGGCAGAGGAGGAGGAGGCGGCGGTGGGGGAGGAGGGAAGCCCTATGCTGGAGGTGGAGGAAGAGGAGGCAGGGGGCGGAGAGGAGGAGGTGCAGCTTTTGCCTCAGGTACGATATATCTACGACGTCTTGGTAAACAGCGAGTGTGTTTGGTGTGTAACTGTGATTAAGGGCTATGCAAATAAACTCAACTCGAAATACTTACAGAAACATTGTGTGAGTCACATAGTATCGCTTCAATCTCCTTTTCCCAAAACTGTGCTAGTACTCAGATGAATCGGCTGAAGGAAATTACCTCAAGCTTTAATTTAAATTCATCATTTCAATTTGTTGAGCTGCGTAAGTGTTTGTCTGCGCTCAATGACTAAGTGCAGATTGTCTGCCTCAATTTGAGGTTATTTTCAGCCATATCTGATGAATGGTAATTGCAGCCCTTTTTACACACGGCGCCCCATTTCAGGGTGCCAGAAGTATTTGAACACATTAGGCTCACTGTAGTCTCAAGCTAAATTTCAGTAGCATGTTTATAGACAGTAAATGGTACAGCTGGCCGGTACAAAGCTGTTTAGTGTTGTGCCTCTTCCCTGAGGCAAAAACGTGATAATAAAACGAAGCCAAATGTATTAACGGCTGATGCTGTGTTGTCTCCCCTCGGCAGTTTCAATGAGGTTTGACTTTGTTCTGCTCCCCCAGGCACCAACTCTGAGGCATCCAACGCTTCAGAGACGGAGTCGGACCACAAGGACGAGCTCAGCGATTGGTCGCTGGCCCCCACTGACGAGCTGATGACAGGGGGTGGGACCATGCCCAGACGGGCAGACGGGAGGAAGAGAGGAGGTGGAGGAGGACCACGGGGACGCGGGGGGAGAGGAAGAGGAGGAGGGGGAGGATATAAGGGTGTGTAGTGACCGCCCTCCTGCTTCATCCTTGTGCATGACTTTTAATTTTCCTCACCAGACATTTTTTTACAATGTTACATATTTATTCTGCTGATGATTCCAGCGATTAATGGATTCGTATGCTCAAAAACAAATGTAAACTGCACCATCACCCTTGGTCAAGCGTGCTGTGCCGTCTTTGTTGTGACAACCTGCTTGAGGGCTCAACTGCTGCGTCAGACATTTTCAAAATGGGAAGTTAGAGGGAAGTTAAGCTTGAGTATCTTTGATGAAAAATCGACACTGTTGATGATACTAAGTGTTGCAGCCCTTATCAGGTCTGTCCTGTGCAATCCGTTTTTCAGTATAATGCAGAAAGTGCTGTTTACATCCTGTCATCCTTAGTTTGTATGTTAATGCATCACAGGCTGGCAATGACAGGTGCACTCCTGTTCTCTCTCTGGCCCTTTTCAGTGCACTTACTGAACTAGCAAGTGGCTGACTGGTACCAGTTTGTGCATGTGGTCTCTTGCAGTGTAGGCATAACAAGTGTTCACTTTATGTGATTATGCTAGGCTCTATGTCCTGCTTAGAGACATTCATACAATAAAAGGTAATGCACCTGAAGTATTTTTTAATCATCAGGTGTAGACATTATCATGGAAGTATTCTGCATTCAAGCAGTAATAAAATAATAAAAATTGGTGCGTATTGAATTGGAACAAATCACAAATTGCATCTTAGAAAATCATAGTGAATATAAATGAATCAATTGATGAGATCTCCACAGATTCTCTATCTAAACTATTCCCATAAAGGGTGTTGGCTTGACTTTTTCACTTCCTGTAAATCGAATTTGGGATTTAAAACTAACCCTAACTTTTAGACTGCTACCTGATAACCTACAGCCCACCTTGCATTGCAGGGACTTGCAAAGGCTTTGGCAACATGGCATAGTCAATACTACTTTGTTTTTCCACCTACCAGTTGGAACTGAGGCTTTGTCTGTGCTGGTTTTAGGTGAAGAGGTGCAGTGGAGCGACCCGCGACCTCGTCACATCAGGGACCCCAAGACCAGAGCACAGGAAGAGTCCCTACAGGTAACACACATACACACTTAGCCATAAAAATAACCTTTTTATCAAATATCAGTCTATTCTTTTGGGACTTTAGGAGCCAATAAAAATGAAAACAACACACACCTTTTTCTTAACTTCCTATGCTTCATCTATGCTTGTAACTGGTCAAAGAATAGGCTTTATACCCGAAGATAACCACTGGGTATTGGTAGTCTGTACTTGTTTCCTCTCGCCCGCAGATCCGTGTGGACGGGAACAACGAGCGCAGCGTGCAGCACGCCTCGGGGCCCCGAGGGGGAGCAGGGCCTTCCTCCTCCCAGGTCGGCGTTGGCACGGGGGGCGACGGCCCATCCCGGCACCACCATCGACCCATCAGAGAACGAGGGATGAAGAAGGACAAACAGGACGCTCCTCCCCTGGTTAACGGAGTGTCGTAGATACACCACTGGAGGACACACTCTCTTAAATGAGCAAACACACACACACACTTACACACCCATGTACACATTCGGAAAGATACGCAGACAACTCGTCATAATTCATTGTAGGGTCTGGTTCTCTCTCTTGCTCTACTTCTTTCTCTGTCTTTCTCATTCACATGCATACGCTCCAGCAGTAGGGAAGTTTGACTTTGTAGGCCAGAGATGATCTGGTATCTGCCGGTCTGGTCTGCTCTTGACTGATTTGGTATCTACTGCTCGCAGTACATTTTGGATACAAGCTACTACAAAAAGAGGGGAAATAAGAAGAGGGCTTTGAATGGAGCTGTTAAAGAGGTGTCAACCCCTAACCCACCCCCTACCCATCCACTCACCAACAATTCAAATAATCTTTTTGCCAGGATTACTTTCGCAGCACTCGAGTGCAATTGGGTTAGCACCGAATGCAGTTTTTTTTGTTGTTGTTTTTAAACTAATTTTTACATTCCACTGCCCTGTCTGTAAGAAGATAAACACACAGTCATGAATTGAACTCATCCTCGCAAACAAGCCTGTTAAGGAAACCATTGGTTATTTGTGTCCCCTTCCTGGTTTCCCTGCTGCACACCTCAACCTCACTTTTACTGAGGTTGTGGAGATAATGTGACAGTACATTGTCTTTGTTGATGAGCTTGGAGACGATGTCAGTGGAGAGGCACTTTGGATAGTTTGGTAATTCTTTTAACCCTGGGCACCATGTTGACCGTTGTTCTCTGACCGACTTCCTCTGAGGTGTGTTTGTTTCTTATTTCTATCTGATTTTGCTGAGTGGAGCCGTCTACGGTTCTCACCAACTCTAGCTGTAGGCATCTATACAGTCTATTTTTTTTTTTTTCAGGATAAAATGTAGTGGACGGGTATGTGCTTTATTTCCAGTGAATTTCTTTTGAGGCTTTTGAAATGAGCCAACATACTAATCACATCAGTGAATTCAGTCATCAAATATTTTTAGGACATTCATTGGGCTTGACATTCGTTTGCAATGCTATTCGCTTTCAAATACTGCTGGGTTCTTAACTTTTTTTTTTTTTTTTACCCTTGGACCAAAATGTCAAATTTAGTGTCTTTGCATATCCATGTCCCATTTAGATCCCAAGATGCCAGACTCTGATCTGTCCTTTACTAGAACTTGATCTCATGGTTCCCACCTGCAGCATGGTCTGCGTCGGCCATTCTGCGATCCGCATAGTAAGCATTTCTTCTAATTCATTTGGTGAGGCAAAATGGCGCAAGAGGAATTAACTGATTCTGGAAATGTATTTCATACGAGATCCGGTCTTCTGGACGTGGTCCTCTCTTCTATGCCTTGTGCTAGACCTCTAAGACACTCCTAGACCCAACAAAAAGAGGACTAGACAATCATGTCATCAGATGGCTGAAATTCATCCTTCATGGGACCAGTGCAGCGACCAGAATTCCCTGGTTTTCAGACATGAGCGAAACACACCAGAAAGAAAGAACACCACATGTTGAATTGAAGCGGTCAACTTGAGCCACTACTGTGTTCCAGCCTGCTGGTCCAATGGCAGCTCATTGAGTTATTGACTTCACGAACATCCTACACAGAAATCTCTTTAGTGGCATTTTCACCAAAATAAATGAAATTAAAAAAATTAGAAGGCAAAAAAATATCTTGAGTAGGCCCTTACAGGACATGTACATCCTCAGCTGTCTCAAATTGTCAACTGTCTTAAAACAAATTCAGACTGATTGCAGTATTTTAGATCAGTTAGTGTGGAACGTGGAACGTAGTATTTTCTGATTAATGATTGAAATTGAGATGTTCAGATCGTTTCTGAACAGCTAAACATGAGGGACTGTTCAAATGTAGAAAAACAACCGTGGCAGGGTTTCTCAGAGTGTTCGTAATTTCTTCAAAATAGAGTATTTCCCTCAAAATAGAGTATTTTCCCTGTGTAATAATTGCATTTCATTGGGTGCAAAGCTGCAGTAGCTAGCAGCGTATCAAGGCTAGCAGATGAGCAGCTGTCTTGTGAGAAAGTTGTGAAATCAACTGCTTTACAGGCTAGGGATTCCCATTGTTTTGTTATTCCTGTAGCCTAGAACAAGAAGTTCAACAAGTCTTTGTGAACAAGAACAGTTCTCACAAAGCCAGAAACCAGAGCACTTAGAGAACTCTAATTCCTGTAGGTATGTATTACGCTACGAATGCTCGGGGAAACCCTACCATATTTTGTGTGACATGTGCCTTTAATTGTGGCTAGTATCACAACCTAGATATCTAAATCAGGGAAGAAGAGACATTGATAATAGGCCAGATGTATGAAGACGGCTGCCTCCTGGCGTGGTGTCATCCAGCCTCCCTGGCCCGCCGCTCAGTGCAGCACCCAGTGTTTTTGAGCTTCCTCCGACATCGCTGAGCGGGTGTCGGTGCTGTGTATCACGGGAGGGAAGGTCACCACACCAGGAAACCCGCCCGCTTCGACCACCTGACCCATTACAACCATCGAAGTTATCCTCATTGTACAGTCCACAATCAAGCCTGTAGCTGTCCGACCTGGTTCAATTAGCCTGTGAAATGCATTGTTACTTTTGAAGATCAGTGCAGTTAATTGGTCTCGTCTGGCATCGAGGCTCTGGCAAACCCCAGCCATTTCTCATTCCAGGTAAACACTCAGAAAACAAGTCCATGCTTTTACAAAATGCTTGTAAAATTTTACACCCTCTGCACATTGTTTTATTGATTTTTAGGGATCCAAAATGGTGCGAGTCAATGTAACCCATAGTTCATTCCCCATCCATCTTTCCCATCCAGGAAAACAAGTGGAGTAATGAAAGTAATTGAAAAGATTTCAGCAGTTGAGCCAGGTCTTTTCTCTGCCAGAGATCAGTGTATCTTTCTAATCTTGCGACGCATGTACATCTTTATTACGGACGGTGGAGGCATCCAGTGGGTTTGGACACACAGGAAAAAAAAGAGAGAAATGTCTAAGTGTAGTTTTTTTATTAGTGTTGCTTTGTCTTTTTTTTCCTTGACCTGAGTTGGCTGGAGTAGTGGAGTAGCCAGTGATGAGTAACATTTTCTTTCTTTCCTTCTCAGTTGATAAAATAACAGTCATCTAAATTAAAGTCGATGACACATGGGGAAACTATTTGAGCCGATGCAGATGGACAGTATTGCCTTTTAGCCTGAATGGTGATTGGCAAACGGGACAAAATCAATGTGGATTACACAGAGGGAAAACAAAAATGAAAAGAAAGAACACTTGATCAAAACATGTTGGCACAAATGCCCCCCTGCATCGCCTCAATGATTTCCTTCCACGTTTCATTGCCTTTTAGGATGTCACAAAAAAAAAACGTTATGTAAAGGCGTGTAATGAAGCACGGAAAAGGCTCTTAGAAACTTGTTTACTTTTTCATTTCAGAAGTATCATCAGTGTCAATGCCTCAGTCACTAATCTGTTAGACCCACTGCTTTCACTCGATGTCGCGGTTCCCTGCGGGCAGCCATTTTGCAGCAAGCGTTCAGTGCATCTGGGAACAAAAAACAAAAAAAAAACATGACTCGAGTGAAAGCAACCCCCATATTTTCAGTAGAGCATCAACAGGATAGGGTTGCATTGTATTGTAAATGATGGAGGGAAAAAAAGGGCGGGGTTGCATATTGTATATAATGATGTCATTATTTGTCTGAGAAAAGATTTGTACTATTGTTTCAAATGTGCACTTATCCTGATATTTTCTTTTGTGTTTAATAATATCAGTGAAATGCTAGAGCTCTTGATAATAAACTTATGATGTGTGAAAAGTAGTATCCTCAACAGCAGGGCTGAGACACACACACACACACACACACCCCTGTTATTTATGATGAAATGTCCTTAATGCTAGAGAACCTGCAGACTAGTTTTTCACCCTAAAGCAAAATTCACATTATTACTACTGTATGTTATTCCTGCTGTTCTGAATTGGTGAACAGGGACAACTCCAGCTAAGTTAAAACTAAAAGAGGAGTAAAGGAGTAGTTCACCCCAAACTTAAAAATTATCCTTATCTATTCACTCCTGATTTTAATGGAGGTTTGGGCACATTTTCTGGTTCATACCAACAATTAAATAAATCTAATTTGTATGCTAAAGCACAAGTCCACTAAGCCTCCCAGTTCATTGTTAATAGTACAGGTCAAGGTTTTGCCTTGCAATGAAATCACATGTTTGTCCAGAGGTGTAAAACTCCTCTCCAGGGTTCAGAAAAATAAAAGTCCTGCTCTTAACTATCGCAATTATTAGTCCCTCCCCTTGCTGTAGAATAGAGCCAATTAGAAAATAAATATCAAACTCAAGTCCGAGAACTTTCTGAACCTGGATTTTCCACCTCTGTATCAGGGTCCGTTCTCTAGCGGTTTGTCAGCACCACTGAAAGAACCCATGTGAATGCTGTTTTACGGTGGATTTGCCCTCTTAACAAAATTCCCAGCCCTGAAAAATGCTTCTTGTACATTTGCTCGACTTTTACAGCTAGGGAGCCAAAAGAGAAATGAAATCTGACACTACCCACAACCAATTTCTAGGTCCTAAATGCAGCTTTGTTTTTCACACAGTGAGGGTAGGTATATTGTTTATATTCCCTTTAATTTTTTATTTTTTTTTGGTGTCCAATCCTCATAAGGTTAAAGCAGGGAGATTCTGATGGGCCAATTTAAGTTCTTCTTGAATTGATGAAAAGAAGCGTATGCATTTTTAGAAGTAAAAAAATGTTTTGTGAAGGTGTCATGTTGACTTTCATCTCTCTGGCTGTCACCAAGTAAACTGGGATTCTGCCAAATCATTTTTAGATTGTTGGGCGTCTCACCGGGTGGCAACTGTGGCTCGGCTGCATTTTATTCTGCTTCCAAGCACCAGGTTCAGAGAGTCTGTTTGAATTCAAATAGATTTGTACCTGCTGAAATGAAATCTACATTCCAACTGCCATTGTGGTTTAATGGCGCTGCGTTTCTTGCTTTTGGGTTATTTTCTTTCAAGGGCAGAAGTGAATTGACTTAAACAATCACCCACTTAGGCTAATATAAGGCTTCTGGTGTGAGTTGAAGGGGACTGTAGGGGACTGTTGCATGCTTAGTGGTTGTAGTCACTGAAGAATTGGTGCTGAGGTAGCACTTTGACCTTTTGACAATGAAGGAGATTATATGGACAATGGGGACCAGCCACAACTCTGACTGGCTTACTGTCCACTCCTCATTTTTTTCCATTGTCATGCAATGGGAAAAAAAAAGATTGTCTTATTACAAAGATGAGCCCAGTTGAGATCATGTTGGATTGCAGGTTATTTTAACTTATTGAATAGCTTTACAAACTGCAACCCAAAAAAAAGAGACGTAGCCTCTCCAGGCTCATGGAAACACTGCTCCTCTGGCCACATGGGAGATGTGTCACCAGAAGTAGGCTCGTGACCCATTTTGCGTCACGAGCCACCGTTGAGGACAGGGAACAGTTTTCAAAACATTTTCATCCCAGGATCAAACTTCCCACGTCTTGATTCACCCTGGGACTCAGGCTCATGAGACTTTCTAGCACTGTTGTCATGTGGGAGACCTGCCAGAAACAGGCCCACCACTGAAATTGGGTCCCGAACAATAGTGTGAGGAACGCCGGTTGGGACGTTTTGCAGATATGCTACTACCGATCCAACTCAGTTGTCCCGCCATTGTCTGTTGTTTCGCATACCTCTGTCCTCAATGCAATCTTTGTCTCCAGAACGGAGTCACTCCAACAACGTGAAATTTAAGCCTGGTACTCCGTAATGTACTGCTACCGAAATTGTTAAATAGATTTTGGAGTAATGTTTCTGTGAAATAATGATATCAACCCACATGACACTTTTCGTGAAGATTGCGCAAAAAATTGTCTTTTCAGCTATGTTGGAAGGGCAGGGCAGATGTTGGCCAACAGAGGGAACGTATTGGTGCTCTCTTGTAGCCGTTTGCTCCACTGGCCAACAGATGACCGGTTGCTTGGATGTTTCCATCATCTTCATTGTAAACGGACCGTCGATGTAGCTGGAAGTGAGGAAAAGATGAATTTTTTTAGGGTTTACGGTCCACAGACAATGATTTGTGACACCTGTTTAAAGTTTCATGTTGGTTGATACTGACGCTGGTGATAATTATCATATGGCTCTACTTTAATTTCAAAGCAGCATTTAACTTCCAAAACATTTATTCTGAAGGGTGTATTCCCTCTAAGTACGACATAAGTAGTCAGCTCTCTGGGCGGGGGTTCGCTGGCTTTCCTCAATGTTGAGCATTCACATTGTGTCCGGGTGAGTTCAGTGTTCTGGGTGTGGAGACTGTGTTGAGAATGAAGGTAGCAAAACCGATAGACTCATCATCCATTGGGCTGCAGAAGGGGGATGCTAAATAACCATATGCCAATTAGAATGAGTGACTTCCAGTCTCCATCAGCCCGATGGTATGTTCAGATTTGGCATTAGTCTCTTAGCACTACAATACTGAGGACTTGTGTTTTCACAGATGCAGGCAGGTGACTGAAATGTAGAAATGATCCCATGTTCAAGCTCTCAATCCTTTGCTTTCACTTAACATCACAAACTGACGACCTCAAAGTGAAAAAATATCCTAGAATTTTCCTCAAAACTGCAAAGAGGAATGTAGAAAGCACAAGAGCCTGAATTGGGGAGTTGAGCCCCACCACCAGTTAGTTAGCCTCTCATAACTGGTCCCAGTTGACTTTAATACACCTAGCACTCACATCGGACCATTTTGCATCCCTCCCAGTGAGCATTTAATCCAGTTGGGGTTGCAAAATGGTACGTGCAGAACCAAGTTAGGAGGACCCACAAAAACCACAACAGGATTTTTTTCAGTCATTTATTTCCAGAATGTATACACAACCGAATAAAAACACATTGTGGGCTGTTTTAATAGTAGAGCAACAGGAAGACATAAGAGGAGAGTCTGTAGATACTTAAACCAGGGTAGTCAAAAAAGCTGAAAACCTTGTGTGCACTTTTGAGCATTTTCTTTCCATTTTCCCTTTGTACATACTACTAGCGGTGAAGATGTTTGGGGTTGTACTGAGTTGACATGTCTGGTTATAGTGCAATATATTTTGTATGCAAGCAGTTTCAATAAATAAAGGTCGATCTCTGTTTTCTCTGGCTGATCTCTGAATTTAAGCATTGTGGGATGTTGGAATGGGTTGCAATACTCTTCTTGCAAGATTTGTTTCGACCTAAACAGAACACTTAACGTTTTGGGGTAAAAATGGTCATCTCCTTTTATAGTTTCAAATTATTAATAATAAATTTCGAATCAAATCAAATCGAGTCCCATCTAAACTACCGGGCCTGTCCCGTTTAATTTGCAGACTACTCATGCAGGTACAATGCAGCAAGAAATGGCTGGTCAAAGACAACATATGGGACCCCCCCCCCCCCCCCCCCCCCCATAATATTACAGTTACCAATCAAAGAAATAAATTGTTACGTTTCTTTTGTTATCACTCCTTCATATCACATTTAAGTTTAATGAACTGATCTCCATCCCTGGATTTATTTTTGTTATACCTAAAGGACACGTTGCGTGGAATGGAAAAGCAAATATAACAAGTAGTATAAGAAATTACTTCTTCCTTGGAGTAATAAAGTAACAATATTAGTTTTGAAATGAGTAGCCCAACACTGCTGCCCATAATGTCACTAGCCTGGACGGGGTGTATTTTCTGCACAAAAGCAAGGAGACATTCACCCAGCATGCATTTCTGATCCCTTTATAGCTGGCGTGAACTTGCCTAGCCAGTCGTCTCAGCTCTTCTTGTATTGTCTGGATTTGCATGTGGCAGAACTACTTCCTCTGCCTGTTTGTGCGACATAATAGAGAAAATTGGTTACTGCCACATAGTATAGAGAATGAATTGCTGCCATGCCATCCACGGAGTAGGAAGAGGCTGGAAGAGGCTGCTGCCACATATTCCAGTGAATAGTGTGTCTAGAAGAATGCTGGCATCGCACCCCTGGAAGCCCATTCATGGTATGGCATCTGCTCGGCAAGTTGGGCGGTACAGTGGTTCCCAATACAGTCACATTGGCTCTATACAACAGCTGCCATGACGGGGGGCAGAGACATATGAAGATACACTGAGTGTAGAAAATATTAGAGCCATCTTTCTACTGTTGAGTTGCATGCTGTTCTACACAATCCATGTCCATGACTGTCAAGAGGACTAAAAACCTCTTTAACGTCTCCTCCTTAACAGGTGAAATCAGGCTGCCCTCAGGTTTTGTTCACTCAATATCCTTGCCGAGCTCCTCAATTGAACTAATTTTGTTAATTCACGGTGTAGCCCTTTCATGTTCATCTCTGTTCTTGAGGAAAGCCCAGTGGACCTCTTCATTCGTCAAGAGAGCCTCACATGTGGACAACAGATGCATCTGTTGAGGCTTTTCAGGACTGTGGTAGATTCCTAAGGAGGAAATCCCTTGCCCTTGATACCTTCTACAGTATCTTCATCTCACTGTGGAGAACATCTCTCAAGGCAGAGAACTCCTGGAGCAGCAGCCCAGAACTCACATCATCACTTGGGTTCTTGACATGGAGACTGATATGCTTGAGGCTTTGCTTTGGTTTGACATCGGCTGTGTTGTTGTTCTGTAGAAGCTCCTGGGCCTTGAGGCACAGCTCCCTCTGTCTCTCTTATTGTAGTGTTTGCAGAGCCCACATACAAGCACCTTCCATCACTGAACAGGGCACACTGCTGTGCAACAGCAACCCTGGGTAATTCCCACTTCTTCCAAAAGCGCATTCAAAGGCCACAAAGAAGTTCACAATTGTCAACTACCGATGACATCTCTTCTTGCCGTTTCTCTTCACATGACTGAGCACAGTGCCTCTTAATGTGAAATGGAAGTTTACGATTTGCCATTTTACTTTACAGAAGGGAAAAAAGACTTGCATCTCCCTGTCATACTGGCTTATCAAGTGGTAGTTTGTTTCTCTCTGGCAAAGTCCATTAGTGTGTTCAACAATCAGCCACATCAGCCCCTGGTTGAATCTTTCATTGTCAAAACAAACTTCTTCATGCACTGAATCACTTGTCACATACCATCCGACGATGCTTTGCTGGGCTGTTCGACTCATCCAATGCAAGAAGGAAATGACCCACGTTGATGCAATCAGTCTGTGTCTCCTCTATCTAACAAGCCATCATGCCTAGTCATGAACTGTTCTTGCCAACAAATGCACGTCTTTGATTTTTTTGTGTGATGATTTATCCTTGTTTGAAAGGTCATCAAACATCCAAGCCCCACTAACCACGCAGCCCTACTCACTATCTGTTAATGGTTTTCCTTTACGCACAATCTCTAAAACACCAGCAAAGCTTGCAGAATTCAGATTTGCTCCTTTGTTAATCCATGCCTGCAGTTGCTGTTGTCTGGCTCACATTTTCCATTGAAGCTCAGTGCAAGCTTTTTTTCCTGCTGTCACAATCAGGATATTTAGAAGCAAACACTACATTGTGCATCTCAAAATGCTTCTTAAATTTTGACTATTTGAACAAAGCATTACGTTCATTCTGACTGAAATGTATGGTACTCGTTACCTTTCTTTCTTTTTGCCTTTTTGCCATGTTATAGGCCAGGTTTTGTAATTTTTTTCTTTTTTTTTTGGTGAACCTTTGAAAATTAAAGAGCCCCATAATATCCTGTATCCTATATCCTGGCCCGATATAGACGTCACCCAGGCCACTCTTCTGTATGGAGGGGTCACGCTGGTCCCTCATAATCTTCAGCCCATCATAGATTAGGCCCTCCAAGGCTTTCTCAGTCTGAGCCCGTTGCTGGAAGTGTACATAACCATATCCCCATATCTCCAGGATCGACCTAATCCCCTGCATCTGCAAACATGGACTGAGTGAACCAGCCCCACAACGCTTCATTTCTCCATCAGCATGTCCTCGGTCATGTTGAGGGACAAATCTCCCACCCACAAGGAGGCCCTGAGGTAACCACGTACCCTTGGAAGTGTTTCTGAAGGCAGACAGCTCCCTGTGGGCACAGAGCTCAGGGAGGGTCAATGATTTTGCAGGAAAACCTCTTTATAATAGAGAATAGTCAGGAGCAGATTACACACAAAATACAAATGAAGTAATGTTCACTGCAAAAAATACACATCTTAACAAGGCATTTAGTCTAGTATTGAAATCGTATTTTTCTTAAAAGTGAAAGAAATCTGCTAATGGGCTGAGATAATTTCAATTCTTTGAAGAATTTTCTTGAATCTAGTGACATATGATTCCCACTAGGAACAATCACTTTAAGTACTAGCAAATATAAAAGGTCTTAATGGCTTGTTTAACTATCAGGAAGGCATAAGGACAAGTCTTATAGCTTGTATACTTTATAGAGACTAGTAAAGCCTGAGGAATAAACTGGCTTGCCGTACTCCTACTCTAACAAAGCGTTCTACTCGGTGGTTGTCTTTTGTGCAGTTGTTGGAAAGGTTGCGGTCAGTGGTCTGAAATATTGTGGTGATGATGGAGGGCTGGGAGGACTTGGCATTCAACTGCTGGTGCTGAGAGGTGGAGGGAACATTTCACTCAGGGAGCAGGGAGCTGCTGCAAAAAGATGAGGGAAAGATTTGATTCAAAACAGCTAAATAGTTATGGATTAAATTGATTGTAAATTGAAAAGTTCAAAGTATTTACAAGCTACATAAATGTACTTTTCATATTTAGATTCCGACCACAATTCTGATTTTATGTACTTCAATCGTATATGCACTTTCACATTGACAGTGTAATAGTAAACCAGCTATAGATGTATAAACATGAATCCTATACCTACAAGTTGATCTTCAGCTTCCAAGGGATCTTACAGAGGGATGGGGTGATCCTATTCTCTTTTGTCTCGGCCACAACAGCACTGACCTGGTTTGCAAACTTTTCAATTAGATCTATTCTTGAAGCAGGCTGAAGCGAAGTGAGAACAGCGAAATCGTCTCAGTTTCTCAGCAGTATTTTTATCTGCACAGAAAAATGCATGTGACATTTTGTACTGCCTCTCACATCGTTGGTTCACGGGCAAGCTTCCTGGTAGGAGACAGAGAGGGAGAAGACAGAGACAGCATACATGGAACAAACAGTAGGTAGTCAGGAAAGGGACTTTATTTAAGAATCAATAAAACACAAAAAATCCCTTGTTCACGTGGATTTTTTTTATAGTGTACCGCAAAAGCGTGCCCACATGGGGGAGATGCGGCACTGCGGTGCTGATCCGGTGCTTTGCCGTGCCAGGGAGAGGATAAGCAGACAGCCTGGTCGCCCATTGAAAATTCATGACATGGACATCTCCACTTTCTGCAAGACACACAGCAAGCATAATGAGCACTAAGCTGAGAACTTTGTCCTTTCTTGCTTTTTTATTGGTTTCTATTTCTCTTTGTGGCTCTCTCTCTCTGTCTCTCTGTGTGTGTGTGTGTGTGTGTGTGTGTGTGTGTGTGTGTGTGTGTGTGTGTGTGTGTGTGAGACTGTAACTCAACAATTTGCATTTAAATTTACTTCACTGGCATGGCTTTTTTGGCGCTAACAATGCAGCCAAAGACGCCGACAAAAAGGAAAATCCCCAAATAAAGGATGGCTCTGGTGTCGGGGTGATGATTGTGTAATTAAATGAAATTGAAACGACAGTTATAATCTGTGTCTCTGTCTGCCTCTTTCTATTTTCCTCTCTGTGTTTATCTTAAAGGCTCTCCGTCTGTCTCCGTCTGCTTCTTCCTCTCTGTTGTCTTCATTTAAATTCCACCCATACTCCCTGATCTGTTTCCTCCTCTCTTCCTTTTGCCCGTCCAACTCTCCATCAACTCGTCCCTCTGCCGTTTCCATCTTTAACATTCTCTCTGTCATATTTTGTTCTTTCTGTCATACTCACGCTCTCCCTCTTTTCTCTCATCCGCTCCCATTTCATTCTCTCTCTCTTCTCTCTCTCCCCCTCTCATTTTCTGTCTCCCTGTCTCTGACCTAGTTTTGGACAGCCTTTCTTCACACACACACACACACACACACATGCACACACACACACACACACACACACACAACGTTCCTGCAGGTGCTTAACATCCTTGAAAATGTTTGAATTTTTATGTGGTGTTTTTAAGATTCGGAGACGCCTGGAATTTTGAGTGCTTGAAATACATTGAATTCGTCAAGGTCACGATACAGCACTTTGAGACAATATTGTTTATGACCAACAGTGTTGTTTTTTCCCCTCAACCTCCCGATGGTTAACCCATATACCTCCAGCGTGGATCCATAGACTACTTACTCTGGTGTTAAACAATGTGCCCTTGATTTCTTCTCTGATATTCTTCCTTTGTCTATTCACTGCTCCTTTCTCTCCTCTCCTCTCCTCTCCTCTCCTCTGTCAGAAGCTGCTGTTGTGTGTTTGCACTGGTAGAGGATGATGCAGAGTAGTGCTGGCATGTTGCCCCGGACCAGACCAAAATAAAGACACATACACACACACACACACACCACCCAAAACATAGACACATGCATACACACTTACAAGGACAGATGCATGCACTTGCAAGTATAAATGCACACACACACACACACACACACACACACACACACACACACACACTGAGCCAGCAGTGTTCCTTCAAGCATTATTTCCGATACACTTCCTCTGCTCTCTGCTCATGGGAGTTTTGAAGGAAAGGACAGTTTTGTTGTTTGTCATGGAGCAAAAGCTCCGGCTATACCACACATGCTCAGTGAGAGGTTTCAACCATCTGGTCAATCATTAGTCATAGTAGGACCGTAAACAGTAACATGTGTTAGTGTGCATGTGTTGTACCCAGCGTATGACAGCAGAGGGGATGGTGGCCAGGCCGGCGGTCACCTCTCACCTCGCTCACATGGCGGGTGAGAGATGTGGGGTTTGTCTGGGTCGGTCCGTCAGCGCCCAGGGAAGCTAATCGATGTGAGTGAAACAAGGAGATGAAGATTTGTTTTTTTACTTCTTCCTTATGTCCCTTTCACTTGTTTCTCCTCCCTAGCCCTGCTCTCTACAGCTGAAGGCCCCAGTGTGACACTCTCCTATAATTTCCCTAAAATATTTAAAGTAATAATCTACATTTTCATATGAAAGGATGAACATTTCCCTACTCTCTATCGCTGATTGATATAACACAATAGTGATCCAAACCTCACCAACAGAAACTCCAAGGAAGAAGACATCACAGTACTGGCCACACTGTTTGATTGACAGGTGATCTCTGGGAAGTGCAGTGCAGGAACACCACAGCGATGAGCGACAAAGATGGGGACAGTTTTTTTTTAAAACGAGGATTTCATGGATTACCACTTAACGAGGAGGCTGCATGTGATAAATTGTGCTGATGAGAGGATCCTGGTATCTCATCCAGCCCATAACCTTTATGGCGTGTCTCTCTCTCTCTCTCTCTCCCATCTTTCTTGCCACCCCCCTAACCATCTGTCCACCCTGCCACCACCCCCTGTCTACTCCTTCACACCACCCTCACACTAAAATACCTGTGCAAGTATGTGAAAAGTCCTCATGGCTCCAATGTGCCTGTGCAGGTATACCATATATACGTCAACATCATTGCTTTGCTGCCATTCTCCAAGGTAATAACGATCATGTTCATGGATTCCTAGATGGCAGACCTGCAAGTTTGACTCTTTTTAAAAAGATTTTGTGGAAATAAAATGTAGAAAAGTGTCATTTGTATATGACTCAGTGCAATGGTAATAGCTCCATACTTGTTATGAAGGAATGTGTGGGGTTTTTTGCAATGAATATCTCAGTGTGGCTTGTCTTCTTCAGCTTTTAGAGTGTGTGTGTGTGTGTGTCCCTCCCTCCACCTCTGCCTGCCTGGCTGTCAGCTTGCCTCGACCACGTAGCAGCTTCCTGGCAGCGGCAGCCGCTTGTGTCTACTCGCTCTCTCTCTCGCGCGCTCTCTCTCTCTCTCTCTCTCTCACACACACGCGCACTCTCAGTATCAGTAGCCTATGTAGAACCACGTAGCACCAGCTTTGGATTTTAACCACCACCCGAAGCGGCAATGGATCTCTTTGAATTCGACTTTTTCAGAGACTGGGAGCTCGAACAGCCATGGTAAGTCTGACACGCGCACATTTATTATTTTTTCTGATTTTTTTTTTGTATCTATAATGTGTATGTGTGATTTTGAACGGAACCTGCCATCCCATTTAAATCCAGCCTTAAAACGCGCAGGAGTGTTTTATTACAGACGGAGGGGCTTGGGGACCAAACTGCGTCCCGCGTTCAATTTGGACAAAACGTCTTTCTTTGTCACCGTAAGCTGTGCCGTTGTTGCTCGAGACAAACCGGGAGGCTCGGCACACGCGCAACACAACGCCGGCTTTCACAGCCTGTAATTCCTATACTGAGGAATGTTGGATTTCAATGTCAGCGTTATTTGGCAGTGCGGTGGAATAGTGAGCAGTGATGTAGTGTTGAATAAAATAAAGGTGGGTAAACTAGAAGCATTACCCCCAGTCAAAACAACCACTAATATTAACAAAAATCTAAAATTTTCAGTTTTTTTCCTCCCAAAATACCCATTTTCTCATATAACTTAATCAGTTTCATAGTTTACTACTTGCTATGGTATATACTATAAATTTAGGTCATAAAATGTTGAGATCTGCAATTAAAAATGTTGGAGTTTATGTGGGTTTACCCTCCACCACATCCCTGCTATTATAGTCCAAGGTGTGTTTTTGTCACCTGCATGCATGTACCTGTGTTGCTGGTTGGCCTGCTTTGGGGATATGTCACACACACACACGCACGCACACACACACACACACACACACACACACACACACACACACACCCTCATGGACACCTAATGAATGAGTGAAGTTGGGCTGTGATGGTTTGGGGATGTGCATGGGACCTTGCTGCTGCACACATTTCATTGCCTAGCCGTGTTTGGTGCTGCAAGCTCTTGATTTGTCACGCATCTCTGTGATAAAACAGTTATTAGATAATAAATGCTGGAATTGGATTTTGTTCATCTGTAGCATACACTGACAGATGTTAAACATGAATTAACTCAGGGAACAGCGACGTTACATGCCGCTGTCACATGTAGGCTAATGTGTGACCAATGTGGACTTGACCCACACACCATTACATTACTTTACATTACACTGAAGTCCCCAGTGAGGCCGTTTAGGATGCAGCAGAGTACAGGGAACGGGCCTACACAGTGCAAGGTCTAAAAGATGGCCAAGAAGCTGTCAGCTGATAGGTGTGAAATATAATCATAAATACTGTTTCTTTGCATGATTTTGAAATGATAACAACACCTGTTTGTACAGAAATTGGGTCGAAGGAACGTTTTGAATACTGAGATGTTTCAATTCTAAAATTCAAAGCTGCCAATTGACCGTTGCTTGGCCTTTCTAGTGACAAACCCTGGATGAATAAAGAAAAAAATCCACAACCAGAGCCTGCATGATGAAATAAAACCCCAACAATGGTCATTAGTCATGTTTCAAGTACAGAGTAGCACAGGTGGTAGGTGTTCAGTACTGTATTGGATAGATTGGATGTCAATACACACAGTTATGTGAGGGCAGGGCAGATCCATTTGGAGGTGCAACTAAATGGACATCAAAAATATCGGTTCTTCACAAAAGGTTTTCTTATATCAATGGGCTACATTGTCCTGAATTCCTGAGATGAATGAATGTATGAATTTTCTTCTGCTTTGTTACATTCAGAATACTTCCAGTCAGTCTCCATATATCTGTGTTGTGATGTTGGTTAGTCATCTAAGTTTTATGCAGTGTTTTCATGGCAGCCTTCCCTGTTTTTGGTTTTTTTTTTAACACCTCGTGGGCAGTCCACCATTTTCTCGGTGTTTAACATGAAGAGGCTTGAGGCTGGTGCCAAAGTGTGACGTGTTCTCAACATCAAGTCTTTAGATTGCGGCGGTAGCGCACATGACTAGGCAAACATGCGGCTGCTGTTTTGAATCCGTACTCCAGCGGGGATAATCTGGGAACGAGACGCACTCTGTTCTCCCTCAGCAGCTTACTGTCGAAGGGCCCTTGAGCAAGGTACTTAACCTCCTACTGCTGGAGTGGAGGTGCTCGGGGCTGAGCAACACGCTGGGGCTGCAAGCTCAGTGCATCTGTGTGTGTAACCCTTCCTCCCCCTGCAGCTACTCCACCAGGCCATTGCTTTAAATTGTCTCCGATGGGAAGCTGGGCTTGCACACATTTACATAATTTCATTCAACAAAATACAGAAACGTACAAACAAAAACCAGATTATTAAAAATGTCTTAACAAACACTTAAAGGTGATTGGACGACCATCTAAATGATTGAAGGGGATAGAGAGTGTGTATGTTAGGATTTAGTGAATTTACTGCACATGGCTACTGAGAACTTCATTGTGTTGGACTTCATTCAAACTCAGATGGCACCAAATAACCGCACCGAGATGCCTGAAAATGCAGATCTTTGTCCTCTTCCAAGAGGAACTGCGTGTGGTTCGTTAGGAGTGAGAGCGTAAGAACCAACTACAGGAAATGACCCCAAAACACAAGGGATTATGGGTATACGGAGATGGTTGTTGACTTCCGATAGCCAGCAGTTACTCATGCTTCGAAAGCCAAGCAACAAAATGAACTGAGGGCAAACTGCAGAATGTGATGCTCATATTCTGCTATGTGTTCATGTGTTCTTAACTGGTATGAACACCAGAGACAGACAAGTCCATCATGCTGACTTTGAATTATAGGGACTGGAATCAGATTATTTTTGACTCTAAGCTGGCAGGATGACAGGTTACCAAAACTGCCCAATAACAAGCTACTTGTGAGTCCATGTGACTTTTGTTTACAATCCCTTGTTCGCTTGTAATTAGAGTATGTGAACCTCAACGAACCAAATACAAAAATGCACCATAGTCAACTTTTCCACTATGACCCACTATGGGTCTATTTGGTTCCATGCACATTAGCAAGTTGAGCCACGAGGACATACCAACATACCAGCATATTTTACCAGCAGCTCTGGAAAGCTGCTTGGATGTAGCCGACAACTCACTGTTCATAAATGTTCACGTCCAAGGGATAACACGGCCGCAGGGAGATGAAAACCCCGTCGGCTATTCTAGAATTGAGAAAACACGGTGTTGTTTTCAGACTGACCCGTTTTTCAAAAATTATACAATGGATTTGAAGGAGCTGTAGCCCAACAACAGAAAACCCAAACACTAAAATTAGAGTTAAAAGTTTGCCACTTGCCAGCGTTGACGTGCGGCTTCTGTTTGAGGGTGGATTTTCCATTTAACTAGATATTAAGGAAAATTCTCTTGAACTTGACATTTTAAAGGGAAAACCAAAGATGAAACAATCTTTTAGCTCCCCGTGCCTTTGTTATTAAATCTGAGCGAATCCTACACTGTAGGTCTCCTCCTCCTTTCATCTCCTCTCCTGTTTGTTGCTCTTCCTCCCCTCCTCCTCCCATCTCTCCCCTTGCTTCATTCTTCTACGGGGAGATCTGAAGGCGTTGTATGATTGTGAAAGGTTTCGCATTGAAAGCTGCATACTCCTCACTGTAATTGGCCATCATGTAACTGGCTAATCACGATAGTACAATCGGGGGGGGGGGGGGGGGGGGTGCGTGTTAATTGACACTGATGGTGATGGAACCATTTAAATAGTTAATTAGTGAATTGATTACACATATCGTATCGTCAGCGTGGAGATGTGGGGTAGATGTGGGGCTCCAGCTGCCTTATGAGTAGTTTTGAGAGTTTGAGTGTAAAACTTCACATCTGCAACAAGACGCACTTTTGTGATTAAAGACAATCCACCAACTAATCCACCGCTTGTATTTAATTATAATGAATAATACATTTATTATTATTATTATTATTGTTATTGTTATATATTTTAGCATTTTAAAATGGATAAATATGTAGTTTGTATTTTGTTTATTATTATTGTTTTAGAATTTAGCGTTCTAAAAAAAATCTATTCTCCTAAAAGTCTCCTAAGAGTCTGGGGATAAACACACAAGAGGAGGGGTGAGAGGAGATATACCAGGGAAAGTGGTGAGAGAGTCCGCTGATAGTCCCACAGTCCAACAGTCAGTCTGCCAGTCAATCCTCCCAAGCTCTCAATCACCTCAGTCACAGTTCCAGGCTCAGTACGTACAAAACCATTCATCAATCCACAATTCCCGTTTTTCACTGTGCGGCCAGTGGCTGCTTGACAAACCGGCTCCACCAAACTGAAACTTGGCAGAGGAAAGCCACCAACTCTGAGGCTGAGAAGAGCCTGTCAGGCTTATACGTGTTAATAAGAAAGGAAAATGTGTCTCATCTCCAACCCAGAATGGCTGCTCCATCTCCACAAACGTTCACACTGCTACTGAAATTCACATTTTCACATTCATATGTGGTACATAACGAGATCTCAAATTGGAATTTGTCGCATTCCTATGGTGATAAGCAAACCTGGAGTCATTCAGTTGAGACAATTCATTGTTTTGACATCCACGAAAGCTTGGCTGATACATGGTGATACAAGGCACATACTGTAACAATGTGTTTGGAACAAGCATGAAAAGCATAGGTACTTTTTAACATTGCACTCAGTTCATATTGGTATCGTATAAATATCAGATATGAGCCTGCAGTGTGAACATAGCCTTAGTGGCACAATCTGTCCTATAGGCTGTAGCATGGGAGCTCTGTTACCTGGTGTTGGGCCAGCCAGCATGAACCGATGTGATAAAGCTGACTGAAACCAATGAGCGCACCTGGTCGGTCACTGTCCAAGGTGCTGAAGTCTCTCCTCGGGGAAAGAATAACAGATCCTTTTTAAATTATGTTTCACTTTTACCTTTTGTAACTTCAGCCTCTATATACAGACCTCTTTGTAGAGCTATGTTAAATGTATACCTCATTTTTGACCAAACTGAAAGTTGAAGCCTTTTATTCCAAGGTCATGATACACATTCCTTCAGGCACAAACTACCAACTACCACTACAAATAATAAAAACACAATAAAAAGACACAGGATAAAAGCACACAAAACAAACCCCACAGCATACAGTATGTGATAGACAACATCAAATGATGAGACCAGACAGGTCGTCAATAGCTCAGTATAGTTGAATAAAAAGTCAGTATTCAGTGCAAAAACAAAGCGCTTAAATATCTCTGAACTGAAACGTGCCACAGTGTTGAAAGATAATCTATTAATAGTGTGCAGTTATTGGAATTTCCTTGTTGATCCATGTGACTACATGCCCGTAACCGCTAATTAGACTGTAAAGAGTACAGTAGATAACTGCACCAGGTATTCCCGAGGGGATTGGATCAGCTTCTGGTTGTAGCTGCTGGTCTAATATTGGCACAGCCGTTGTGTTTAGAGCGGTTTCCCACCTTTAAATGCACATATTTATCTGCGTTATTGCTCTACATAGAAAAGCCCGATTGCTTTTAGAGTGGTTTTGCTCTATCAGACGATGCACAGTGGAGAGAGACGGGTAAGGAAGGCAGGACGAGCTGCAGCACAGGTCGTGAGCCAGATTCAAACCCACAACGCGGGGAGCACGCTGTATATATGCGGCCCCCCCGCTGAGTCACCGGGAGATTACAGGCCTTTTATTTCCGCAGGCAGTTGCATCACCAGAGCGGGTGTGCTTTGTAAAACCGCCCCGTGTAAATACAGTTAAAGAAGAGACGTCCCCGCTGGCTCTGCTGTGGGAAAAAGGCGGCTAATGAGTCAGCTCTCGACGGCGTCATGTATTTTGTTTATTGCCGCGATATTGATTGCTGATCTAATTAGCGCGTCGGCTCACACGCGGGACCAGGCATCGTTTTAGGAAACTTTGCAGCCATTTCATCTACGTTTCGGTCCCCGCGTTCCCATCTCGCATCACTCTTCATCTCTTTCTTCCTGCTCTCTCATCCCTCTGTCTGCCTCTGCTCTGCATCTCCATCTCTTTCTGCTCTCGATCCTTCAGAATAGTTCTTCATCTCTCTATACCAAGACTGGCATATTGGTGGTTAACATTTGAGTACTGAGGGATATAATACTACAGCTACTACTACTACTACTACTACTACTACTACTACTAGCTTGATAAGCTTGATTTATACAGCACCTTTGAAAAACAGTGTTACCAAAATGCTTTAAATTGACAAAACAATAATAAATAGAAGGGGAGAGACTTGGCAGTCAACACAAGGTAGCTCCTGCCCTTGTGCCCCCAAGATACCAACACAACGCAATGCACATGCACACACACATGCACACACACACGCGCGTACACACACACACACACACACAAATACGCACCCCAGGTCCTGAGGTTGGCAGTGCCATCTGCCAAGAGGAGCATGGTGCTGAGGAATGATAACGCATATGCACACACACACACACACACACACACACACAGAGAGAGAGAGTCACCCCTAGAACCCAGCACTCCAGTACTTCTCTCCTCTCTGCTTTAGTTGGCAATCCTGATATTGTTGATATACTACTTTGTGTCTTTATACCGGTGTGTGTGTGTGTGTGGTATTACTCATCGCTCTGGGCATTTCTGAAACCCGTATAGCTGCTGATCAGTAGGACGTTATACTGAATTTAAAATGTATGTGTTAGTAGGCTCATTTTTGCCTCCAACATCATACCAAGATGTTATGACTACTAACTGGCAATTAATAGTGGTTGCTGTTCCACTATACTGAAGAATAAACAACGTCAGTATCCTGAAAATGGATGTTATTCTGTGGACAGACAGAGAGAGAGTGAGAGAGAGAGAGAGAGAGAGAGAGAGAGAGAGAGAGCCCTGATAAGTAGTTGAGGGTATTTCAATTAAAACATTTTGGTCGCATCGACCAATCAAAGAGCTCTTCCAGTTAATCCCAGCAGGGTTGTATTATTTCTATGTGCGTGTGTGTGTGTGTGTGTGTGTGTGTGTGTGTGTGTGTGTGAGATGGACTGTGGCACATTTGTGTGTGAGAGAAAGAGAGACAGAGACAGAGGAAGCTAGTTAGCCTTACAGGAGAGTAGATTAAACACTGGATTTAAAATTAAACAAAATTAATGAAACTGAATTTGAGAGAGAGAGAGAGAAAGAGAGAGTGAGAGAGAGAGAGAGAGAGAGAGAGACAGACGTCGAGGGCTAATGACGTAGCTTTTCTAGCCGACACCAATTTACTGTGAGGCTTCAAAAGGTCATCTCCTACATGGAAGTCCGTCTGTGACAAATTACATTATTTACACTGGGTAGGGAAGCAAGGAGACACAGAGGAAGACAGAGTAAAGGAAGGGGGGAGAGAGTGTGTGTGTGTGTGTGTGTGTGTGTGTGTGTGTGTGTGTGTGTGTGTGTGTGTGTGTGTGTGTGTGTGTGTGTGTGTGTGTTTGAGCTGCAGTAATTGGCCTACAGTGTTAACAGGAGGACACTGATGACATTTTCTAACACCGCCTCTAATGATACTCTTGTTAAAGCACAACACCGACATTTTCTGACATGGCACTGCTATGTCATTCTCGCCATAAAGTGATGTTTCACTTTATGTGCATGGTATCGGTAGTTTTGAGAAAGTAGGTTAGAAATTCATACTTTAAACACAGACAGTGGGGTCCAAAAGTCTGAGTCCACTACTAAGAATTATTTTGTTTCATCATTTATCAAAATCTAATACAATTTTTTCGTCAAATGATATTTCTCAAACAAGATTACATCATTTAAAAAATTATTAAATTAATAATTAAACATATTTTTCAATGGAAGTCCTTTTTCAAAGTTAAAGCGCTAGCAGTAGCGCCAATAACACATGGAGGACCATATTCATTTAGTCAATATCTGGTATTAGTTGTTAAAAGACCAAAACACTTCACACTGTGTATTAGGAGCATACATGTGTTTTTATTTTATTTAATATTTGACTTTGCACGTTGTAACTGCTGTAATTTTGAGGACTTCAGTACTCAGAAGTCGTGAAACATGACATCCCTAAACTACACGTCTTCTTCTTAGTGGCTTAGATCTTCAGCCATCGCTGGTGAGGCTCGCTGCTGTTTAGGGGACACTTTTTTATTTCACTTAAGTTTTGATTCATTACTCCCAGCATGCCGAGGTGATTTCCCGCCAGTGTCCGTGCCCTACACCGTAAATTAATTTGGGCAAATAGGGTGAGTCTACGGCACCTCCATTAGTGGGGCTGGGACACTCTTCTCTGTCTTATGATTTAGTCTGATAAGAGATGGGTGTATTTTGACGTACAAATCTTGCACAGTGCAGCTTTAAACACACACAAATGCTGCAATATAAACCATAAATCACTCTGTGGTCCGACATCATATCAACATATGTTCTCTGGTAATTATATTGAGCGCCAGGGAAAGATAAAAAAAGATAGAAAATGTTCCACCAAAGTGAACTTTACTATCACTTTACCAGGATTTACTGCTCTACTCTTCTGTGGCGTTCAAGTGTATTGATTTTCATGGTGTTTATGATACCTTTTTCCATACACTGGAAGACTGTGGCAATGACGAATCAACACAACAAGTCAAACATCTAACTGCTGTGCTACTGTTTTAATTCACGATAATTCCATTCTTCAATTATTTTGTGTTCATTACTCAACATGTTTTAAATGCTGCTAAGTGGCAGTGTTTCAAATAGGTTCATTCAATGATTAAAATTCTAATTCCATGTTTCTATTATTTTCAGTACATTACACAGCCATGGTTTCAATACTACTAAGAAGCGCTTTAGAGGCATTTTACTGGCTCTGATTTCCCCTTAAAGGGGAAAGGATCCAGTTCCCCAAAGACCAACTTAAAGTGTGTGTGTGTTTGCGTCTGTCTGCGTGTGTTTTTGTGTGTGTGTGTGTGTGTGTGTGTGTGTCTCGTGCACTACATTTTTTTTAGGAGGAGAAGGGAAGAGCCAAAGGGATTTATAGTTAAATGTTTTGGGATTTGGGAGTGAATAGAACTATTAATATTTAGATTTCATTCTTGTAAGGAGATGTGTGAAATGAATAAAGCATCATGTTTGGTTTATTGTCAGTGTCCTACAGAAGGCTTGTACCTCTTATACCAATCTTGCCTTTTGTATTGTAACTGCTGACTAATAGTGTGTCCCGTGTGTAGAAAATGCTTCGCGACCCTGGGGCCAGGCTAATGAATTTCAAATTCAAATGTCATGAATGCATGGATGTCAATGGGGAACACCAATTTCATTAGGTATCAATGACCTCAGCGAAGCCTCTTGGTTTTCTGTAGTTCAGAAACCGCAAAGGATCTCTCTGATGAACAAATGGATCATCAAACATGGCCGTTACGCTGCTTTTTTCCTAGCAGGAAGACAGAATTTCAGATTTTGTCTGGATCCCAGCATGGGTATTGTTTAGTGAGAGGTGGTTATCAGGATTATCTGATACTCAAACTTTAGTACCGAGAGTGAAAAAGTGGCATCAGAGCATCCTTCCCCTCTCTCTCTCCTCTTTCTCTGTCACTCCAGGACTTTTATTAGCTACTTATCAACTAATCCGCGATGACCCTCCCTATCTGTCTCTCTCTTCATCGCCCTCCCCCTCTTCCGCTTGCTGTTAACCTTTTCCTATCTCTCTCACCCCTCTTCCTCTCCCCCCTCTTCCTCTGCCACTCCCGCCATGCTTCAGAGGCCTGCTAATACATTTGTTATCAACTCACTCCCTAATTAACGTGGCCTCTCTTTGTCTGACTCGCCCCCGTCTCTATTACTGTCTCGAGGTCTCCATCGCTCTCACCCACTATTTCATTCTGACTTTTACTTCTCTCTCCATCTCCTCCCTCCGTCCTTTTTGAATAGATGAATTTCAGGACTGCTCCTCATCCTCGAGTCCTATTACCTACAGAGAACATTTGTCTGTCTGAACGCCAGCAAGACGCGGAGATTCATTTTCTGTGTATGTGTGTGTGTGTGTGTGTGTGTGTGTGTGTGTGTGTCTCGATCTCTCTCTTAGTTTCTCTCACTTTATCAGTGTTTCTGTGCCCGGGGTCTCCTAGGGGTCTTTGAAAGGATCCCAGGGGATCCTCGGCACAGTGACTTTATTATTGTTATTGTTCCATATTATTGTTATCATTCTTTTATCCACTAAAACTTAATATGATGACAGACTGTAGAAGAATGGCCGTGTTGATCATAGGTTTCACCGACTGCTTTTCGTATCTAACAACAGAAATCTTCTCAGATCAGGTTAGTGTGACAATATCTTATCCAATGGTCTGCCTGAGGGTCCCTTGAAATGAAAAGAATTTCAGAGCGCTTTTACAAACCCACAGTGACTGTAATAGCGACAGTATTATCAACATTTGGTTTGAGTTGCCAGTCCCCATCCCCACAGAAGGCCATGCCACCTGTCAGCATCCTCTGAAAACATTAACCCCAAAGTACATGAAAGCATCTGGTTATGAAACCGTCTCCACGGCGACCCCAGAAAATAAAAACTACTTTTGACTTTATTAGAGACATGTCTTTAGCCCCGTGGACCCACGCTAGCGTTGCTCGCAAACGATACAAATCTCTGCTTTCAGTACCTCAACCACCAAAACACTAAACCAAACACACACACACACACACACTCACACACACACACACTCACACACCGCCCTGACTGACAGGCTGACTGAGCCCTGCTAATCTGTCAACCTAGTTATATTTGTGCATCTGTCATTTTGTGTATCAGCCGAGGTGCATTGTGGACATTTGTGACGATGCCAATGCTGCTACACTGGAACAATTCTTTCGTTTGTTTATTGTACACATTTATATAGTCTATGGTCATATAGTCTTGTCTACAACTTCTACTACTACGAAGATTAAAGCAATTAATAATAATTAAAAGCAATTCTGAAAACACTGTGCATTCAACATGTTATGGATGGGCTTGTGATCAATTGTATGCAATTGTTAAAAACTTCAATGATCTCTATGATAACCTTTAATCCCGAACTATCCCTTTACTATCCCTAAAACACACACATCCTAGTGGCTGAGGAAAAGGGTATACATTACTTTTCCCCCCTCCATCCTTTGTTGTTCAGTGATAACCAGACAGGGTGCTCGGTGTTGTACAAGCGCCAGAGCAAGAGGTATATTGTGTATAATTGTGTGTAACCCTGACTACACTATTGCTAAGCACAGTCAAAAAAAACAACCTTTGTCGGGCCTCATTAGCCTGTAGATAGATGGCAATGCTTTGGTGAGGACAGACTGCAAGCTGCAAGCCTTCAGTCTGCCCATACAGCCTAGTAGAGAAAATGGCTAACAGGGTAGCTCAATCAATACCCTAAGTGTGTGTGTGTGTGTGTGTGTGTGTGTGTTTGTTGCATATGTGTGTCGTGCCTGTGCATATCTGTAACCCAGCGCGGGCTCTCTAAATGTGAATTGATCTTTGGGTGTTGTTTTGTGTGTCTGGCGGTGCGGCGTGTGTGGTTTCATTAAGCCCGGCGCGCACACACACACACACTCGGCGGGAGAAAAACATGACAGATGAGGCCGGTCGAGGCGCGATTCATCAGCGTGATTTTAAAGGTAGTTTCGGCGAGGACGTGCCTCAGTCAGACGTGATGGATGAGACGCGACGTGTTTTTGTTGGGGGGCGTGCGGGACAGTTCCTTATTCCTGCTTTCAGTCTAGTTTCACTCTCCCGCCTGCAAATGTTACAGTCGTCTGATCACACACAGCATCTCCTTCCTCCTCAGGTGTTACCTCACACACACACACACAATAGGATGATAGAGAGAGACACACACATACACACTGACCCACAAAGAGCTATAAAGAGAGGTCAATAGATTTGCGTTTATTGATGGCTCATATCCAACAATGATTCGATTACTGTGACCACACACACACACACACACACACACGCACACACGCCTGGGTATCTGTATTTGTATGTGTGCACACGGCTGGTCTTACTGTTTGTGTTTACTGTTATGAGGCTATCCATAATCCCATATCCCTCCGCTGGTATTTCTCTGTCTTAATCATCTCTTTGATGTGGCGTAGTCATTATTTTTCTCTCCTGTACTCTGTTCTCCCTTATTCTCTGGGTGATTAGAGAGGAAAGGAAGACAGAACGAAAGAAATAGAAAATGAAACGAAGATTTTCTTTTTACTTTAGTGCACTTTCGCAGACGTTTCCTTCCCCCGACTCGACTAATTGGGCCATCGTGCAGAACTTTTGTGCGACTCGGTCTCCCGAGGCGGTGTACAAAGTTGAAAAATTTAAAATGCCCTTTTATTAAAAATTTAAACATCCCAGTTTTAACAAAAAGGTCAATATCGACCCAATGTATTGATCTAACCTTACCTACTGAAAAAAAAATGTAAATGACATATATGGCAGACTTTGACACGCCTCGGGGCAAATTTGCAGAGGATAGATCGGCGGATATGTGTATATGTGTAAAGTATTGATTGCTGCACTTCAATGATAGCGCCACCTTTGGGTATACTGGGGTAATGTTTGTTTTGAAGCGTTTGCGCATCATTAGATGCCACAGTGCAAAGTCACAAGTCTCGAACCCGCGGGCTCTCGGGGGAAATTGAGAAACAGCAGAAGGAGAATAATAAGATAATAAACCCTAGAAAAAAAAACAATAGAGTTTCAGACCCTGAGGGGCTTGAACCGCTCAAGAATGAAAGAAAGAAACCAGGTCAAGTTGTTAATGCTACTGTAAATAACAACACACACACACACACAAAGCCTAACACACCTAGCTCCTCCCACATGTGCACACACACACACACACACACACACATTTCCTATCGTCTCTCCTTACGCTTTTATTTTACATGCCTTCATCCTTCCCTCTGTACATCCTCTACATCCTATCTGCTCTGTTTCCGTCTCCTTTGTGTGTATAATTAACATGTTATCAAAGTAAATCCTTAGACTTAAGTCTTTTGGTTTCATGGGGATTTGTAATATTTTCATCATTTATTTTATAATAAGGTGCGTTTGTTATTTCAATCAGTAATAATGTTCTATTTTCCTTTTTCCAGAGCTCAATAGGAGACCTCTATAATATTGTACTGCGCTGTGCAGTAGATTTAATTGACTTTCTAATGATTTTTACTTAGTTTTGCTTTTGAGAAGTTTTCCACAGGCTTTTACGGATTAACTTTACAAATGAGCTGAAATGACCAAGGTAGCTTCTGTCCAACTGTGAACTGCAGTTGCTCAATCAAAATATCAGTCGTTCTGTAGCTGAAATACATGAATTGAGCATATTGAGCATAAAATGTACCTGATTTGGAGACATGTGAGCTGTTGGCTTTATGGCCCTTCTGTAACTCTAGAGGTGTGTGTGTAACATAGGTGGAGTATACTGGAGTATTCATACTGATATATTTTGGATTGAAGCTGCTGGTAGCTGATATTTTGTGCTGATATTGAATAGAAAACAAGACAAGGATTCAGTCATTGACCCAGAATTGTGTTCTTGTCACTGAGGAAAAGCCTCCGAAACAGCATTCAGACCATTATGTAACACCAAAACTCTCCATTGAACCCCAGTAAAAAAGTGCAATATATATATAAATAGTGATAAAAAAAATACCTCAGTTGACCCTTACTGTGGAGGCACTGGTGTTTTCTGTCCTGGAGATGAACTGGGTCAGTGTGTAATGCTGTATCACCATGAGCCATCTTGTGCCCAGGAGGGGATAACTACTGAAAATAGAGCCCAGGTAGCGCCTGACACGCTCAGCTGTGCCGACCGGCAGAACACAAGGCCCTCGTCTGTCTGGAGCTGCTGAAGAGAAGGCTTCTCAGAGCGTCACATCCCTGGTGTAGCACCTGGTGCCTGGGTGGCCTCGATGGGAGAACAGACCTAGAGAACGATGCCTGTCCTGTCAGGCCTGCCTCTCCCGTCCCCCGCAGGAATGGTTGAAAGAAAGAAAGAAAGAAAGAAAGAGTTCACAATTTCTGTTTCTGTCCAGAGACTCTTCAATTAATAAATGTCTTGATGAGACGAGTACCACAAATCTCAGATGGGATGTTTTCTCTTGAGCTCATGGTCACATCTCCAAAGCACAAATTCTTTAGGCAATTCAACAGAAACTATTCCCTCATTTTTCTTATCTCTAAAATACATATTTTTTTGAGCCTTGTAGCAAGGGTCTCATTTTTTCCCCCTAAATTATGATTGCATTACCCAGTGGGAAACTGCAGAACGGTCAGCACCATATGCTGCACCCACTGGGCCAACCCATTGTTAGTTTAATACAATTACATAGTTGTAGCCATTGTTACTGCACTACTGCTACATTTAAACTGCTTGGACATTTACAATTTTGTCCACCTTTCAGTATAAGAAGGCAAGGAATGGTTAGGCCGTCCTATGTGTTTCAGTATTTTCTCTCTTAGCTAGCAATCTTGGGAACAACAACAAAACACCTACACAGGGAAGTTAGCTAGCTTATTAGCTTGTTGACTTCTAGGTAGCTGCCCAGGCTACATTCAGGTAGCTAGCTATAGCAGGCCATATTTGTTTGTGTACATATCTGTTCTCAATGGCTCATTGGAAAATAGTGTATTTTAAGTGCATGAGGGCTTAATATATAAATGCTCTATAAATGTTTGTCCGACTGAATGGTGTGCATCTTGGTACACAACAGTAACACATAGCTACTGTACTTCCTAGTACAGTACTTCCTAGTTTCCACTCCAAGTGTGATGTTAGTACAAACTGGCCGCTGTGGGAAAGTCGATAGAAGAGGCTAGGATGCTACGTAGCTTCTGCTGTCTTCAATAGCAATGAAAAAGAGAGGATCCTAGGAAACACCAAAGAAAAACAAACTTAAAGTTTGTCGTATGCACAGTCTGTTTTCTTTTGGATCCTGCCTTTTCATAATAAGACTGACAGTGAATATAATCTGCCATTCCCTAGTGAAGGAGGTGGGTACACGCTGAGTCTAAACTACACATCCTAATGTACTATATTTACCTTAAATATAAATACACGTCACTTTATATGTAGTATTTTTATATTCAGCCCAGGAAGAGCCGTTTCTAAAAGCGAGACTAGAGCACAACATGAAAAAGGGAACGGGAGCTGAAAATCAAACGTGTCTCAGACGCTGGAGTCTTCTCCCCACGGCACTGTCACCACAGCAGCGTGGACATCAAGAGGCAAATTCAGGTCAGCCACACTTCAGACAATTCACTCCTCTGTACCTGTGTGCCATCACACTTCATCACGCTTTACAGCACCCGAGAAGGTCTGTTACATGTCTACGGATCGCGGCTGTTCGTTATTGAGCGGAAGTTGGATTGTTGTGAAAACCGAACACCTTTGCTGTTTTCACACAAATCCGGCGATCCCCTTCTCGCATCCAGGGAGAACTTCTCCGTCTACTCTGTCTTTTACTACTCATGTCCACATCTGCTTTTATTTTGGGATGTGTTGTGGAAATAGACATATTCCCAACAATGCCTGACAGATATTTGAGCTTTTTACAATGTGTTTTGTAATTGTTTTTAGCGAGCCAGTTGTAATTTGCAAAACCACCTATGCGCTGTCGAACTGTGCAGAAGACAGCATCACTTGTTTTTGGACATATAGTTTTGATGGCTGAGATTACACAGTCAGAAAATACTGTTATGATGGGGTTTTTTTACTCCTCGGTTACAAATCTGTTTAAATAGCCTCAGACTGTTGTTCGGCACGTTACTGCTTGATTACATTTAAGACGTTTTTATGGCCTTTCTCTTGTGTTGGACAGGACGTAGTGGAGAAAGACAGGAAAGGTGGCAGAAAGAGAAAGCGGCTGACATGCACCTCAGGTCATGAACTGGAGTCAGACCCATAACATGAAAAAATGAAAAAAAAACATGGTTTACGCCTTTGGTTTCTGAGCCAAAAAAACCTACCCCAGTTCTCATGTTGTTTGAGGTATTAAGTGTAGGTCTTTGGCTGAAAATGGTGCAGCACATACAGCGATACCAATAATGGGTGAGTGGCAAGATTCAAATGGATCGGCAAATCATTTATTGACACTGCCGCTGGTTTTTGACTGGAAATGATTTTTTGAGAGCTTTTGGCTACCTAGGCTAGTCTACAGCTGTTGTGCGTCTGATGCAACTCATAAACAGTAAAGTCACTAGTCAACATTTACATCCTTCATCGCTACAGCTGCACTTGCACTTAGGCTACCATAATGACGCTAATAGACGTGCATGTATCTATTTTGAGTAACTGTAATGACAGTAATTGGTGCAAATCTTTCAATTGCAAATATTAGCATTTGGAATTAGGGCCAGGCCTCCAGGGGGGAAGTGGCTCACTGGCTCCCTAGGTATTAACTGTCTGAGCACGTACAGTGACGATGCCTTGAGTTGGTAAGTCTGAAATGGGGACTAGAGGTAATAACATTACTACCAACGTTACCGCCAGCTGGTAAGACGTGAAATGACCAAAAAGTCTGGATATGGCACATCGCTGGAATGTCATGCGTTTAGCTGGGATATGTCGCCACTGCCATTTCCCAAGTGCCCACGGTGAAAGAATGCTGCTGCACATATTTGGCACACGATGAACGCTACAGAATGCTATGCATCCTTTACAGCCAAGACCAAACGGCTGGAGGTAAAATCTCTGTGGTACAGACACCAAGCAGCTGTTAACCCTTTATGTGCTGGGGCTGGATAATTGGCTGGAAAAGCCTTTGTCTGAGAGAGAGCGAGAGAGAGAGAGAGAGAGGGCGATCAAACCACAGAGAAAAACAGAGAGACAGAGAGGGAGAAGATGGTGTGTAGGCATGTTTGCAGTGTTTCTGTATGCGTGTGTCTGCATGTCTGTGTGTGTGTGTGTGTGTGTGTGTGTGGTGTTTCTGTATGTGTGTGTGTCCTTAGGGGTCTCTCTATCCATCTTTCTCTCTCTCTCTCTCTCTGGTCCTGAGCTTGTTACCATAGCAACATAGGAGAAGAGGTAATGCTGCTGGAGTTCCAAAAATTGTATTATCTTTTTTTCAGACACACATGCACGCATGCACATATACACACACACACACACACACACACATCAATATGCACACACTAACACACACATGCTCCCTCATCTCCCTCGCGCACATCCAAACTGGCAAGCAGTACTGAGTGTGTGTGTGTGTGTGTGCGCCGTGTGTGTGTCTGTGTGTGTCCAGCACAGCTTGTTCATGCTGGGAGGCAAAAATACACAGAGGCAGAGAGAGAGAGCGAGAGAGAGAAAGAGAGAGAGAGAGGCAGAAGGAAAAGGAGACCAGGCGGGGGGAGAGCGGTGCAGCAGAGGGGAGGAGGTCATGTAAGAACAGGATAGTTTATTTATGCTCTGACGGGGGATAATTGGCTTTTACTCATTCATTATTTCTTCTGTTTTCTGCGGTTGCCCGCCCGTCGTACAACAGGTAGTTTTGGCTGAGCAGATCGGTCAAAGTGAGCTGATCAGCATTCCCATCGAGCATGGCCGGCAGCTCCCACCGCAAAGTACTGCAAAGTGCACCACCGAGTCTATGAAGGCCTCTGCGGGGTCACCGTGGAGTAGCTCGTGGCACGCTTTGTGGAGCGGTGTGATGCTCTGTGGTGCACTTTGCCCTACTTTCTCCGATTTTGCAGTACACGCTGTGGTAGACCGTGGCCTTGCGTAGTGGTGTTTTGTTATACACTTTGCATTACTTTAGGGTTCAAGAAATATTGGTTTTTGAAGGCTGATACTGATACCAATATTGTTGGATTGGAGCTGCCAATAGCTGATATTTTGGGGTAATATTCCATATCTTAATATAAATTAAGTATCCAGTAGAGAACCATGAAACACTAAAACTCTCCATTGAAATCCAGGATACTACTACTACTAATAATCACTCCAGTATGCAATACAATCAATCCAGTTAAGAGCTTTTTGATGATGAATTCTACAATAAATACGTAATCAGTCAAACTGCATCATATCCATCATAACACTGACTGGTTGCTATCCGATTTGTAATAAAAGGTCAATATCAGCTTGTTCCAGATTGTTTGTGGTGGACTAGCAGTAGGGTACTTAGTGCTACTTTGTGACCTAAAACCAAACATACATGTAATCTCGTTTTGGAAGCCACCTACCTCGTGTATGCACGTGGGCATGTGCACGTGTAGAAATGAGCGATTAAAGCGTGAGGATTACACGGCTTTCATTTTCAATCAAAAAAATCACATTATTCTCTGACTGCGAGTGGCAGGGGAAACGGAGGAAACGCCGCCGCCGTGGCTCGTGGCAGCGTTTGGAGGGCCAACCGGTGCAAGAGGCTCTTATGGAAACCGTCCATCCGCTGTCGGCGAACCCCGCGGGAGACTGCGGCGGCGCTGACAAGCATGTGACATCAGCGATAATGTCTGAGACAGAGATCATAAGCGTGATAATGGGTGTGATTACATTAGTAAAGCCATTATGTTCTAGATGACAGCTCTCATTAACATATAAACAACCTTAACCACTGCTTTCACTGTGGAAATTAACAGGCATGCACTCACACACACACACACGTTGACACACACACACACACACACGTGCACGCAAAAATGTATGTATGCAGGCGAGTACGCACATATAAGTGAGAGAGATTAAAGCACAAGGATTATATGATACAGATATTAACAAACATAATGTCATTAGATATGCAGAGAGAGACAAACAGAGGGGAGAGGGGAAGGAGATGACACACACGCACACACACACACACGCACACACGCACACACACACACACGCACACACACGCACGCACACACACACACATGCACATGGTACAATACTTGCAAGGGAATTCCGTTGACTTATTTCCTTAACCTATAACCTAAAATTAATTCCCCAAAATAAGATTTCTTCCCTTGTGGGGACTGGCAAAAAATGTCCTTGCAAGTCATTTAACGTGAAATTAAACCAGCTATGCACACACACACACACACACACACACACACACACACACACACACACACAGAGGCATGGTCTCTAATCTTTCTGTGTCTCTTCCTGCCCTTATGATAAACTGCCTGTCCAACATTGTTTTCTTATCGCTTGTGTGTATGTGCGTGCCCATGACCGTGCACAAGTGTGCACGTGTGGTCACTTCCTAACGTGTGTTTGTGAGACTTGTGTACTCTGTGTGTGTGTGTGTGTGTGTTTTAGACAGACTATATGTCTCCAGTGTTTGGGTTCAGATGCCTTCTCTCTCATTATCTCTGTCTCACTTTTTCTCCAGTTTTCTTCTCTCTTTCTGTCTGTTTGCCTCTTTCCTTCTACCTCTCGCTGTCGTTTTTTGTTTTTTACCTCTCGGTATGATTTTCACAGAACACAGGATGTTGTTAAATGTGTTCACTAATTAACTAATTAACCAAAGCGCTAATTCTTCCTCATCAGCTAATAGTCTGGAGATTAAGTATGGTTGTGTGTGTGTGGGTGTGTGTGGGTGAATGGGGTTGAGTGTGTTGAATTATTGACCCCTCGTTAGGTGACAGTCAGGAGGAAAGCCCTTATCATTGATCTGGGTAATCAGGGAATAATCACTATTCTGTTTAAGAGGCAATAGTGAGCAATCAAAGGATTTCCTTCACACCTGTCATTTATGGTGCTTTTGTATCATTTACCTTTACTTCCAGCATTCATATTCTACTGCGAAAATAGTTGGGGCGGCACGTTTAAACGCTGGGAATAAAGTGGGATTGTTGCCACTGCAAACATTTTCCCCAGCATTTCCCTCCACGCTTTCTTTGGTCCCCGTGTGACAGCTACTGGACTTGTTTCCACATGAAAACACTCTCCCACCAGCAGGTACCTAAGAAGAAATAATGAAATCTGGTGATAGAAAGCAGCTCCCCGTCGCTTCACAACATAACACTGCTGGGCGTGATCACACAGGTATTGATAGCCAATGAGGAAGTCAGGGCGCAGGCAGGAGATGCTACGGAGAACATTACAGCAGTGATGCCGCTACGGCACCGCTTCCGTCTGCTTGCATTTAGTTTTTAGTCCCATCCAGATTCGCCCTCGTTAGTGATGCACCCATCCATTGAGATACAACATTCGCTGATCGATTTGGGTGTTAGAGCAATTAACTGAATTTTTTGAACAAGCATATCCTCTGCCGTTTTTGATTTACTGCCATAAACGGCTTCAGCAGCCCTTGAGGCGCTCTGGATATTAGACAGCAAAGTGAAGCGGTTTGGAAAAGGCTACTCAAGCTGTCACTGCAGTTGACAAGCTTGCGATTCCACCGCGGCCTCACCAATACATTCTCCACAGACAACTATTTGCAGTTGCGAATGGATGGACACCGGACGGGGTGACGATGACACGCTGTGTCTTCATGGGTCCCAGTTGTTCTGGAACATTTTGAAATTGTTTCATGTGCACGTACAGAAGCAAAAAGCTTTATATTTTCTAAAATGAATCATTTAGGGTTGAAAAAAAAAGCATACTTTGATTTTTTGAACCAAAGTGCTATCGCCTCACCGCTACACCGCTACACCTCCATGCTGTTCTTTATGAGCAGGATCTATCTCGTAAAAACGTTTTATATCACAAACATTTCTCTTTTAAACTACAGTCTTCACACCTTAGCTGTGAAGTATCTTAGCAGTAGTCCTCTTCTCGTATTCATACGTCACCGTCACAAGCGCGCCGTGGGACTGTGCAGCATCTGCCCTCGTTCTGGACGGAGTTCAAACGAAGCAGCTCTTAAAAGGGAATCAATCTATTCAATAGTTCTTCTCTCTGCCTTCCCGCCGCCGGAATCGCTGTTGTCAGTTTAAACTGCAATCTCCCCAGCTGGATGGCTCGGTTTAACTCCGGCTTGGACCAATAATAATTCCAACGTTGACGCGTTAGTGAGAAGCCCCGTTCTGATGATTTTGATTACAGTGAAAAGAGATGGACAGGCGGTTTGGCCCGAAGGGTTTATTGATCCATTTTGGGAGGTGGTGACCAGGGTGAGATCGGCATGAGAACCGCCTGTAGAGTCACCTTGCTGTGACAGTGATGCTACTCTGCAGTGTTTGCTCGCAGAAATGTGTTTGAGTGGTCTGTTTTCATTTTGTCACCCAGGCACTTCAACATCTCGTTCTCTCTCTCTCTCTTCTAAAAGCCATTATGTTAGAGTACGTACAACCCCATGGAGGCACATAAATTAGTACACACACACACACACACCTTTTTAGCATTTTGCAAAGCAATAGCAGCTGTAGTCTAGTCTACAAAAACAAGAGGTATTTATGTTATATTATGGGATGTACTGATACTTGCATAGCTGTTGGGGGGGGGTCTCTTCCTCCGTCTGTCCGATGCGATACCTCACACAGATCGGATTCTGACGAAACTTGGCAAAATGATGCATCTCACCACTCTTGTTGTGCCATTTTCAAAAGTATACCGACTGGCCCAAGGGGGGCTCTGCATCACGGGTCAAAACAAGGTGGCGTATTCGTTACATGTTTCCCGAAACCAATTTCAAGATTTTGTCTATTGGTTGTAGCCTGAAATGGTATTTGGCCAGTTCATTGTGACTGATTTGGTGAAGTGATGACATAGTGCGCTGCTGTGTGTGTGTGTGTGTGTGTGTGTGTGTTGTGCCAGGAGAGGAACACCTGTGGCTGTTTTGTTTTTTTTACATTCCTTTCCACCGCCGCACTTGCCTCTGCCGTAACATCCCATTTATTTACCTGCCTACCTTTCCGAGCCGAGGATGGCTTCCCCGCCTCAACAGTGGCCCGCTGTTCCACTTTAAATTGCCGTCAAGATGCTGTTAACCGTGCAGTGTTTTGGTATTCCAGCGACCTACCCCGCATCAAAATTTAAATCAACCCAACGTCCTTGCACGGATTAGCATCTTGCAGAACGGCCAGGACCGGTTTCCACGTCGTTTCCTATCGGGGTACAGGCAGCTCGGCGTGCTGCAGGACAGGTGTCTGTGCAAACAGGCTAGAAAACAACAAACATTTTTCATACGGGCAAAGACGAGATGAGAAAAGAGGAGGGAATGTGTGTATGCTTTTGGTATGTCATCATTATCTCTTCTATCACATGACACTCAAGTAAACACACAAAGCGGTGCAGTGCTCCCTTATTCTCTCTCTGTCTGCTTATCTATCCTTCACTGTCAAACACATGGGCTTGTGTGATGTGCGTGGAAACAAAGCAGTAAGGTAACAATATATTTGAAGGCTGCTGTGTCTCATCATAATACGTGCTATCATGTCAAATGCACACAAACACAAAGCAGGGTGCGTTTGGATTTTCCCTTCTTCATATCGCACACACACACACACACGCGGAAACCAAAAGCTATATATTTTCATATCCATCTTTATGGCGTTCTGTGTCTTATTCTTATTGAGTCTGTCTATCCAGGAATGCCGGCTGATATTCCTCTGATGTCTAATGCTGTCTGAATGAACACACACACACACACACACACACATACACAGAATGCGTCGTCGAACTGACACTTCAAACAAAGCTTTTGTCTGCTGCCTGACAGCTATTCCTCTACCCTTCCCCCTCTCCTCCTCCTCCTCCTCCTCCTCCTCCTCCTCCTCCTCTCATTATCCCCCTCACTTCTCGCTGTCATTCCAACACACTCATCCTACCCTTGTGTCTTTCTCTCTCTGTTGCCCTCCCCTCTGTCTCTCTCTTTCTCTCTGTCACACACACACACACATACACTGCAAGCACTGCATTCTTGAATTTGGCTCCTAATTGAGCTGCCTGGTTAAATGCAGGTTAAATAAAATAGAAAGATTGAAAATGTGAATGGCTTTCATAATAAGTGCTCCACTTAAGCAATAATAATGAGCAGCATTTCATTTCTGGAAGTAATAGATTAATAATGTGATTTATTTTACAGTGAGTTGTCATAATGACTGCATGACTGGCACTACTAATCTTTGAAGTAAAAAAAAATAAAAATCCAGCCTGAAAATGAATTTCTCTGAATGTCCACTGACAGGGTGATTTTCACAAGGATAGGTGGATTTTCTGGTGCAGAACCTTGAGGATTTAAAGGAAAAACCACCCAGATACACTGTTATATATGTTATATATCACCAGTCTGTGACATTAACACTAGAAGCGCCACGGCGGTCTCACAGACGGTTTGGGGTTTTCTGTTGCAAATATCTCTGTTAAAATAAAGAGTATGAGGCCCCCAGTCCATGACTTTTCCTAAATATGTGTTAACTTTATTTTCACAAAGTTTGAAGGTTCTAAATCAAAAGACAAAAGATTTCTGAGCATTTATACCTAGGAGCGCCATAGCGGTCAGATTGACGGCATACTGTATGTCCATACATCGCTACGTTACAATGTGGTTTTTTTTCAAATTTCGCGGGTTTCATTTTGCGCGTCTTTGGTTGCTAAGCAATGTTTCTTGTTTTTCTTCAATAATACCCGTTGTCTATATATAGTGAGATCTCAATTCAAAACACAGAGCAGTAGCATATTTGAGTTGAGTCAGTATTGTCTGCTATTGCCCGTTATTTGATGATCAAGAGGACGAAGAGAGAGAAGATGAAGAGAGCAAACAGAAGACTGAATGTAGAGGAGGCTTTGGCATTATTTCACGAACTGGGTGAAGGGGAATCTGATGGTGGAGAAGTTTCAGACTTGAGTGATGTGGACTGGAGCGAGGAGGAGTGTTCGTCTGATTCCGACTATCAGCCAGAGGAACCCCGACGTAAAAAATCCAAGCCCAACAACGCTGCCCCAGTTCTGCCAGCTGAGCCATCTACTTCCACATCCACTCCATTGGTGCCAGGTTGGCATAGGTTATTATTTTTATTATTGCCATCAACGCGCACATCTTGTACAAGACGTGCACAGGGAACAGCATCGCCCGAAGAGTCTTCATCCTCCAGCTGGCCAAGGAGCTGAGAGAAGACCACATGCGCGCATGTTCCGAGAGAGCCACACCAGCCCGCAACACGGAAGCAATGCCAGATCAACAGCCACTGCAAAAAGAACCAGACCCTGATTGCATGTGAAGGATGCAAGCGACCTGTTTGCGGGAAGTGCAGTGCAAGGGTGAAGAGCTTTTGCCCCGGCTGCAGTGCGTAAAGCAAATTAGGCAGCTGGACTGCCTATTGGACCTCAGGTTTGTTCAAAATCACCTATTGTTATGTTCTATTTCGTTTCCTCTGACCTGTCAAAATATTCTGTGAATTTTGTTCGTTATATTGTTCAGAATTGTTCCTAATTATTACTAACGGATTATTAATATTACAATTATCCTTATCACAGCACACCAACGCCTGGATATTGGTAGTGATTGAAGAAGAAGCCAGAGACTGTCAACTTCTACAACGTTTCCAAGGTGAGCTGTGTAAATGGTAGTATTATAGAGACAGATAAAAACACACTGATGTTGTGACAAATATTTGCGTTGGACAATGATTACAGTTTGCGCTAATTTCTATCTCAGGTCGGAGTTGACGTGGTGGATCCGATGGCTCGGCTGTACTCATCCTGGACCTGGCTGCCATCAACGCGCACATCTTGCGACACATCGTCTTGTTTCGTTTCACCTGACCTGTTAAAATATTCTGATTATTTGTTCTGTTATATTATTCATAATAATAATTAATTATTAATGTTAAAATTTGACGAATTATATTGTATTTCGTTTACTCTATGTAGTCTACATCATTATTATTGATTGTTATTTTCTAATATTCATTCATTATTTATTTTCTGAATATTGTGTGATTTTTATTATGTGTTTTTTGCCTGCTATTTTGGGTCGGGACCTGCAGCGCAATAAATGTTTTTATTTCGTTTATTGTGTAATTCTTGAATTGATATGCATAGTTGTCCTATCTGATAGAATAGTGTAAATTATTCTATTTTAGCCTTGTATACATAGCATACTACAAACTGTTCAGCTTTGGCCCGTGCAGTGAAAGGCTACTGCGCACTGTGAAAAAAGCCTAGAGCAAAGCCCGTCGATATCGCCTATAGCCTTTAGTTGACACTTTAACACTTAAATTAACACTTTAGTTGACTTTGCGTGTGTTGTTTCCTTGGATGCATATATCTAAATACATCAGAGTCATGCATTATTATTTCTTGTTTATTGGTTTAGGAAATATAGCTTGAATTCCACACTTGCATCGGCTATAGCGGCTGTCATAATACCATATACCATACCATATACCGAGACCCTATAGCTTATTTCGTATTGTATTTTTTTATTTTTTATTTATTTTTGATAATTAACACCCAACTTTATCAAACAAATGCATTGTTACTGCAACTATGAACGCCATCAATGCCGTTACACCCAGCGGTCTGGGAGACCGCTGTGGCGCTGGAAGGTAGTGCTACAATCCTGGCGTTCCTAGTGTTAAATGCATTCCAGGAGTTATTTTTGTTAATGGTTATGAACAAAAAAGTGTTTGGATCTTCATTTTAAGCTTAAACAACCTTTTTATTGTTGCATTCAAGTCGCCTGGGAAAGGGTAGACATGAGCTTCCTACTTGGGAAATACCTGCAGTCAGGTGTAGGGAACATATAGATTCATTTCAAATAAAACAAACAAAATAAACGGTTTCAATCATGTCATTTGGTGATCGCAACTTTCTGGATGCTTCATGTTTGGTTTTTGCTTTCAAACGTGAAGTCAAATCTGTCGCTCATTAAGTTTTAAGGGTGAAAAAGCAACCAAAGTCTCCAGAAGACTTCAATCGCGGTGTCTTGATGGCTTCAGTTAAAATAAAACACTTCCAAGTTGCTTTGAACTGTTAAGACGCTCTGACTGTTATTCCCATCTGACCCCTGGAGTTAGTTAGTTAGTCTGTCTGTCTGTCTCCAAAACCAAGGAGCAGATTTCCATGAAATGGAAATTTGGTAGACCAGCGAGGCCTTGGGTCAAGGATTTCAGACTTTAGTGGTGATCTGGAATTTCTGTCATTTAACGATGATCATTTTTAACCATAACTATCAAACTAACAGAGATCCAGACTTGATTCCAAATCCTAAGGGGATGTTTTCAAGCTCAATAAATCAATTTAACTTCAACAGGAATGATGTGTTTGGGTGCAGCAGCAAGTTGGAGGATTGTTCGGCGTTGGCGTTGTGCTCTCTGAGTTTCCTTTTTAGTTGTAGGTATTGTACTGGTATCAGACCCCAGTGTTCTAGGCTATATATATATCTGGAAGGTAAATAGTTTTTCTCAACACCTGTCCACATGCCTGGACACTTCTGTAAATATGTATGTCCCTCTGCAGACCCACTAATGTAAACAGGAGCACATTTCTGCACTCTCTGTATATATGCTGTCATTTTTCCTATATTGTCTCTGTCATAAACCCATATATATATTATATATTGAATACATATTGATTTTTGTACCTATTTCATTGTCTTTGTGTTTTTTCTGCACATTTGAATTCATACATTTTGACTTACTATGTTCTGATAGTAAAATTGTAGTAAAAATCGTCTGCACCGGCCCAAGTTTCATCTAATCTAATATATTTACTGGTAAGCAGTAGTTAGTTTCCCCTGGGAGCTGCCCAGTACAGCCACAGTCTTCTACTGTTGGACACAAACAGCAAGGGGTTCAGTACCTTGCTCAAGGGCACCTCAACAGTAACACCTGGGATTTGAACTGGCAACGAGAGAGAGAGGTGTGTGTTTCTCTCTGTGTGTGTGTGTGTGTGTGTGTGTGTGTGTGTTTAGTTATCAGGGGAGCACAGCATAGCTCCGCTGAGATTAAATTCCCAGAGCTTACTCAGGCTATCAGCATTACTTCAGGACACACACACACACACACACAGAAGGAAAGGAGAGGCAAAAGTGGTGCGAAGGAAAGCTGCCATCGGCACATTTTCATTCACAGAAAATATCCCCATCGACAGCATGCCCACCTGGGATAGACAGCAGATACCAGCGTCCTACTTGAAAATACTGTCAGCCTTCAACGGGCCCAGACTGCTCGGGAACTCGGACGTCGTCACCAACAATTCCCTGTAGTCAAGTGTAGTCAAGTATGTGTGTATTCATTTAAAATAAAACCAATGGCAGGACACAGCTTCCTGGATGCTTCATTTACGGTCGGCATGGGAACATTTGGTTTGCTTTCAACGGTATGCCCACCACTGTTATGAATCCTCATCCATCTTTCTTTCTCAAAATAAACGGTTTCAATCACGTCATTTGGTGATCGCAACCTGCTGGATGCATCATGTTTGGTTTTTGCTTTCAAACTTGAAGTCAAATGTGTCAGTTGGCTTGGCTTCAGTTAAAATAAAACACTTTCTTTCTTTCTTTCTTTCTTTCTTTCTTTCTATTCTATTCTATTGGCTTTAGTAATGTATTATCAATTATTTATTTCCAAGCCTCCTATAAAGGGACAAACCTCCTTAATGTTGTTAGACATTCCAGTTGAAATTGGTGCACATGAACAACTCCAGAGAAAAAAAGACTTGTCTGTGTCAACAAGAGACAAAACCCGGAGCTGCCTCACTGACAGTGCATTGGAAACTGATTCTGTGTCTATGTTTGGTATTATTGGGAGGACATTGTCTGACTTCAAATGACTTAAAGATGAAATCTGGAATCCATTTGACCGACCAAATGTCTGGGTGCATAAACTGGGCGGGTTTGAAGTGCAACCGTGCCCGAAAAGGTTTGGCCCGTAGACGGAAAATAATCACTTTTTTGGAACATTTATTTTAAGCCACTGCAGCTGAAAATGCAGGTCCAAGTTTTTACAGCCTCAGAATATGTGTAACTATCACATTTAACTGTTTAGCTTTAGAGGGCAGAAGTCTATGAAAAGCATCCAGTCACTAACAAAACTAAATCTGGATACTGTCATTTACTGCCCTGGATTCACAGACAGACAGGAAGGAAGGAAGGAAGGAAGGAAGGAAGGAAGGTAGGAAGGTTGGTTTGGAATATTGGATCTGGACTTCTTCAGTTTGAACGTGAGATTGTGGCTGCATTTCATCATCCCGTTTACAGCTGGGTTACAGCTGACGTGACGGTTATGGTTAGGCAAATATTTATCACCCTGCACCCTGCAGAGTGTTGTTTATTTACCGAGGAGAGTGAGGCAGTTTGCTCTGCTAGTTTAGGTGTTAAACGGGTTCATTACACTAATTGTCTCACAATTGGTTTCGTGAAGCCCCAAGCTGAGATTTGCTTTTTGAGTATATGAACTATCTATATACGCTGAGTAGACAAAATATTCCATGAAACAGGCTGAGCAGGTGAGTCAGGTGAGTCAGGTGATTCCTGATGGATTTCACCTGTTAGATCCACTTCAGTCATGAAGGAGAGGAGACGTTAAAGAGGGTTTTATTCCTCTTGACAGTCATGGACTCAACAGGAAGAAGGTGGCCCTGATGTGTTTACACACAGTCTCTGGTAGGACGTCTACATGGATTTCTCAGCATCTTTTAGATCACAATGTAAACAAACAAAACACATTTAAGACTACGGTCAGCCCTTGCATCAAAAACTATAATATAAACAATTGGGGTTTTACAAACATATGCAACTAACAATTTCAGCACATGATGAATAGAGATCATGTACGGAAGTATGGGAAAGTGTATAGATTATTTATTATTTACTTTGATTGATTACTAAATATGAAATGTGCTATATATGCACGTTATATGTAGTCTGTACAAACATTACAAAACTATAACAATTTGAAAAATATCTCTCGCAGCTAAAAGTGTTAAAGTTTCAGTCATCCTCTCACAATATTACAGCTTTGTTTTATTAATTATAAACTGTTGAAAAAAGATGACCTTTTCCGTGATGAGCGTCTCGTTTCCGGCAGTGAAATGGTGTTTAATCAGTGAGGTGAATACAGCAGCAGCAGAGGGCTGATGTTGGTGTGACAGGTAGCGCTGTACTCTGATCCGGGCTTGTGCCTGTATGTGTTAATTACCTCGTCTGACCTGATTCCCTCTCCAGTCCACGTCTAGCGCGTGAGAGACAGAGACAGTGATCTGTGGCAGGGGACCGCAGCGCTGCGAGTGTGTGTGTGTGTGTGTGTGTGTGTGTGTGTGTGTGTGTGTGTGTGTGTGTGTGTGTGTGTGTGTGTAGTCATGACAGCTCTGTCAGTTATCTTTCTGCGCTGACGGACGACGCATACGTCAACCACCAGTCCCCACATACACAATAATTACATCTGTACAGCTGTCACACACACGCACACACACACACCTCACCTGTCAAACATTTGGTCTGTAACTCCCTCAGCTCCCCCCCTCACTTTTTGCTCCTCCTCCCTTCCCTTCCCTTCCCTCCCCTCTCTCTTTCATCATTCTGTTATTTTTCTTTCCTTTTTAAGAAACTGTCTGTTGCCTTGAAACTGGGTATTTTTCCCTCCCGTGGGTCTCCGTGATTTTTTCTCTCTCTCTCCTGTTTCCATTTCTGTTCTTTCTCATTCCAACACTCTCATCTCGATGATAGATTAAAGGTTGAAGGTCTGGAAGAGAGAGAAGCAAGAGGGAATACTCTGCTAATTGTGTTAATCGCTGGCTAGCTGGCCTGCTTCATCTCTCTGCAGAGGCTGTGTTAAAACGGGGTTGCCCCTTCCTGGGTCAGCGGGCTAACATGCATACTTCTGCGTCTACGTACTTCTGAGATTGGCTGCCAGCTTGTGGATTTCTCAGCGGAGGCTGATGACTTAAAAAGTGGAGGACAGGGCTCGGTAAATTGCCGGGTATAAAAGGGTATTGGCCAGAAATACCTGGCTATTTAAGGAAAATGTTTAAAACCAGGGTTGAGTGTCCTCCCTGTCCCCTATGGACCAGCCTCCCCTTGCTTCCAGTGCAGTCATTTCTGCCATTACTGTCTTGTCGTTACTGTGATGTATCCCAGATTTGAAATGGAATAAAAACAGTCTTGAATTATACTCAAAAGTGGTCATTGTGGCTTCAAGCATTCAGCCAGGGTTCAAGAGCTGTGTGGCGATGTTCAAAGATGAGGTTTTGTCTCTTGCAGCAAGGTTGATAGGGATCCATCCCATCACTCTGGGACAGTTAGGACCTTTTTTAAATCTATCTTTCAATTCTTGCCGTCCTTTTTTTTCTCAGAATCAAACTATATTACGCTGTACATATTGAAATTGTTTGGACTCAGTCAGTGTTTTGACAAATTGCTGTTATGTGTAGTGGACGCTCTACCTGCACACATCCAGCTGGTGCCATGAGATAGAAAGATATAATGTAGAAAATAGACATAGGTATGGACAGGAAACCTAACTTCCTCTAGGTGTGTGCTTGATTTAGTTTGCCACACACTTGCTACACAGATGAAAAATGCAGTTTGTGTCGTGGTTATGGCTACAACAGTGATGCAGGAGGTGTGAAGCAGCAGCAAATGCATGTGTACTCAAAGATTTTCTTCAAAGTAATAAACATACATGTGATTAAAGGTGCCGTGTGTAGCATTTTAAGATCAATAAATACTTATCACATTTGACACTTTAGTATAGTTACCGTCAACCGGCAGACTGGCCTCTACACTGCATTTTACACTGTGTGTAACTTGGTCAGATTTTACAGAAAATCTGCTGGATTGCTTTATGGCACAAAACTGGAACCGTTTTAATTGGCTGGTAATAGACAACTTTATTCTTTATTTATTTATTATTCTAGCTGTGTAGTTTAAACAAAACAAAAAGACAGTAGCTCAGTTTCACTAGGAGACAGCAAGCCTGTGTAAATCAGCCTGGGGTCCATCTGGGAAGCTGGAAAGAACAATGGCAGAGAGATAGCTTTGTACATGTAAATACTGTTATTAGCAACCTAGAATAAACCTCTCAACCACATTGACCAGGTATTTCCACCTATTTATCCATTACATCACCTCTGATTTTACAGAAACATCCAACCTCCCCTGTTTCTCACTTTTTGTCTCTTTTCTCTTATCTCCTCTTCTCTCTCTCTCTATCCCTCGTCTGCCTCTTTTCATCATTTTGAGTAATATGGATGTGATACCTTGACATGATTCAGCCTGTTATCTCCGGTCACGTTGTGGGGGAAAAAAATCAGTAATGGCATCCTTTTGTTAGCAGTGCTCATTAAAAACAATGGGTCTCGTTAGCTGCGAGCTACGTGATGGTCTCAATGAGGAATGCTAACAGGCTGTTTCCTGTGTCCTTCCAGTCATTTGGAGTCGGAGCGCAGCGCCCTGAAGAGGAGGGAGTGGGAGAGGAGGAACCAGGAGGTCCAACAGGATGAGGACCTGTTCTCAACGGGATTCAACTTGTTTGGAGAGCCATACAAGGTGAGAAGGATGGATGTAATGGTCTATAAAACACTGGCGACATTTTATAGTAGAAAAATAGAACCAACAGCGTTTTTTATGATACATTTGCTGCTTATAGCTGCTATTTTTTCCACATTTACTTTGTCCCAGTCACTAATCCCCGCCAAAGTGAAAGTGAAAGCCAGACCCCAATTGGTGATTTATGCTACTAAGATGTATTATTTGTATATAACAATCTTGCCTAGTGCAGCTTTAAGGCAATAATCCCTATTATTTTGCATAATAATGCTTATAAAATTGATTTTGACAGTAATTGTTCAACAATGGTCCCGCCCCGTCCTGGAGAGGCAACACATTTGCTTCTGAGCAAGTGAGCAAGTCTTGCATGAACTCCAAGGCCATTCCTCCCAGTCTGCGCTGGCTGAAGAATTGATTTGGGTTTTGTTAACTCTCGTTTGCTGCTGCCAGCCACTTCAACACTCGGTTATGCTGCCAAGTGTATCGACCTTGGGAGAGACTGACTTTGAATCCTGACAGAATGCATTTAAACCGTCGCCGTGTCTGAACACATGTCGGGTCTTGACCAAAGCTACGGGTGGATGTTTTGGGGTGACGGGCACTTCAGGGGTTTGCTCCGATGATGAATCAAATCCTAGACGGCTCTAAATTCCAACCAAATTCATATTCAACCAATTTTTTTTTTTTCAGTTTATTCATTGTCCGTGCTCAGCTTGAGAAAGAACTTCTGCACACCTTGCTGCTTCCTTGCTGGATGTATTTGCTCTCCAGCTAATTTTTTATTTTTTTTGCTTTGCTCCATACAAGTTTGTGGATTTACCTCTTCGATTCTGTTGCACTCAGGGGAAAGTGCAATTGAACTTGCTGATTGAACTTGCTGAGCTGCTTCTTTTAAGGCTCCATTTCAGCCCTATTTTGTTATAATTACCACGTAGGATTCATGTAACCGGTTTCATTCCCAGTCTCTCTCTCTTTCACTGCCCGGTGTCGATCTCTCTTCCCTCTCTCTGTCTTCTTCTTCTTCTCTCTCTTCCTGTCTCTTCATCCAGCTGTCCATCACCCTCTGCCTGTCGCCAGTATTCTTTCTCTCTGTCAGCTATTAGCTAATCCCTCTTCTAATCCTGTTAAAGAGCGTTATGCTGTTAGCAGCTATTTGGGATGATCTATTCACACACACACACACACACACACACACACACACACACACGTAGGTATTCATTCCTCCTCTTCTCCTCTGTTTTCCATTTTGCTTTTCTGTAAATGTGTTTTCTGTTCCTCTTCAGCCACCAAATCTTTTATTCATGAGCCTGAGATGGAGAAGAGATGGGCTAATTTATTCACAGCTAACTTTGGCTCGCCACGGTGTGTGTGTGTGTGTGTGTAGAGTGCGTGCACACAGAAATTACATCTGTTATGATTATTTGAGTGCTATTCCCGACTTTCTTGTATCATTCTTCTGTAAATAAGCTTTGATTCGTCCCCCCATTTTTTTTTTTCTACTTTCACGGCGTTTCTGCTTTGTTGGACGGTAAAGAATGAAGGAGACAAGGAAGAGAGAGAGAAAGAGAGAGAGAGAGAGGGAGTTACACACATCCGGTGAAGGTGATGAGTTTTGATATACATGGTTGTGAGGACGCGCTTTGCGGAGGACTTCAGAGCAGTGTGTTGTCCCCTGCTACTCCCGATTGTTTAGCATTAGCGGTGACTTAACTCTGTTACCAGGGAACCAAACTGTACGTTTCACCTGTTTAGACTGCTGTAGACCAATCACAGGCCAGGAAAACAGCACAGCACATGGATAAGAATTACCCTCAAATGATGTACTACTAGGGTATACTAGGGTGGTGTGACGCTAATTTATAAGGTTGTGTTGAAGGCCTATATATCACGCGCACACACTCCAACACATGTATACACACACACACACACACACACACAGAGCATTCCCTCCTCAGTAATAAGGCCTCTCCATGGATCATTGCCTGTTATTACGTTATTATTTGGTTATTGACTGAAGCTGTTTCCTATTAGTTTGCATTAGAGAAAAGAAAGCCCGGACATAGCAAGCAAGATGAATGCTTCCCAGGGAACTTAGTTGTGAAAAAAAAATCCACATGGTCGTAGAACTTTTTTTTGTTGTGAATTTCCAAGTTATGGAAATTATGTGTGAATTGCGTCACACTTTTTTTCTGATCGGTGGGGAAATAATTGTAGTAGTGTGTGACCTGTGCACCTTTTTTACCAAATCACAGGTCATGTGTGATAAAGTTTTTTTTATTTTTTTAATTCGACGCAATTAGCCTGTAACTCATGACGGCTACACCACCTGTTGTCAAGGTAGCACAGGAGAGGTCTTCACTTTCCCCTCCTCTTCTAACACCTACACCGTTGTGTCATTTGACAAGACTGGTGCCAAATATAACTTGATGAAACAGTTAATTGCGTTTGTCCTTTAGAAAATGCCAGGCGATCAGATCACGCAGCTTTGGCGTTAAAGAGCCTGACAGCTGCTGCTGCCGATGTCCCGAGGAATATCTCAGCGTTACCTGGTGGCAGCTTGAAGGTCCTCCGGGTCCTCTGCTCTAAGATTATCGCTGGTGAGTCTCGGGTCAGGCTAATAACGGCACCTGCCCTATAAATTCCACTGGACTGGGCCTTCGTAAGGATGGTATTAGCTTAATTAATCATTTCATCCAGATGTCTGGTCAGTGGTCTCTCTCTCTCTCTCTCTCTCTCTCTCTCTCTCTCTCTCTCCAGACAAGTAAAGAGGGCATTTTACTAGCCTGGAGAAATAGAACCTCCTGGAGAAATGGATCACTTAATTAATACCCTTCTCTTTTCCTCCCTTCCTTCCTTCCCCTCTCTCTCTCTCCCTCTTTTGTCCCAGACTAATAAAGGTGATGCTCTGGCCAGCCGGGTCCAGAACACGTTGGGTTCCTACGAGGAGATGAAAGACCTTCTAACCAGCCACTCCAACCAGAGCCACTTGGTGGGAATCCCCAAAGGCAGCAGCGCAGCCAACAACCTGCAAACCCCTCCGGCCTCCTCCACAACAGACAGACCCGGGATCGAGTCCCACCAGGCCCAGCTCTTCAACGAGGGGCTGAGAGGAGGCACAGGAGGAGGAGGAGGAGAAGGAGGTGAGGAGAAGAGGATGGGAAATTCGTCTTCTTCATCTTCCGCCGTCACTTCCATGCAACCCCCCGCTTCCTCTGCGTCGACGTCCTCGTCGAGTGCCGCTGCGATGCCGCATCAGAACGCCAAGAAGTCGCGGAGCTCCGTCGAGTGGTCCAGGGGAGCCCACGGGGCGAGTGCCCAGGGAACTGGCCTCGTTCTGGGGTTAGGGCAGGGGCAGGGGCAGGGGCAGGGGCAGGGAGTCGGGGGCGGGAGAGGGAAACTGTCTTCGTTGGAGGAGCAGCAGATGCAGAGGCACGAAGAACTGTTTAGCTCGCTGAAAGACGAACTGGGACTAAAGGGAGACTCCAGCCCTTCCTCCTCCTCTTCTTCCTCCTCCTCCTCTTTCTCCTCCTCTGGCAGAAGACATTCCTCCCACCCCTCCAAAACCCTCCCTCTCCCAGGTAAGCCCTCCATAGAAATGTTATGTTGATTTTATTCTTCCAACAAAAAGAATAATATTCAGATGTTTTGATATTCATGGGTAATTTTCTTCATTCCATTTGCTACGAGCTACGAGAGAAGTGAGAAAAGCCACTGTATCACCTTTTTCCGAGATGATTTATGAAAATGAACATCTGCATTTGATGATAACCATATCTCTTGGTTGATTTCTGAACAACCGGGCTACACATAATTTGCGTTGATTGTGATTGGCTGCATCCATCTGGGGCAGAGTGACAAACTTCAAGCTCAATTTTGGGTGTCCAAGTTTCCCTTGATTTTGACAGCACAGAGCAAATCAGTGCTCTGTAATGACAGAAGTCGCTTTGGTTATTTGGGGGAGAATAACCTTTTCTACTTTTCTTTCACAGACGGTGGCCATTTCCGATCCTCCACCGCGGAAGGTGGCCATTTTAAGTCTTCCACTAACACGGAAAGCAGTGGACATTTTAAATCTTCCCCGTTTGAAAATGAGACAGGCGCTCACCTCTCCTCTTCCTCCTCACCACTGGCTTCCACCTCTGTTCTGACAACGCCCACCCCCGGGCTAACCACTCCCACGTCTGGGTTGACCACGCCCACCTTCCCACCCGGGAGCCTATCAGGGAAGCCGATCGCGGTGCAGCAGAAGCCCACGGCATACGTTCGACCAATGGACGGCCAGGACCAGGCGCCCAGCGACTCTCCGCAGCTCAAACCCCCTCTGGTGGCCACGGAGGGGTACAGCAACAGTCAGGCTTACGGAGGAAACGCCGTGAATGTGAAGAATAAATTGCCAAAACTGAGTCTCAACCACACAGGGGAGGTAAGTCGAAGTGATAAATTTGTTAGTTTCATGTTTAATCATCTCAACTGACTGTGTTACCTTGTAGTCTGGTAACATTTATCATGTTTATTATATCGTAACTAAATGGTGAATTGATCATTTTCTCAATGACATTTAACATTGATAATAAAAATGATTCCAACTTTAGAAATATCACATCCTACTTTACCGTAGGGCCCACAGAATTAAACCCCTCATGAATCATTGACAAAGAATTTTACCATAATTTCCCGCTATTTAATAATGGCCCAAGTGTGTATTCATTCTTTAAATGAATGTCAATCTTTAAATATTAACAAAAGACTTAACAAAATATTAACGTAGTCATTTAGTTAAAAGGACAACAGTGTGGGTTAAGTTACCGGGCCCGCTGCTCCCCTCTACTTGCAGTGACGCTGTTTGGCCTGTAGGTGTCGCTGATAGCCACTGTATTCACCCAACTCAGCTGACAGTTTGGTCCCAATGAAATGAATCAATACTATGAAATATTGATTTTGCAGGAAATTCTCAGCCAAGGCGGCCCACCTTGCCTATAGAGCGCTGCGGAAAACCTTGCCAATGCATGAACAAAGCGCTAAAAAGCAGAAACTACTAGCTAGCAGGTGGATCGGATGTGGCGTGACTGTTGGTCAGTTGTTGTTCTTTAGATGTGACAGTCAGGACCAGAACACGAGACACCATCAAAGCATCATGAAAACACATTTAATTTAATTAATTTGTATTTTGTAGAATAACTAACAGCTTCCCCCAGCCTCTTAATATGGTAGAGGCTAAAGTTTCAGCACCATTACCAATCATATTAATACATAATAAAGTTTAAAAATGTTTAACTTGAATAAGAGATAATTGCTAACTACAGCAATCCAACATTTCTTATCTTTTCTTAACAGTCATTTTTATTTATTGATAAAGAATTAACTAGATGAAAGATGAAATCAATGAAAGATTTTAATAATTAACTACTTGCTAGTCAACCATGAAGTAATGATGAGCAATAATTAATTAGTGATCAATTCACCACTAATTTTGAAGTGTTACTTCATTAGGGGTGCAGCAGAGTTTTATTTGATGATGTAATAATTCTGGCTATTATTATTATAATATTATAATGTAATATTATTATGAGTTATTACATTACTAGTCAATATCAGTATTGCATCATCAAAAAATATGTTACACAAAGGTCGTCGGTTAATCTAACAATGTGATGTTATTACATTTTCCAGCAATTTGTTACATTAAAATATTTTATTACATTTTCAGCCCATTTAGAGGGACATTTTATTACATTTTGACAAGTTATGACATTAACCAGCAGTTATTACATTATGAGCTGCTGCAGGGTGCTTGTGTGTGACAGGGAAAGCTGACAGCAGTAAATAGAGAAACACACTGGATGTCCACGGGCCTTTTATCTTGTTACTGTTAAAGAAAAGATTTTGTGTAATTATTGTTTGTAGTTCACGCGTTGTAGTCATCACGTCTTAATGCATTAGTGGTAATGCATGATATTTGCAATGTGCAGTCTTTTTCCCCTGCTGATCACGTGCACGCTGAAATGCTGCCCTTGCCAACTAGGAGGTACCTCACGTTGGCTTTGAAGTATAAATCATGAATCATGAATTCAAAATGAGTTCAGGCAGCGACACACACCGTCTGATGGTGTGGGTTTGAGTCTGTCTGGTTTCAGGTCATGTGAACCCATGAAGCGCAATTGAATTCCTGTTATTTCAGCAAACAACACTTCTACTACTTGAGCATAATTAACAGAGAGAGCTTCATTACGGAGGTGATCATCATTATCTGGGTAATTGTAATGTCAAACGAATGTGACAACACCACACTCCAGTCTGCCATTGACTCACTGACCTGATCTCTCTCTCTCTCTCGCTCTCTCTCTCTCTCTCTCTCTCTCTCTCTCTCTCTCTCTCTTTCGATCTCCCTCTACCAAGTCAAGTCAAGAAGCTTTATTGGCATGACGTTTTGATAAAACATGTTGCCAAAGCAGAAAGTCATTAATATAAACAATGAAGAATAATAAACACATCTCATGTCTCTCTCTATCACTCTCTCTCTCTTTCTATCTATCTCTGTCTCTCTATCTCTCTCACTTACCTCCCTCTCTCTCTCTTTCTCTCTCTGTCTCTATCACACCCACCTACCTCTCACTCACTCTCCTTTTAAAAGAAACACCAAGCCTGATAATGAATGTGTGTGTGTGTGTGTGTGTGTGTGTGTGTGTGTGTGTGTGTGTGTGTGTGTGTGTGTGTGTGTGTGTGTGTGAGAAACTAGTTGACAGGCGTGTAGTCATCCATATCGAGCAAGCCAGCTGTTCCCATGCTTTGATAGAGCTGGTGTGTGTCTCTGTATGTTTATGTGTGTGTGTGCGTGTGTGCGTGTGTGTGTGTGTGTGTGTGTGTGTGTGTGTGCGTGAGAGAGAGACGCTCCAAATGAACCCGAGATGGAGCTTTGAGCATATGGCACTGAGGAGGAGAAAGCAAGGCGGAGAGAGGGAGGGAGTTTTTCTTTCAGCCCTGGCTCATGGAGGGTGAGAGAGACAGGTAGGACATTCATGGCCGTGAGTGATTCACTTAAAGTCTCACTCTTTGTGTCACCTGCTTACCGTTTAAGCTTTCACCCCGCTCGTATTTGCACCAGGGGACACATTACTGGAGGGGAAACTCGAGGACAGGCATGGGAGGTGGAGGGAGAGAGGAACGTGAGGAAGAATGGGAGTAGAGTGAAGATGAAGAGGAGGAAGAGGAGAGGGGTGGAGGGAGAGAGGGGAGGAAAAAGGCCTGGTGCTCAACTGCTCTGCTCCACTCTGTGGTCTGCAACCTTAACAGCAAATAAGGAGATTGAACCAGATACGAAATGAAAATGGAGTCCAGGGTCCAAAGTTGACATGTTTTTTTTTTGGCGGCTGCCCCGTACCGCCGCAGTCTTCCCCTGGTGGCCACTGCTGGGGGTCCAGTGCCTTGCTCAACGGCACCTCGTTCACATTTCCCACACCCGCATTTTCCCAGGCGGTCCTGGGATTTGAACCGGCGTGTGTGTGTGTCTTCACTCTCACCCACAGCATCAAGTCTTTACTAAACTGCTGTGGAAGTCTTCTGTTAGCACTATAGAATTATTGACAAGAGCCCTTCGCTCACAAGTGTGTGTGTGTGTGTGTGTAAGAGAGAGAGATGAGAGTGTGTGATAACACTATTGATCTTTTCCTAACAGTAGGCCTTTGTCTAGCCTTAGAAACACACACACACACACACACTTACTATATACTCTGTCAGCAGCTGTCAGCAGGTGATTTTACTGGATTGGTTATGATATCATAATGTTGCTACTGCAGCTTCATATAATATACAAAACAATTGACATCACGTTTATACCAGCAAGCACAACTTTTACTTTACTTACCTAGTGTAACGTTTTCTCAAAATGCTATATTCCTTATACGCAAAACTTTCAACTTATAGATGTGGCCAGTTTGACATGCATCACTTAAAAACAGCTGTTAATTTCTGTTTACATGAAAAAATAGAATTTTTGCAATAAACATGGTATTATATAAATAATTCCCTCTGTAAATTACCAGTTGTTCATCAGACTGAAACAAGAAAATGCACTCTGACTTGATCCACTGAGAAAAAAAGTATTCTCACTATAATTTCACTCCAATCCATGCATCGTTATGAGATATTAGCTCATTTGTACTGTACAATTTATGTACAATTTAATTCTGACTGACAGTGAGAAAAGAAGCAGAAAATGAATGAGACCAGTTTAGAGAAACGTTAAGGCGTTTGGAGATATTTGACTGCTTGCAGGTAGAAATGTGGGAATTTAGAAGAATTTTCAATCTGGTGAGAATATAAACACGGAGGTGACGGGTGACATTTCCAGCCGCGTCGCCCCAGGCTTCATTTCCATTCAGTTCAAAGTGGAAAGCTGCCGGGATGTCGGTTCACACAGCGCCTCGCCGACGTTGCAGCGGTCGGTAAAAAGGCGGGTGAACTCTGACCTCCAGCCAGTGACCATCCGCCGGGTCCGTCCAGTCAGCCAATCGAAAGCTACCAAGCCTATTTGGAGGACCCGCCCGCCTCCTCATCTGTCAGCACTCGGGGAGGTTCAAATCAAAACACCACTTGAACTAGACGGGGCTGCGCGCTCTGCTCCCTTGCATTGCGAATCGAGTGGCTTAATAATAATTTAACGATGGGGCTAAAAGGACAGGCCGGATGCAGTGAAAGTCACAGGCAGAGACACGCCTTCCAATAATAAGCCCCGAATAAGACAAGTGCAGTTTTAACAGCCTGTCTGAATGGCGTTTTTTCCTGGGTATGGTGTTTATAGTTAGATATCTTTGTGCAGCTGCTCAAACCACAGTGGCACTGAGTGAGCCCAGTGCATTATGGTCTATCTGTCTGTCTGTCTGTCTGTCTGTCTGTCTGTCTGAGACTGAACTATGGATTCAGAGCCTCAAAATGATATATTCCATGCAGAAGTCGACAGATGCTTTTGGAAGCTGTGCTTGTTTTTGCACACACTCTAACAATACAGCTGGATCAGCAGGTAGACGAGGGCAGAACAACGGGACCAAGTCAGGGAAAGGGTGTCTATAAAAGTATATAGAAATATCTTCCCTGGGTAAATAATGAACAGACAAGAGAATGTGGGGACGAGGGGAAGGGGGATAAAATATTCTCTCTCTTCCAGCAGAACTAGAGGAGAGTTATGAGGAGTCTGCCAAGGCAGCAAACAGCTGGCTTCGTTTGCATAATACCCATCAGGCCTCTCTTTCCCTCAGGCTGCCTGTCAGCTCGCGACCAAGACATACATGAATCCACCATATACACATACACCGACACCACCATTTACTATATCAGCAACTATATATATATGTATATGAGCACTCAGGCAGGGTGTCTTCTGGGTATTTTCAGCTGCGACACTGTATCAGTAGTATCAATTCAAAGCCAGCGCTGAGCTATTCATCACTACTCCTTTGTGACTGAATGAAGGCTTTCTAATGTTTTCATTTATTTGATTCTCATAAAGCCAGCTAATTGCCTCTGCAGAGGCAGGGCGATGAAACGATTCAGTGATCATGGAAGATCGTAGAGTGATCTTACAGTATACAGTCCGATGAATCAAACTATTGTTGAGTGGGTGCACTGAGACCGAGTTGAGGGTGCCTGGGGAGACATATGCTTTAGTCAGGCAGAGTAGGAGAGGTCCCCCCGTCACGGCAATAAGAGGGATGACGCAGGAAGGAGTGCAGGAGGACAGACCAGTCCTGGTGGCTTTTGGCTTTTCAGTTAGCTTTTTGTTTACAACAAGAACATTGAGGTGAAGTGTGGAGAAGGGTCTGCTAATACGTTCTATAATAATATGTCAACAGTTTGGTGTTACAGAGCAATGGTGTGATGTGTTATGTTATGTTAAGCTGTGTTATGTTGCTGTGTTATGTTGAGCTGTGTTATGTTGCTGTGTTATGTTATGTTGAGCTGTGTTATGTTGCTGTGTTATGTTATGTTGAGCTGTGTTATGTTATGTTTGTGTTGTGTTGTCTTGTGTAACAACATACAAGCAAGGTTGTAGCAGCAAGAATAGCATGTCAGCATCAGCTGTAACATTGCTGACAAAGTCAAAACTACATCGCTGCTGTAAGTGAGTCAGTCTCACTGCCTTCCATTTATTGCATTTTGCTAATAGAGTGGTACACACACACACACACACACACACAATTATAATAGCGGTTTTATGGTTGCAGTTGCCAGAAAGCGTGGTTAGTTATTTAGTGATGCCGTTTCTAACAGACAGAATATAATTTCAGATGAACTGTTTACTCTGGGGATTAGAGCACTGTTTACTGGATTAGCTGCAATGATCAGCATTGATATCTACTGTCAGTGCAAGAGGCTGATACTGTGGGATATTGCCCCTTGTAGTGCTGTCATCGCCCTCCTAAGTTGACACACCCCCTTCACACTATTTGAATTGGCTCTTTTACAAGTGGCTAACCACATGAAACCACTCGTACTCACATTTTGCGGCCATGCGGTGCTGGTGAATGTCATGTTTGTGGTTGGAGTCAGGGCAAGGCCAGGCGCTGAACACGAAGAGCCTGCCAGTGATCAGTGACCAGGGGTTACTCCAGTCAATCCCCGCATTTTCACTGCTGCTTAAAAACTCAACGTTGGAATGATTTCGGGGCTTAGCGGGCCAAAGTGCATACCATGTACCTGATGTTATGGGCTCACTATGTCAGTGGCTGAGTCATTCATGGTTTAAAGGCCAATTCTGTGATATTTTAATAAATGGATTATGGATAAATGCAGATAGTTGGTTGAGGGGTAGGATTTATTTTCAGAAAATAACCCCATGGCACCTCCCACTGAGCGGCTGGATGCGTTTCAGTTGTGACTGCGGGTTTAAAATAAGTTTAATAGCAGCAGAGAAACCAGAGAAGACTTCATGTTTTATACCTCCTAACATCATGATACACAGGCAACACTTTTGAGAATATATCAAGTTCAAGTTCAAGAGGTTTATTCGTCACATACATACACGGGGTGTGCAGTGAAACAACAAGTTCACACTATTTACAATAAAGAAAACCAACACAATATTTACAGTATTAGAGTAAGAGCTCTATATAAAAGAAATACAATATCTACAGTAAGAGCACTTAACAATATAGAAATAACAGTGATGATGTGCTCCCTTATGTGTGCAGGGATGGTGCCAAACTAAGAGGAAAAAAATTGCCATTTTCTATTACCCAAATGGTCGTCCATGTATCATGTTGCCACGATGCTTTAGGCTACTTCTGTTTCAGATAATACATTACGGAACTACTTAGTTTTAGATAATAAATTACTGAAATGCTTTAGTTTAGATGATTAAATACAACAGGATCTTTCTCAAGAGCCCCCATTCATTTCTAATGGAAATGTCCTGTTTTATATGTTGTATTGAACACGTTGCTGATTATTGATGATGAAATACTGTCTGCACTACTTTAATGCAATAATGTCAATATACCAGGATGTTTGGCAAATAAAATACCTCAGCTAATACTAATACATCTTGGCTGATAAGATAATAAATTACAACGCCACTTCATTTTACATAATAAAACACTGGATTGAATGGCTAATACAATATCTGAATATTCCATAACAGCTTATGTCTGGTGCTCATAAAAATATGGTGATAAAAAAACTTTATTGCTCTTGGCATTACAGAACAATACACGGAGAACCCCTACTGCTAGCTCTTTAGTATTATTCATTAGGGTCTGATACAGACCAGTGGCTGTTCCTAAGTTTGTGTTAGTGTGTGTGTGTGTGTGTGTGTGTGTGTGTGTGTGTGTGTGTGTGTGTGTGTGTGTGAGAGAGAGAGAGCGTGCGGCCTTTTAATAAAAAATGCCCCGCTGGGCTCTGTGTTGCCAGTTTGCCAATCAGAGCATAGCCATGATATGCAAATCATACACACACACACACACACACACACAGACACACACAGATACAGATACACACACACGAGCACACACACACACAGATACAGAGAGTGGAAAAAGGAGTGTTTTGCATCTACCAGGGCCATTACAGACATTTTAAAATCCTATGAATATAAAAAAGAGAGAGAGAGCGAAAGAAAGATGGAAGCTGGAGGAGGGATGGAAGGAGATGAGAGAAATGGGCGAGAGAGAAGCAGAGAAAATGGGTGGGGGGGGGAGAGAGAGAGAGGAGAGATATGGCCCGGGAGAAGAGCGAGAGGAAAACTACATTTTCTGTTCTTTTCTGTGTACAACATTTTATTATTTAGTTGGAGGGGAGATTGGATGGAAGGATGCAACGGAGAGATTACACTCAGATGGAAGATAGAGGATTGAATGGTTTCCTTTCTTTCCGCCTGCCTCCCCCTTCACTTCAGTTTCAGATATTTTTTTCCCAGATATTATAACTCCCTTGCAGTAGCGTCTAACAGTAAGAGATGAACCCACCTATGTTCAGCTCAAAGCCCTGAGGTGCATGATTATGATAAACTGCTGTCAATACACGTGAACCGCGATTGGCTGTTTGTTAAAAAAGGTGTCCTCCAATCAGAACGTTTCACTTTCTTTGGTCGCTGAATTAACACAGAATTTCCCCCCGGGGATCAATAAAGTATCTATCTATCTATCTATCTATCTATCTATCTATCTAGGAAGAAACAGAGACAAAATACAGAGAGATTTATCAGAGGAAAACCCAGGTGTGTGCTTGTGCCTGAAAGGTTGCTGGTTTGAATCCCCCAGCCAGCTGGAGGAATCCTGCATCTAACATCATTAATATCTGGTCAGAGTGATAAATGATAAATAAATAGATTCCTGGAGATTTTTGCTCCGTCTTCGCTCTCTGTTATAATGATAAAAACTACACTCCAGTTTACTCTCACTTTCACCCACTTGACACACTCAGAGGATGTCCATGGTTGAAGGAGAAAGAACCAGGAACATCTTTTCAACAACGACCACCTAGGTGCCCTTGATCGAGGTACTTAACCACCAACGGCCCCACTTGACATGCTCGGTGGTCAATAGTGTAAGGCTGTGTGTGTGTGTGTGTGTGTGTGTGAGAGAGAGAGAGTTGAGAGAGGAGAAGGAGCCAATAACGAGATTAGAGACGAGCAGAACTGGGGAGAAGAGAGGGGGCGCTAAGGAGAGGAGATGGGAAGAGAAGAAAAGAAAGAGTGTAGAAGGAGACGAGGCAGCTTATGGAGAGAAGGGAGGGAGGGAGCTGAGGAGAGGAAAAGGAGAAGGAGCTAATAGAGACATGGGGAGAGACGACGAAAGGAAAGGAGAGGAAGCAAATATGGAGAGGGGAGGAGAAAGGGAAAGGAGAGGGGGCTAACAGGCTGATTAGATGGGAGGAGAGCAGAGGAGAGGAGAAGGAGCTAAGGAGAGAGGAGAGGAGAGGAGAAGCAGCTAATAGGGTGATTAGAGGGGAGGAGAGCTGCTGTTGAGAAAAAGACTTTGTGTTGGATTATTTTCTCCTCATAGCAGCTTACAGAGGACCAGCCAGAGTTTTACCTCAGCTCTTACACCCCCGAAATCCCCTGATTTAGACTTAAACTGCATTGAGAGGGAGGAAGGCAAGGGAAGGAAGGAGGATGAGGGAGAAGGAAAGGAACGGAGGCCGGGGGGGGGGGGGGGGACACTCATAGGCTAAGGAGGGAACAAGGAGGGAAACGACAGAAGGAATGAGAAACAGGAGTTCACTTTAGGTTGATACTGTTAAAGTAATATTCTGCACCATTTTCATAAAGACATTTCCAATAGACTCTCTATCGCCAATTGATACAGCACTTCCTGGAAAACAGGAAGTGATGTAATAAATAGAATAACTGGGTAGTTAGGATGAGCAGCGATAGCCACCGTGGCTCAACAGACAAAGAAAAGAGCGCCACCTACAGAAACTCAAACTCCATCAACAGAAAATCCAAGGAGAAAGACGTCACAGTGCTGGACACACTGTTTGATTGACAGGTGATCTCTGGGAACAGCAGTGCAGAAACACCACAGCGATGAGCGATGAGCACCGAAGATGGAGATCTTGCGGATTACCACTTTAAAGAGAAAGAGAGTCGGTGAGAGGGAATGAGAGTTTTCAAGCGTGTGTGTGTGTGTGTGTGTGTGTGTGTGTGTGTGTGTGTGTGTGTGTGTGTGTGTGTGTGTGTGTGTGTGTGTGTGTGTGTGTGTGTGTGTGTGTGCGTGCATGTCTCCGGTGTGAAATACTACAGTAGTGCTTTAGGCTGCAGTGTAAACACACGCCGCTTGCCTGCGAAGTCGCATTGTTCTCACCTCACCATTGAGCTCGGCGGCCCTTATCTGCCGGGCTGAGGGCCGCTGTTGGCCCCCGCGATGCTGCTGAGAGGTGTCTGCTGGGTAACCAGTACGGAAACAGCCCATTCCTTAGCACATTTTCATGGTATTTCTGTTCCATTGGACAGTGGACAATAGAGAGAGAGGCAGGACGGATAGGAGAGAGTGCAATGTGCAATGTACAAGGAGGCCCCCAAAATAGTCTGTTACTAATATTATAAGAGATTCTTGTAGGTGGTCATCATATGTCGGGCCCCTAGCCAAACTAAATGATTGATAAATACTGACATTACATTACATCATTACATTCTTTCCCTATTTTGGTAGTTTTTGGTAGATTGCTCCCGTTGGTCAACTTCCCCAGTAAGTGACAACAACACGGACACTTTGGCATGCACTATGTTGAGTGATAGTAGGCCACTAGTATTACATTTTGCCTTAAATGTCCACACAGTGTCCTGTTAAAGTAAAAACAAGTTCTAGAGATGGATGTGAATTCACAATACAATTCAATTAAATGGAAGTGTACACATCCCTTGTTTCATTTGGGTTAAATTAACCTGGGAGACAAAAGGGATTAATCGAGTCCTCTGGGAGTTGAACGCATGTGCATGGACATACATACAAATGTACACACACACACACACACACACACACACACACACACACACACTTGATAATCTATTATACTGCTGAAGACGCCACCACCTACCCTCCTCCTTTTCTCCCTCTCTCTCTCTCTCTCTCTCTCTCTCTCAAGAGGCACTTATTTAGTTGGTACACAGGCATCATGCTGAGAACCACACACAGTCAGACCACACACACAGTGAGCACACACACACACCCCCACACACACACACATCACCAACAGAATAAATCAAATAAACTCAGCTTGAATTTTGCCTCTAAACACACACACACACCCACATCTGTCAATCATTCTGTTTTCCCTGCTCATCGGACTTGGCTGCGGTGTGGCGTATGTGTGTGTTTGTGTGTGTGTGTCTATTATAGGCATTTTCCACTAATTAATACAGAGGTGTGTGTGCATGCGTGCATGTATCTTTGTGTGCTTTTATGACAGGGTTTTCTTTGCCGACTCGTGTGTGTGTTGTGTGTGTGTGTGTGTGTGTGTGTGTGTGTAGGAGGTGTTCCTTTCTTAATTAATCACAGTAGTGAATCTCCCTCCCCTTGTCATATGATGTAGATGTCATCCACAGTAGTTACTCCACAGCACTGCTCCTTGGCTGTTGCTGCCTCATTGCTTCAGGTATTTCAATGGTTTATTTTACTTGCTTTAAATTGTATTTTTATTATTATTATAATACTAATATATATAATATAATATATATAATATTGATATATATAATATAAACTTAGATGTTTATTTTTGAGTTCATTGCATTAGTGATTTACATTACTGCTCTTTATAGTATTTTATTAATATTTAGAAACTTTTCATTTCATTATTTTTGAAAGCATCTTCATCTTTTTTTTACATTTGTCTAAGACTTTTGCACAATACTGTACATGGATACATCATTATATGGAGACCAAACATATTGGGTACAAAGCTGAATGCAGATTGGAGTTATACAACCATTTCTCAGAAGCAGAGCTGATCTGGAGGCAGACATCATCTCATTGGTTGAGGTAAACTTTAGTGGGTGGAGCCAAAGAACCACATGAAACCCAGTGAAACAGGTAAGGGGTAAGAGAGGAGCTAGCTAATATTATGAAGCCTTCTACTCTTACTACTAACTGAAAAAATGCAATCGAGCCATATTAAGTTATCTAGGTTAGCTAGTTAGCTAGTTAGCTAGCCTGCTGCCTTCCAAAATCATGATTACCATGGTGGAACTTAACAATTGGAAGTTTTTCAATTGGAAGATATCCGCAGTGATGGGACTTGAAAGAAGTGATGTCTCATGACTCATAAAATAACGTCTGGAGCCTTTGAATGGAAAGTATGTAACGTAAGTCCTCGGTTGACAAAACGCTAATTTCGGTGGATATACTAACACAGATTGAAGTGGTTAGCTTGGCTAGGTGGCTCCAGGATGTGATACATCAGAAAACAATGCTAATGTTTCCAGCTAACCCACTCCTGGTTCAATTATATGGTCCACTGGCATTGATCATAGCTCCTCTTCTTCAATCTACCCTCTCTCCTCCCCCTTTAATGGCTAAGCCAGTGTTAAATGTTTGATAAATGACTTTGGAGACCGTTCTCCCATGGATTTATTAAATTTCTATCAAAACCCTTGTTTGAGTATGAAGTGTGTGTGCGTGCCCAAGTGTGTGTGTTAGAGGGAGAGAGAGAGAGAAAGTGTGAGACTGTGTGTGAGTGTGTGAGTATTCTTTGGTTAGAGAACAGGCTTAAGAATTTTTTAATCAAGATTCAGAACGTGGCTTTTTGGATGGTTGAGTGTATGGAAAGAAAGAAAGAAAGAAAGAAGAGGTCCCTCTTTTGATTACACACACACACTCATTACTATGTTGTGAGGACCTTCCGCAGATGCTAACCTTAACACTTAACTTTGACTTAAAATGGGTTATTTTTCAAAGTGGGGTCCAACGACAATCTGAAAGTATTGGATGAAAAGTACTACACACACACACACACACACACAAACAAACCCACCCACACCAACACCAGTGGAAGGCCAATTAGTGCAGGGTGAAAACGACAGGCTTAGTTGAAACAATGTTTCAATGACGACATTTAATTGGATGGTAAATCAACTCCTTATCTGCCTCTCCACAGATTGGTGTGGGTCGCTGTGTGACGGGATGAGAGAGAGAGAGAGAGAGAGAGAGAGAGAGAGAGAGAGAGAGAGAGAGAGAGAGAGAGAGAGAGAGAGAGAGAGAGAGAGAGAGAGAGAGAGAGAGAGAGAGAGAGAGAGAGAGAGAGAGAGAGAGAGAGAGAGGAGAGAGGGGATAAACAGTGAGGGAAACAGAGCTTGTGTGAATCTATGTGTGTGTGCATTTGTGCAAATGTCATGAAAGACCATGATGGACGGCTAAGACGGTATCTGTGTGCGTGTGTGTGTGTGTCAGCGGTTGATGCCACTTTGTCTAGGTGAGGCAATCAATGGCAACCGGTGTTTCCCACAGAATTGCATTCTTGTCAGGGTGGAAAAGCCTCTGAAACAGCATTTAGACCAGGGGTGGGCAATCATGTGCCACGGAGGGCCGAGAGTCTGCAGGTTTTCACTCCAACCAAAGACTACAGCAGGTGATTTCACTGATTAGCCCCTCCCACCTGGTTGATGGTGTGCTAATCAGTGAAATCACTCCCCATAGACAACCAGTGTAGTGTTGATCAGTTCTACAATAGGTATGTAATCATATCAGAGGTGGATCACACTGACTGGTTGATATCCAATTTTTAATTAAAGGCCAATATTGGCTCTATATACCACCAAACCACCAAACCAACCCTGCATTCACTGGCATCAATACAATTTGAACACTGTAGTGCAGAATTTACCATCAAAGCCATGAAAATTGGTTAAACTATTGGTTAAATTATTAAACTTTTATAATTCTGACTTCTGAAAATAATGTGGTCAACTGATTAGAAATGCAAATTCAGTGTGTGTGTGTGTGTGTGTGTGTGTGTGTACACAGCAGCATATTGCAACCTTGCCAGGTCCCAGCGCTACACTGGCAGCCTCATTCTAATTCAATATTTTACAATGTTACTTATTTATTTGACAGTTGAAATCAATGAAAATGTGTAAAGAGCTCGAGGCAGTGGAGCTGCTTTGAATGTACAGTCTCAACAATGTTTACATTAGTAGGCAGGCAACACAAACATACAACACATAATCCGTACACACACACACACACACACACACACATATATCCACGCACACATTCACACTCATGAACACACACGCAGACACGCCAACTGTTGAACTGACTCACTCGTTGAAACACACACACACAGTTCTGTCTGAGGGCGATGCTTGTGATCTATCTAGCATGCTGGTAATCCCAGTGATGCCGGTCACTCCAGCTCTGTAAACAGCTGAAATATAGATGATAAAAGGAACAGATGAAACTGAATAGACGAGGAGGCTGTGGACAAAAAACATCCTTGAAGATTTTCCAAACCCTGTTGGATTTCAGTCTGAACCTTATAGGACTCAAAACTTCAATCGGACCGACTAGATGATTGACATGTTTCATTTGACGCTGACATTTTTTCACGGTAGCAAAGCAACAGTTTTTCTCCGTAGCGCATCCCGATGTCTCAGATGTCTGGGAGGGCTTCGTGAACAGATGAATTTCAGATGTGTAAATTAGCCAGCACAGCAATCCTCTTCCTCATCTTCTTCTGGATGGGACTTTAATAATCCTAAAGGATTGGTTCTCAAATACAATAGATAGAGGAGAGGAACAGTTAATAGTTCACAGAGGACAGCGCAGGAAATTGAATTTAAACTCGTTAAGCTTTAGATTTGATGCTTTTATGAGTTTGTCTTTGAGTATCTTTCTCTCTCTCATCCTCTCTTATCTCCCCCTTTTCTCCCTGCTAATCTCCAAGTGTCTCTTTAGTATCTCTCTGTTATGGTAGACATGAAGAGAGTGAGTGAATTAGACATATATATATATTTATTTATTTTGTTTGTTTGGCGTTTCTATGCCTCTACTGTGTCTTTGTGTGTGTGTGTGTGCGTGTGTGTGTGTGTGTGTGTGTTTCTATTCATTCATATTTTGTCATCCCACATGCTTTCATCACCAGGACTGACTTATATGACTCATACACACACACACACACACACACACACACACACACACACGCACACACATAACCACGTACAGATACCAGACAGAGAAGTCTGTGTATTCCGTCTTCAACAAATTACTGTAATCACCACTTAATGATTTCTAATTCCCGTACAAAAGAAACAAGACGCTCTGGTGGATTTGACACATTACTAAACATGGACATATGAAAGAAGTTTATTTGGGTAAATGCGTTTGTAGGTTTTTTTATGTCATTTTGCTAATGGTTGCTCATGGAGTGTGTTAAACTGTTGGTCTGGCTTTGAATACATTGAATTTAATGGCACACCAATCAGAATCGGGATCGGCTGTATTTCATGTTGTACGTAGGTCGTGGTACATGACTGTAAAATGTCCTCTTGGGAAATCAGAGGGTATTGTGGGAACTATACATTTCAAGTTAAAGGACTACACCAAATTTTTGGTAGACTGGTCCATCTACTTGTTAAGTGGTGAGAACCTAGACATCAAAATCATCCACGTGTCCCCGGTAGATCTTTGTTGTATGCTGTGTTAGCGTACACTATGTTGAGTGATAGTAGGCAGCTAGCTTTATCCAAAGTAAGAAAACAGATTTTCTTGTAATAAAAGGTGTTAGTGGTTTTTATGATATGGATGGTATTGGTGTCTATGTTCTCATCACCAGCGGGTCAACTTCTGTACTGTATTCCTTTAAGGTACAACACTGCAGATTTGAGCGATATCCAAACCAGCTGTAGTTACTTGGATGGATGGATGGATGGATGGATGGGATAGATAAATCAGAAGTAATAAAACAGTACATCATGCTTATCCTGGATCTGCCTAGTGTGGATGTGAATTGTCAACAGTAGAACGATGTGGGCTGTTGTTAGCACTATATTAGTAGCTAGGAGACAGTCTGAACCTAGTGTGTTTAAATGGACAGATAGCGCTGCGTTGCTGCAGTAGGCAATACTCTACTGTACACTCTACTGTACTTTTAAACCAAGGGTTTGAGTATTTCACAAGAAACTCAATAATGAAGTGAACACGGATTTTTTAGAAAACTAGGTGCCTCCAATAAATGTGTTTTATAGTAGCAGACATGCCACCACCACGCCAGCAGAATATTTGTGTGTGTGTGTGTGTGTGTGTGTATGTGTGTGTGTGTGTGTGTGTGTGTGTGTTTGAATGTGACCATGTTGATATCTGTACTTGTGTGTTTCTGTATATCTGGAACCTGGATGTACCGGTCTGTGATTGAGTGTGTCTGTGTCTGTGTGTGTGTGTGTGTGTGTGTGTGTGGTGTGTGTGTGTGTATGGGTGGCTGGGTGGCTGGGTGTGAGGGTGTGTGTAGAGTCGTCTATCTATCTGAGCAGCTATTTCAGAGAAAAAGGATTTCTGCCTCAGTAATTGCTTTGGCTTTATTTCCCCCAAAATCTCTCTCTCTCCCCCCCTCTCCCTCTCTCTCTCTCTCTCTCTCTCTCCCCCCCCCCCCCCCTCTCTCTCTCTCTCCCTCATTTTCTCTGGTATCTTTTTTTCCTCTCTGTATTTTTCCTTTCTCGTCCTGCAGAACAAGAAGACTGGCAGGACTTTCTCTCTGCTCTTTCATTTCTCTTTTTTTATTCCCTCCACCTCATAGTCCTTGACATTAACCGTGATCTCAGAGTAAGATCAATTAGAGAGAGAGAGAGAGAGACACACACACACACACACAGACACACACACACACACACAGATCTACACACACACACAATACATATAATGGCAGAACAGGTTGTCCATTAAATCCATTAAAGCCAGTTTATTTTAGAATAGAATAGAAAACTATCTTTCAGATGAGTCAGTGGGATGGATAATATAATACAGACAGTATCCCACTTGGTTTACACTTTTATCCAAAGCACCTTACAGTTCCCTGGATGCATTTGTAGTATAGGTGGCCCCCAGTGGGAATCAAACCCCAAACCCTGGCAGTGTCAATGCCTTGCTCCACCCGTTGAACCAGACAAAACCATGACGGACAGGGATGGAGGGAGGGATGGATGTAGAGATGGATGGATAGAGACAGAAGCAGACAGACTCAGTGAGCCTGAAATGATGTGAGAGACTGTGTTTCCATTGGGTGTGTTTTTTTACTGTAAGCTGTTTTACATTGAAATATGTAGAGATCTTAGTTAAAGGTTCTTTGTTTCCCATCAGCAGCTCGATAGTTTGAGAACGATGGAAGAATAGCGGCTCGTTGAAAATGAATTATCTTGTGTTTCTTACATGCCGACTTTGTGTTGCTTTGGGATGTCAGCACCTTTAAGTGCTACATGTAGCATTTTTAAAAATCAACATAGTCAAATTAATTGTAATTGGTATAATTAATTAACTAGAATGAATTAATTATAACCTTGGTATAATTACCGTAAACACATTAGACCATTGATGAGATGATTGGTAGCCTCTATCTCATGCCACTGGTATTATTGGTGCTAGTGTTTCTCAAAAATATTATAAATTATGAATTCATATAATGAATATAATTGTATTATACATCTAACCCTGTGAATTGCTCAATTTTGTTTTCACTTACATTTTGTAAAAGTAATAATCTGACATTTTCATATAAAACAATGTCTGTTTTGCTACTCTGTGTCATCGATCGATCTAACACAACAGTGATTCAACCTATAACGGTGTCAGGTAGGTCTTTCCTGGGAAAAAGCCTCTGGAGACAGGAAGTGATGTAATAAAGAGAAGAACTGGGTAGTTAGCATGAGCAGCGATAGCCACCGTGGCCGAACAGACAAAGAAAAGAGCGCCACCTACAGAAACTCAAACTCCATCAACAGAAATTCGAAGGAAAAAGACGTCACAGTTTCATGCATTACCACTTTAAACACCATTTCAATTTAATGATTTATTGGACTGGCAGCTTTCTTTGGGTCAGCCTTCTGATTTTACAGTCACCTAGACTAAACGTCATTTCAATCCTCAATCTAAATCGTTCCTGACCAATCACAGTAGCAAAGAGTTGTTTTTTCGCATGGGTGCCTGCGTGCAGAACTGAACTATTTCAGCTTTCAAAATGTCCCTCTATGACTTTCCCTCGCCATCTTTCTGCACAAACCAGCATTGATGGATTTTATAAATCACACAAGGAAATAGTCGTCATAATTGGCCTTCTCTTCGAGCGCCAAAATGCATTGGCCTTTGTAGTGTTAATGCAGGGATACATGTTTAAAATGTTGGCGGTGTTGATGAGCGTGGTCTGTTTCTGCTGCATAACATGTAATGAGCTTTGAGATGGTTAAGTCAGTCTATCTCTCTCTCTTTTCTGTCCTCCAGGTCAGCCTACCAAATGACTCCAGCTGTGTGGAAGAGATTTTGCGGGTAAATTGGACGCACGCACGCACACACACACACACACACACACACACACACAAACACAAATTACACAGATTATCAGCTGTTTTCTGTTTTCTCACAAAGACTTTCCTTTCCCTCCCAGGAGTCTGGTTTTAGCAAGGAAGGTTGGGAGAGAGAGACCGAAAGAGAGAGACAGACAGAAAGAGAGGGGGTAAAAGGCAGAGAGAGATAGAGAGAGATAGAGAGAGGCAGAGAGAGAGAAAGAGGGAGATATGTTGGCTTGGTCAATGCTTATGTAAGTTTTTGTTTCTACAAGACGACATCATGCAGCAATCTTTTCCATCATTTTCTCCTCTCCTTTCATCTTCTTTCTTTCTCTCTTCTCCTCCTCTCCCATTTCCATCTCCTCCTCACCTCTTTCCCTGTCTCCTTACCTCACTGTTTGTCCTCAAAATTACAGCAACAATGTTTCCCTCTCCTCTCCTCTCCTCTCCTCTCCTCTCCTCTCCTCTCCTCTCCTTACTGTGTTTCCTCACAATGACGTCAAAACAGAAATGTTTTCCCACTAATCTTCTCACCAGTCAGACGATTTGCAGTCGGCCATAAAGACAAGGATCCTCTCTGACTGCTTTATGTCAAGTGATATGACTCTCTCTCTCGCTCTCTCTCTCTCTCTCTCTCTCTCTCTCTATCTATCTATCTATCTATCTATATATATATATATATATCCCTCTCTCATTCTCTCTCCATTCCTCTCTGCCCTCTTTCCCTCTCATTCACAAATCAATATGGTGGCCAACAGGCTGTGTGATAGATAGTGTGCTGTGAGCTGCATGAAAAGCTATTGCCAATAATATTGGTGCACTATTGAATTCAGTCTGCGGTTTTTAGCCATGTCAAGTGGAAAGATCAGGGAGTTCAAAATGTGAAGGGAGGCGAATCGGAGCTGAGGCCCCACGGTTCATTTTCCCTATTCTGTCACTGTCAGTTAAAAGTCAATTGCCAGAGGAACGTTGCTGTTTTTGGATATTTTTACCGTTCTAGTTGACACCGTGCATCGGTGAGCTCATGGATAGGATGGAGTTGCCTCACATCTGTAACTTAGCTGACAGCTAAATCAGAGTTTTACATGTATTTTGAATCACATTTGTTCCCAAACATCATGTGTGTAAGTATGGAAGTGAAACACACCTGTATCTTGAGTTACCATGGGTTATAACATTTGCAAAAAAGCTTATTTTCAAGCTCTTGTACTCAAGGATATATGTGAATGTGGCTAAAATCTATATGGCCAAATTAATTCTATTACATATAGGATTTTCTTCTCTATTTTTAGGAGTAGGAAACCTTTAACTCGCTTTTTTCAGCTATTAATCAATGTTCATGGCCATTTTTTGATGAAACACATCCATCTTGGACATAATCTTGACAATGCATCACATAATGCTATTTTGTCCTGGATTTTCTGTTCAAAACCCGGCTTACTGTCGCCAACTAGCAGCTGACCTTTGACTGAACAGTGTCGTTTAGGTGGTTTACACAATTTTGCACATCATCATGCAGGCTAAAAGACTGTTTGAGGTTGAGAAAGGTCTCAAACTAAGGGTATAATGACCAAAGGCCCCATGGGTTTAGGGGGTCTGAGAGAAGACCAACAAGCTGTCCTAACCCTAATAAAACTACTACTTCTCTGCATGATTTAGGAAATCTTACAACACTGGTTTGTGCAGAAAGTGGGCAGGAAAAGTCATGAAGGAACATAATAAAAGCTGAGATATTTCGGTTCTAAAATTCAAACAGCCATCAGTTGACGGCAGTTTAGCCTTTCTAGTGTTAAATTAGCGGTGGCAACATTTGCTAATGCCTGCAAAGTGGCTAATGACACACTGAAAGCAGCAGGAAGGGAAAATAATGAAATATGAGATAATGTTACGCATGCTGTAGGAGTCATTTCCATCCTAAATCCACAGTTGAAAACATTTTGTGTTTGTGTTTGAGGCGTAATGGACAATGCAAGGATAGATAATGACTACATATCAATGACGTGTGTGTGTGGTTGTGTGTGTGTGTGTGTGTGTGTGTGTGTGTGTGTGTGTGTGTGTGTGTGTGTGTGTGAGAGTGAGTGAGACACATCAAATGGCTATAGTAACAACCTCATAACATGAATATAGAAAACACATTTATACACACACACACACGCCATCAGGAGCACCGTCTGTCAAAACACAGGAACTCTTCTGAGAGGGGAGATGATGATGTCACGGAAGAGTTGCCTAGCAACACGCGGTATGTCGTCAGGCCAAGTGAATTACGATTGCAGAGTGGGGAAGCACACGTACACACACCGTTCGCACAGACTAAACACATACTCAGGAATCTTGAATAATCTTGATACACCCTCCTACACACTGAGATACACACACACACACACACACACACACACACACGCACACAATCCTAACCCACTCATACACACTGTCCCTCTTACACTCTCTCTCTTTCACACACACACACACACACACACACACACACAAATGGAGGAATGAGTCATCTGATGAATATGACTCATCCACTCCAGAGGGGATGAAGAGATGCATGATGGGAAATTATGATGCCAGTGGCCTTTCCAAACCTTTAACCTTCTGACCTCCTATATGACAACCTGTGTGTGTCGGGTGTGTGTGTGTGTATGAGTGTGCTGTTAGTGGTGGAGTTGCTTTGTTGCAACTACACAAATGTATTAGAAATTAAATCACAATATATACAATATATTTAGAACTTTAGAATGAACAAAAAGTCAGTGTGTGTGTGTGAGAGAGAGAGAGAGAGAGAGAGAGAGAGAGAGAGAGAGAGAGAGAGAGAGCGAGAGAGAGAGAGAGAGAGAGAGCGAGAGAGAGAGAGAAAGAGAGTGAGAATGAGTGAGCTTTTATGAAATCCAGCCAGTGGCCTCACTTTGCTTTGGCAGCAGATTTACCATTACCTGCAGTAACTTTCCACTGTGTGTGTGTGTGTCTGTGTCTGTGGGGGAGAGAGAGAGAGAAAAAGCCAATACTTAACAGATTATATTACTGCCGAAGACACACACACACACACACACACACACACAGCCTTATCTTGTTCACTAGTTGAAGCGTCTCCATATGAAAGTGAGGAGACTATGTGGTTAGAATAAATGAAGGGGATGCTTCTTGTGCAATGCTTCGCTGTAGCGCAGCAGAGAGTCAGCCTGCGTTTGGCTAAATCAACAACTTTGCACTTCTCCATCTTACTTTACTCGTCTCTGGCGTCCCACCGCCTCCCAGGTTGAGTTATTTTAAAGTCCGGCCCGACGGGGGTGTTTCTGCACAACCTCGATTGAGCGCAGAGTCCACTCTTCTGCATCAAAGATGTTGCGTAAGCGATCCCTTCCAGTTATTCTTAGCACTTCCTTACACATGCTCTTCTCCAACTAGTGAATAAAAAGATATCTCCTCCGTTTGGTCGATTGTAGTCATCTCATCTCGTTTAACATTGTTACTCCTCTTCATTCAGACCAATGACCACTGTCAGCTACAGGCTAGCTCTTTAGTTTGGACTAATGCCTACAGTGCTAATTAACAATTATGGTTAGACTGATTTGTGTGTTTGCCGATATGATGGTTGGATGGAGGTTTCTCCCTCAATATATCATGAGTATGTATCATTATTATCATTATTATTATTACATTATTTATTTTTTAAGATTTGTTTTATTACTACCAGAAAAATAGCTGCAGGTGTGGCGGTCTATAAAAATGACTTATTTTGTGTATTGTTCAGTAATATTTTCCGTAAATGAATTCTTCATTCCTTTAAAGTCGGTCATGTATCTCGCCCACCAGAGCTGCTCGCCCACCTGAAAGAATTTCATTTGTTTCAGTGGAGAGTTTTAGTGTTACATGTTAGTTTAAATGCTTTTCAACCCTGCCAAGAATATAATTATGGTTAAAACAATGACAGTATCAGTATCGGCCTTTTAAATCCCATATTGATCAAACCCTGCTAACAGTGTGATGAGATCAAGAAGAAGAAAAAAGAACAATTCTAAATGTCATATGAATCATGTGTGTGTGTGTGTGTGTGTGTGTGTGTGTGTGTGTGTGTGTGTGTGTGTTTAGGAGATGACCCATTCCTGGCCTCCTCCTCTCACCGCCATACACACCCCTGGAAAGGCTGAGCAGACCAAGTTCCCCATCCCAAGCAAGGTTAGTATGTGTGCAACTCCCCTGTTCCACTAACTGGATTAATGCTGCGTTCCAGTCAAAGTCGGAAGTTGGAAATTCCCAGCTGGAATTTCAACCTCTTTGCATTCCAGTGGTCTGCTTCGGGAAAAAACCAGAAGGAGAAACATAAGTACAATGCTGTTCCACCAGCTAATGTTATGGCAATGCTTTTTGGCAATGTTAGCTAGCTTAACGTTAGCATAGAACATTAGCAACAAGTACAACTTCACATTTTAAAGTTTACCACACAGGTGTTTTTGCAGATAACTGCATCTTGGGAAACTTTGGGTTTCCCGGGTTTCCTACTTGGAATTCTGACCTGAAGGGCCGTTTCACTGTATTCTTCCAAGTAGGTAACTCGGAATTTCCGACTTTCCGATGTCTCTGGGACGCAGTGCAACTATTAGTGTACTCCTAGTGCGGCTTAACAGACATAATTCACTATTCACTAACAAGATTGGTCCAGTCCTGCTGGCCTGCTGGCACAGCAGAACATACCAGGTTCCCTGTGGATAGGCACAGAGGAACATATTGGATACCCACCCAAAACATATTTTTCAGATCGCTGGTAAACCAAATGTTAACATACATTTTTGATATATTTTCTCAGCTTGTCATTATGTTTGCTTTGTGGGCTTTTACATATTTTGCTGTCTCTGCTGTCAGTAGACTGGAAAATGGTACAGACCCATAGCTTAACAGGCATTAGACCGCCTGTCTATTCAGGTGTTAAGGAGGAAGGGTCATTCCATTCTTGAACTGTACACATTTTCCAGTTATTGGACAAACGTGTTAATGGCCAATTCACACAGAAAAAACAAAGCGTGAATAGTTGAACTGAGCTAATCATGTTGTTTTTTTTCATCTCATGGACGATTTACTGTGAACTGTGAATCAAGCGTCACTCTCCCCCACTTTCACTGCTCTTCACTTTCTGCGTCTGTTTTACAGATCTGTTTCGTAGCTCGCTCTCCTGGTTTTGTATTACGTCCTCCTTTTATTGATTTTTGCCCAGGAGTGTTTGAAAGGCTCCACGACGTGCCACGCTGCCCTGCCTACATCCTTTCCGGTGTCTGTGCATGTGGAAGTGCTGGGGAAAAAAAAGCTTTGAAAGAGTTGAAACACACCTCCACGTGGAGTTCTCGTCGTGTAAAGCTAACCGTGTTCTGTCGCATAAAATCTGCAGCTCACTAATTAGAACTGATTCATAAATTTACTGCGGCAGTGATTGCTGTGATGGAATCAGATTACCGTTGCCCCATTCTGCGCGGCGGTGCAAGTGACAGCCAATGAAATTACAATGTTAATTAAGTGTTGCATATTTAACACACCCCCCCTAGTGGTCCGAGTTCATTGGACCACATTCAAGATGTGACAGTGTCAAAGAGCTCTGGCCTGCAGGACTCTGTATTTAAAGTAATAATCTGAAACGTTTTCATGTAAATAAATGCATGTTTTGCTACTTTCCATCACTGACTAAAAAAAGACTACTTTCCACTGCGGTGTGTTTTTATGAATTGGTGGACATGTCAAAAGAAAAAGGAACAAAGAAGCAGTAAGATAATCATCCACATTTATGAATTAGAAAACACACGCTGGCAGGCTCAGCCCATAATGTCACGCTAAGCCTGCCGGTGGGTTTCATGAAAAAGGGCCTGGCGTCTCTGCAGAAAGACGGTGATCTGAGTTGTGACTAATGGCTCGGTTCTACTACTGTGAAATCACTAATGACATCTGCGTGGTTTATTCATTGAATCATTCATTCACATCTCTCTCTCCCTTTCTCTCCCCCTCTAGGAGTCACAGCATGTGACCTCAGGCTACAGCACCCAGAGTAAGTTTCCCAGCATGCATCATTCACACAGAATCTCTGTGATTATTAAAATTAAATTTTCCATGTCATAATATACACCGATTGAACAATAAATGGAATAAATATTTATATATTGAAATCGTGTTACTTTTACTTTTTACTTTTTACTTACTTCTGGAAAATTGTGTGTCTTTGGTGATTACCTCATGGAAAAAAAATAATTCCAACCAATAATATCATCACAGATCTCGCCCATATGCATATATGGGGGGGGGGATCACCTGAAGTTCATCATTCTCTGTTTTTAATGTATAGAGGATCCGATCTTTACAAGTATTATCATTTTGTCAGCCTGTTCAATCCAATTTGAAATTTTACTGTAAAGGGAAATTTGCTGTGTTTTTATTGTGTTGTTACTCTAAACCCTGTCTGCAGAGCAGTTCTCCCTCGCAGGACTATAACAGCTTTATTGAAACCAGTTGATTTCAAAGTTATCAAAGTTACCTGTTATGTTTTGAATTTGATTTCATCCTGCACTATCAGTCATTCTGCGATCAGTAGGCTTCATTTGGATTGAAACTCATCAAATGGACATTTTTTACAGTGTATATAAACACTAGTGTTTCCTACACACACACACACACACTAATTAAATAACATTGGAACGGGGTGTCATGTTTTCCAGTGTGACAATAATAATACACATCTACAGTGATTACAATCTGGCTCCCCGTCAAACATTAATCAGCATACTCACACACACACGCGCGCACGCATACACACGTGCATGCACACACACATACATACAAACATACCCCAAGACACATGCAAGAACAATGATATTTAAATGGCCTCTCTCTCTCTGTCTGTGCGGTTGTGTTGCAGAGCGATGCACTGTATCAGCTAACAAGCCTGCCGCTAAACCACCGACTGCACCACAAAAGTCGTGAGTATCTCGCACACGCACACACACACACACACACACACACACACACACACACACACAAACATAGCATTTCTGAGCCACTGCAAGGGCCTTTGCCTCAAGGTAAAACTGAGCTTGGCTCTTGGATGAAGTACATTGCTGTAGGAGGAAATAGACGTTGTGTGGATCAGAGCATGAGAGCAGAGCTACATTAATTTAACGTGAGCCATTGCACTGCAACGTCTACGGCTCCAGCCACTCCTAGCTAGCAGGGCGAGAGTCGACAGGCAGAAATCTGGGCCTGCAAATCCCGTCCACAGCCCCTACTCATCCGATACTTGACCACGATAAGCGCCAGAGTCAGCCGTTTCAAATTTGTTTGAAGGAAACAAATGTTTGGATTCAGGTGAAGAGCTGCACAGATTTCAAACAGGATTAACAGGTGCTCACGGGTTGGGAGGAACAGAATATAAAACAAAACAAGAGAAAATCCAGGTCTAGGCACCACTAAATTAAAATGGCTTTATTTGGAGGGAAAAGAGATATAAAAAAAACCTTCAGTTTACACCTTCCTCCAAATGTTTTGATTCTTCTTCTTCATTCATTTCTTTCTGCATGTGGCAGATTTTCACTGTCACGTTACAACAACAACAAAAAAAACCTCTAATGAGAGTTTTCGAGTGCCAAGTGCGATGGATTATTTATAGATTATATCAAAGTTAATTTAAGAGCAAATGTGGTGAATGTGTTGCCGTCGACTTAGTGGCCAAATGATGATGCAAACATCCTGCAAGTGAAGGAAAACTTAATTGGTTAGCTTGATGGTTTGATTGAAGTTACAGGTCAGCAGACAAGCTGGTTCCCTCCTTGGTAGGTGTGGCAGTTAAATAGTTAACTGTATTTCCATTAGGATGATGTCTGAGAGCTGTGCTGCCTTATGAGGCTTATTACACTGCTTTCCTTCCCAAGTCAACAGGCCTGTTTTGATTGCCACGGTAAGCCCCACAGGTGTAATTCTTTCCCCATCTTTTATTCAAGCATAATTGCTCCTTTGTTTATTAGGATTTAATAATTGCTATTGGTTAGACAATGCACAACCCAATTTAGCACCACCATTAGGCTATTCTCTTTCTTTTCCTGTAATGCTCAATAATATAAAATGTTCAGGATAATAAATAGGCCTCCCTCATCTTATTCAGGAGTGATTGTGCTGTTGAGACTAATCGGTATATTCTGCTCTGGATGTTTGCTAGGTCCAATTGAATTCCTCCTTATTACAGAAAAGTCATCCAGCAATAATCCTCCTCAAATAGGCTGCTTCGCCTTAATGGCAAATTAGGAAAAATGGATGGAATGAAGTGTTTCTGTTTTTTTTCCGTCTTTCATTGGAGTGGAGAATGTAACAGGAGAAGGCTTGGGCTGGTTTCTGGTGTCACTAGTATCTGTCAATAAACTCACTTTACCAGTATGCAACCTGTTTTATATCGATGGTATAGGATGTTCTGTTGTACAGATAGCAGAAGGTGTACAGTCCTGCATGCTGTCTCTACTGTTATATGCAGCAAAATACAAGTATCCTACTTCACTAAGCAACATGTTTCACATTCAGTATTCACTATTTGACTCTTGTCCTGCTGGCAGGAACAGGACTCCGGGGTTTGAGCAAGACAGAGACATAATCTGAAAGGAAACTGCAGTCCTTGCTAACATCAGTGAGTGCTGTAACAGTAGTACCAGACTGGGATCCCATGCTGGGTCAGCTCTCCAGCGGTAGTCACTGCTCGAGAGGTGGTCCTATAGAGTGCAATAGGTAGAGCGAGGCACTAACACTGCCAGGGTTGGGGGTTCCTTTCCCTCAGTAACCATGTAAACTTGGATCTATTGTTACTACCAAGTAAAATTGCAAGGTAGTTGCTACCACACTAAGAACAAGATGGAAACTAATGGTGGAAATGTTGAATAGATTAGTGGCACAAAGTCTCAATACTAAGGCCCAATGAGTCAGAACAGTGAGTGACTTCTCTGGACTATTGCAGCCCCCATGCGAGCTGAGAAGCCATGTTGAAGACAAAGGTTGACTCATTGGATTGTAAAATCTTACAGTCAGTCATGGCTTCATTCACACCAATCCCACTACTTATGTTACAAAAAATATTACCATCCACTTACACAAAGAAATGTCAAATTTCAATGTGTTACACCATTATAGAGTTCACCCATAGTGCTCCTGCGGTTCGCCCAGAATCCCCCGACAATACTGCCAAAAATGCAATTACACTCTACTAGTGGAAGGTGTCATTGTCCCCATTTACGCAGGAATTTTACTGTAATTTATTAACACTGTTGCAAGTGTGGACATGGATGTGGCTGTGCATATTACAGCTTGTGGGAGACAGCAGATCAGTCTGCAGGAACAAAGAACAAATGACAGACTGGCAAGAAGAGCTCAAAGGCCCCTTGAAGTACTAATCTGAGTAATAAATAAATGTACATTTTGCTACTCCCTATCGCCAATTCATACAACACACCAGTGATTCAGTTGACAAGCTTTTCCATTTGCTGTTCTAAACACCCGGTGTCAGGTAGGTCTTTCCTAGGAAGTGGTGCATTTTATGTTTCCGGCAGCAGCAACATCGGTTTGTTTGGAATAAATAGAAGAAGAACTGGGTAGTTAGCATGAGCAGCGATAGCCACCGTGGCTGAACAGACAAAGAAAAGAGCGCCACCTACAGAAACACAAACCTCATCAACAGAAAATCCAAGGAGAAAGTCGTCACAATACTGGACACACTGTTTGATTGACAGGTGATCTCTGGGAAGTGCAGTGCAGAAACACCACAGCAACGGTTGAAAAAAAACCCAGAGGATATTGTGGATTACCACTTTAAACAGGGCAGGAAAGGAAGTTGAAATGAATGGCTGGCATGGTGGGAGTTAGCCTTGAGTGTGGACTTGAATTCAAAGACAACGTCTGACTCCAAGACACTGGAAGGAAACCTGTTAGCTTGAGAGGTTGTCCAGTAAGCCAGTCAACTGGGGGAAAGATTCATGTGTGTGTGTTTTGTTTTGCAGTCGTCTCTGCGGTGTCGTGCTGAGCAATTAGTCATTAGCTGAGGTTCGGAAAATATTAACATCCTCTCAAACAAGTCGTGGAATTCAACATTATTTTTTTAGATTCTGTTTCATGAAGACAATTAGGAACATCCGCACCTTGTAGAAATGTGTATGTATGAGTACATGCCACGCGTTTTAAGCTCTGCACGTCATGGATGCTTCAGTCCATAATTCATTTATATCTGACTGCCTCTGTCCTCATACAGTCCTCTCTCTCTCTCTCTCTCTCTCTCTCTCTCTCTCTCTCTCTCTCGCTCTGTCTCACTCTCTCCTCATTCCCCTCACTTCCTCCCTCTTTCCTCCCCCCCCCGACATGCCTCGCTTCCTCTCTCTCTCTCTATTCAATCTCCGTCTCTATCTCGCTATCCCCTCTCTCTGCTGCTTCCTCCCTCTTTCACTCACTCTCCCTCTCTTCCCCATCGTTATCATCTCCATCTTTCTCGCTATCGCCCTCTCTCCATCTGTCTCTTCTTATGAAATTCAATATGGATCCATTATTCATTCATTCAAACATATCTATCATCGCTGCGTGCCGCACTATGTCCTTATCTGCAAATCTTTTCTTATTGTGCTTCAGTTATTCACAACTCGTACGGTCCCATTTGAAAACACCAGAACATTGGGGAATGTTTTTTAGCAGTGTAAGCAAGAGTGGTTTGTGAGGCAATAACAATCCCTTTAGGGGATTCTCCTGTCATAACAATAGCAGTGCCAGCTTAAAATAACAGTAGTTTGTGTGGAGGGTTCATATAAAGCAATAAAACACGCAAACTTGCCAATACACAGCACACACACACACACACACACTGAGGGACTAAGGAGCAGGTGAGGTGATTTTGACTCGAGGAGGTAGGTCGCGCTATCGACTGTTCCTCATATACCTGGTTATGCAAGTGTACAACCACTGCAGGTACATGCCCAGTGATCGAAACCATTCAAATCATATGGAATGTCTCCTGGATATGAGATATCGTTTTCATGCACAAGTACATACTGAAATTGGACTTCACCCCTGCTAGCATTGGGGAGAACACTGAGCAAAATAAATACAACCAAACAAACAGTGCAACGGCAACAGCATGTGCTTTTTCTGATTAGAGGTGCTGGCTCCCAAAATGTCCGGGCCCGATTGAGGGACAGATCGCGGCCGAGCACTTCTTCTGTGTTTCCAAGGAATTCTTGGCCGTGAGTCCGCGGCCGTCAGACAGAAAGTTTCCAGGTGAAATAACAATCTGTCCTTTCTCTTGAAGCTCTAAATACCGAACATCTGGGAGAGGTTTTGTTGGCGAGGTGCTCCGTCCACTGCCCACTTTCTCATTCCCCAACATGAGCCAACGCTGCTTTTGCTGTGTAATTAACCAGTTTACCAGAAGGGTTCTCTGGGTTTCCTGAGATTTCACAGGGAACCGAGCCAGAGAATTTATTATTCAACCAAATAAAAGCAGACGGGAGGTCATGGCTTCAATAACATCTCTCTCTCTCTCTCTCTCTCTCTCTCTCTCTCTCTCTCTCTCTCTCTCTCTCTCTCTCTCTCTCTCTCTCTCTCTCTCCTCTCTCTCTCTCTCTCTCCCTCCCTCTCCCTCTCTCTCTCTCTGTGCAGAATGTTGGAGGATGACCTGAAGATCAGCAGCGACGAGGAAGAGGCTGAACAACAGGTGAGGATCCCTCTCCATCCATCCATTCATCATTCATTAACATTGCATTGATTAGTCTACACTTACATTACATTTGTTCATTCATTCATCCACCGCGTTGAAACCATTTAATTCACCATTAGTTCATATATCCTTTCTCTCGTTTATTATTTCATCCATCCATCCATGCATCCAACCATTCTCCTGTTCATTTAGGTACCCCTTCCTTTTACAGCCACCCCAAGTACTCGGTATTATTTATAATAATAAATAATTTACTATCTAATATTATTACTATTAATTATTATAATTATAATGAATATAAATAATTACTATTATTTATAATTATTAATATATATATAATTGCTATTAATTATTATTATTATTATTAATAAAGGTTTATATGATTTTGTACTTTCTATCAATCATGGCAATACTTTCCCATAAATGAGCTTTTTTATTTATTGTTCATGGCTCTACCCACCTGGAAAGGGTTTGTTCTGCTTTGCTCCCATGGAACCAGGTGAAGCTAAAAGGGCTGAGAGAAGTAGGACTTCTAGTTGTGACTTTCAAAATAAAAGCGTTGTTGACAAAAATATTTAGTATTTACCTACCTACTTACAGCTGTAGTAACGTGGTAACACCTAGTAGGAAGGGTTACCTTAATTTATTGTTAATTCATTGATCACTTAAAGCATGGGTCATTCACGGAAGTGGTTAGGTTTATTTTGCATGTAAGGGATGTAGTCGTCTGTCTCAGCGTGAATTAGTATGTTCCAGTATGAAAATTGGCATTAGACCTGGTGGCGCTCTCCTCTAATCACTGGTATCATGCTCTAATGGTGCCAGAGTTGGCTTCAAAGTGGCCGGGGGGGGTGGGGGGGTCCATCCTCCCCCACTGTGGAAACAGATAACTGTACTCAAGACAGTCCCCTTTTAACTGACCCTCTGATTATATAATTACCACCATGCTAGATATAATTATGGATGATAGTAGATAATTTATAGTGATTTTAGTTGTTATTATAATTATGGTAGATCTGATAATTACACATAGTTAGTGTGCATTCAGAATTTTAGAAAGAGGCTTCTTTAATCAAAGGGACTCCATATTCAAACTGTGATTCCTATTAGCGTTATGAGTTACATAAATGGACTTCTTCGAGCTTCTTCTTCTCTGTTTCTCTCTTTGTATGTATCTCTCTCTATCCCTTTTTTTTACTTTCATACAGATTCTTTTTTTCTCATATTCAGTTTTTTCCTCTTGCCCTGTTTTCTCCCTGTATCACATTCTGTCTTTATCCCTCTCTAAGTCTCTCACACACATTCTCTCTCTCTCTCTCTCTCTCTCTCTCTCTCTCTCTCTCTCTCTCTCTCTCTCTCTCGTCTGTCTCTTTGGGTGATTGCGCAAGAGAGACACAGAGAGCGAGTGAAACGAACATAGGACATATAGACACAGAGACAGAAAGGGAGGGAGAAACATTGAGAGAGAAAGACAAAGAGAGATCTGATAGAGCGATAACGGGAGACATAGACTGGAGGCAGAGATGAAGAGAGGGAAGACCGAGCGAGAGACAAAGAGATGGATAGATAGAGGGACAGACAGAGAGAGAGAGAGAGAGAGAGAGAGAGATTAATTCAGTGGCATTTTTTCTGTGCATGCTGTTAACAGGCTTATAGCAAATGAGTGCATGGTGTATTATCAACCTTTTATAGCCTGGAGTAAAACACAACACACACACACACACACACACACACGCCGTACACAGACGTCGGTATACACACATGCATACCAACACAGACACATACTTATGCAGACATATACTCCCTAACATGTACAAACACTCACAAATATGTACACATGCTGACGGTGTCTCGCACGCACACACACGCACACACACGCACACACACACACACACACACACACACACACACACACTGTCATTAGTATGCTGTAGCACAGTGCTGTAAGGGCAGCAGAGGAGTATGATGAATATGTTTTTGGCACAGAGGAAAGAGACAGGGTAGAGGAGGGAATTGAAAGAAAGAGGAGAGGAGAGGGGGATAGGATGGAGGAGAGAGGGAGGGATGAAGGCCTGGAAGAGGGGAAAGGAGAGGAAAAAGAGAGAGAGAGAGAGAGAGAGGTGTTCCTAATGACTTTGGATGCTGACAGAAAAATAGCAACCCAATTACCGCTGCATGATTCCTCCTGATACTCTCCCCTCTCTCTCTCTCTCTCTCTCTCTCTCTCCCTCTCTCTCTCCCTCTCTCTCTCTGGATGAAGCGGTGAAGGTTGCAATGACAGATCACCTTGGTCAGAGCAAAGTCAAGCTTAAAAGCCCCGTGTCTTTATATAAAAGTACAGTTGCGGCTAGTTAAAATGCCCGGCACAGTGGGGTACATGTTCATGTCTGTGGTGTGCTGTAGCAAACGGTTCAGACATGGTTTCTTAGCTGTTTCTGTCCTTGTGCACGGACTGTTTATGTGCAGTTAACCTAGGACTGTGTCACAGGAGGTCCTTTTTAGCTCTTCAGCTTAAAAACAAAATGAAAATATAAACTTATATCATCAAGTCCTTATAGCAAATGTGACCAAACCACCATGAATCCCTTTTTTTTTACTTTAAAGGGGACCTATTTTACATCGGAAAACACATACTTGATCAAAACATACTTTTATCTGATTCAATAAAAAAAAAAATTAAAAAAAAGTAATAATTTATTTACCTTTATTGTGTAATTTTCCATTTTAAATCTCTGAAAGAAAAACACACTCCCACATTGTGTCTGTCTTTTTTCCATGTAGGGTCACAAATTTGAACATAAACAGGGTCAGACCAGACCACACTGTTTATGATGAAGTGCAACTTTAACTGGTTTTCAAGATTATTATTATGCTTTTCTATGGTACTTTCTCTCTGTGCGGATAGTGGATATTGTCTGTGTATTTGTTCGGATAATCATTGGCTTTGCTAGCTAGAGCAACTGTTATCATGATAACTTCCTGTAGTGTTTACTTGATTATTGTTTAGAGGGTCACAGACCTAGCTTTACATCAATAATGAAATATGTTTTAGTTTCTACATGGACAATGCTTGTCAGTCAGTCATCTCAAATTAAAGGACAAGACACCTATTACTACTACCACTACCACTACCACTACTACTACTACTACTACTACCACTACTGCTACTACCACTGCTACTACTACTACTACTACTACTACCACTACTGCTACTACCACTGCTACTACTACTACCAATACCACTACCACTACTGCTACTGATACTACCACTCTACTACTACTGCTACTAAACGGTATCAGTATAATCTGAAGTCAGCTCTAACCCTAACTGGTAACCAGTGGTAAAATGCTATATCGGGGATATGTAGTCTCTTTGCTTGGCACTAGTTAAAATCCTAGCGTCGTCGCTGCATTTTGAACAGTGCAACCTCTGCGTAAGTGTTGCATCAGATATTCAGCGTTTTGAAGCTCTTTTTCAGGTGTTAGAAATGCTTTCTGAATTGTTTCCTGCACTGTGAAGTGTCACCAAATAGACAACCGTGCACTTTGTTGTCCGGTTACTGTTCAAGATGGTGCGGGGGTGTTTAAAGCCTTGTTAAAACAACACCGATAGGCCTGATGTACAGTGCTGCACTATCTTGCACCTACATGAGAGATAAGCTCACTTACAGTGACAAAAGGAGAGGTGGAGATTGTGTGAATAAACACACATCATGTATTGACCCATTATTTATCTAAAGCTTAAAGATCTGATGTTTTGTCAGCGTGTAAAATAGTCTTCTTTATCATGAATAGTAGTATGTTATGGCCATACTGTAACAGGAAAGATTGTTTGAATAAATACTGTTTTGTTTGCTTTTAAGAGCCTAAAATCCAAATAAAGACAGTAGCTAGCTAAATATATTCACAGATAGATCCCATCCATGAGCCCTGCAAGTCTCCCAAAGCCAAAGATCTGAAGAGGTTTGTTGTTCTAGCCTGAAGCTACACATCGATCTATCAGACACTTCACTGGTCCAGTTAATCACCTTATTCTTAGAGAGGAAGAACAAACCGGTGGAAGGAAAGGCCCTTTTTTCATTTCAGTTTAATTGTTCTTGGGTTGCAGTGGAAGATTAGTTAATGGGTGATATTTGCAGGATTGCGTTTACTATTTTTGTTTTGTTATTGTAATTGATGTAAAAAATAGACTTTGAATTGTCAGAGGCAGGAAAAGAGGATGAGAGGCGAGGGAGGGAGGAAAGGCTTCACCGACGAACTTAATCACTCCATTATTTTACTGAAAGGAGCAGAGTACGAATAGAAAGACAGGAGGATTGAACAGAGAGAAGGGAAGGATGGGGAAGACAGAGGCAAGAGAGAAGGATAAATCACCCTGCTCCTTCTCAGAGGAGAGCAGAGGAAAAGAGAGATGATGGAGGCATGAGAGGGTAAAAAGAGGAGAGGATGAAGCTTGAAGCTCTATTGATCTATCATTAGATTGCAAAACAAAGAAAATGGCATCGATGTAATTTTGTGCATTATGAAGTATAACAAGTTATTAAAAAATACAATCTTTTTTAATAAATCTAATACATCTTTTAATAAATCTAATACATCTTTTAATAAATATAACCTTTTCACAATGCACAAATCTCACATTGTCTCACGTTTCAGTATGTTCTGCTGCTGCTATGTTACACATCCTTTTAATACTGGAATCCATGGTTTTTGGCAGTTTTCTTCACTTTTGTCGATTGGATATCTTTATATAGCCCCTATTTGCTGTATTCTTGTTTATTTTATTCTCTGAGGTCTTTGAGGTCTCCTACTTCTACTACTTCTTGCTGCTGCAAGGGCCCAAGTTCCCCACAGGGATCATTAAAGTCTCATTAAATCAAATCAAATCAAATCTAATATAATATAATATAATATATTCTAATATCATATCATATCATATCATATAATTAATAAATTGAAAAAATAAGTGAGACATTCTCAAGTGATTTGATAAATTCAAAATTGATTGAATTAAACCATTAGTCATTCAATAAATACAAACAGCTCCATGTTTCATCATTCATCCTCTCTTTATATCATCAATTTAGTGATCACGCCATCATCAAGTCGCCATTGTTTAAAATGAGCAGCCTCTCATCTATCGTTAAACATGATCAGGCAGCTAAATGTCAGCCAGAAAAACACACCCACTGACATTCATCATAAGTTTCCTGCTGTCGGTTCATAAGTCTTCCTGTGTCCAGTGTGATTTTATTGTACACAAACCTGTGATTTTACATTTAGCTGCTGTTATGTCTCTTTGCAAAAGCAAAGGAAAAAACCACCCACGTACATCCTTTAACTACAGCCTAGACTGTGAAATAACCAATTAATAGCAACACTGTGAACAAAAGCCTAGTTTAAATTGAATATATTGAGTAAAGATTATTTTTTTCTGTGTGTGTGTGTGTGTGTGTGTGTGTGTGTGTGCATTTGTATTGACAGGTGTCTGACAAGCCCAAAGCCAGAGGCACTGCCCTAAGGTAAGACAAATGGCCAAACACTTCATTGTCATTACGCTGTGCTTTGGTGGTTCATTGATTTACGCTGCAGATCGCTGTGCTCCGTCGTCCAACTCCACACAACGCGGAGATGTATACATTTTACACGACTCCACAGCATGTGAACGAGTTAGTTTTGGTTCATTAGCTTTTGTTTTGGCTTTGTGAAATGTGATTATAAATGCAATCCTGTCTTACTATGCATTAGTGAAGAGGGTCCGGGGGCATTATTTTCACTCCGGTGCAATTTGACTTCATCAACTGAAACCTTTTCTGGGGAGAAGCAGAAAAATGAACTGACTAAGGTTACCTTCACAAAGATGGTGCTGTTTTGAATGGTGATGTTTGGAGCTCTTGGCTCAATTTAACGTGGTATTAATATTGGTAATTGTCCGGGATATGCCTTTGGTCAGTTTCTACTCATCAGTAATGTGCTGAGATTAAAATAAAGTGTGGTTGCCTTTATACATCACACTAGAAACTCTAGAAATAAAGTCCCATTGGGGCACAACACCAATTTAAATTTGATCTTGAGGCCATGACAAGTTCATCCAAAAATAAAGAACAGATGGATGAGTTTTGACATCTGGGTGGTTGTGTTGATGGAAGACATTTATTTTAAGCGTTTTAAGTGTTTTGCACTGTGCTTTTTTTTTTTTGTTCACCTGGCCATATAATTATCCTGTCATTGGCGTAGATTTGGGTCAGGTGATTTTGGAAGACTTACATTGTCACCACCTTTCGTTTCAGAGGCTCCACGAAGGGTTCATTCAGGATTAAAGGGCTTTTTGTTGCCTCATATTTAATGGGAAATATCTTAGAAGCTAGTCCAGCTGGTTACCATTAAACTGGACGCCAGACTAGACCGCTGTTTGACTTCATTACCCAGAAATCATGAAACGTGACGTCAGTAAAGTTCAGCCATCATCGGTGACTCCAGCTTTCTCTGGACGGAGCGCTGGCTCACTGCTGGTTAGGACGTTTGTATTTCACCCTTAAGTTTTGATTCTTCCTGTGGATTTCCCTCCAGTACCTGACACCAGAATTGGGCAACCAGGGTAAATCTATGCCGTCTCAATTAGGGGGGGACATAAACATATTGCAGAAGAAGAAAGAATTGCAGTACCATTTGTCTTGCTAGCCTACTTTTTGTAATATTGACAAAATTGTCAGGACTTGCTTTTCTTCCTTATACCACTGATCCACTTTCATTTTGTTCCATTTGCTAGTCGCTATTCCTACTGAAGGTGATACTGTCCATTTCCATCACTGTTGAACATTATTTTCTTGTAAGTGTTGACATCTCAGGGGAACATGCCACCTCATTAATCATTTCAGAAATGTTAGTCTTAGCTTTTGGGGCATCACAGAAAATTGGGCAAAATTCATGTAAACAGCTGATTTTGGCATTAAGATCAATTTTTCATAAATTCATCTTTTTGCTTGGATTTTGTTTTAACCACAAAATTGGTTCAGAAAAATATAAGAATATTTTATAAATGAGGCCTGTTGGCTCGCAGTCTGAGGGTATTAGTATGCAAGTCTGGTGTGTGACTGGGTATGTATGTGTGTGTGTGTGTGTGTGTGTGTGTGTGTGTGTGTGTGTGTGTCTGAGCGAGAGACAGACAGACAGACAGACAGACAGAGAGAGTGTGAGTGTGCTGTGTGTCTGTGTGTGCCCCAGGCCATGTGTTACTCTGCTACCGCTAATGAGCCCATTCACACTGCAGCCCACTCCTGAACACCACACACACACACACTCACACAAACACACACACACACATATATCCACAGGGATACTGGGACTAGAGATGCTGCGAGCGATCCACTGGCTATATCCCCTGTGGAACGCAACACACACACACACACACCCCACACCATGCACCACACACACACACACACACCCACCCTGTCTCTCTCTCACTCCCTCACACTCCACGCCATACACACACACATTTTTTCAGAACCTTGCTCTGACAACCTCACCCACATACCAATCGTTATTCTGCTACCACACACACACACACACACACACACACACAGCCATCGACCCTACCCATCCCACTATAGAGCATAACAGACCATAGTATTTCTGTAATGTCTCTGTGCTGTAAGCTTTATTAGGTACTGGACTCTTCCTCATGTTTTCTTCTATCGGTGTTTCCCCTGTGCATCCTGCATCAGGGATACCCGGTTGTGTAAAAAGCCGTGTAGATTTATAGATTAGTCTGTCTTTGATTTTAATTATTTCAGTTTTTGTCTAGTATGCCTTGTTTTTGCTGGTTTACTGTAAAACACTATACAAACTCTAATAGTAGCACTAATTGTAGCAGTAGTAGTAGTAGTAAATGTATTAATAGTAATAGTAGTAATAGTAGTAGTAGTAATAGTATTGGTAGTAGTAGTAGTAGTAGTAGTAGTAGTAGTAGTAGTAGTAGTGGTAGTAGTATTACTATCATGTGTTTCCACATCTGGGATGAGTACTGACTCAAAAACTAGTGTGATGTAATCGCCAAGTCACTTCCTCCTACGACGACTCCAGGAAGATCAGCTAAAGCATTTTAGCACAGGAGAGAAATCTGGTTCCAGCTAAAAGTGAGTAGAAGTTTAGTGGATGAGAAGAACCTCTGTCTCTACTCCTTTAGTTCAGTTATGCAGGAAGAAAAACATGACTCCCACCAGCCCTTGAATCTCTAACCTGGTGGGATGACAGGTTACCAAAACTCTGTCCAATAAACAAGCTACGTGTGAGTTTTGTTTACAAGCCCTGGTTGGTTTGCAATTGGGCAGTGTGAACCAAACCGAACCAAATACAAAAATACAAAGTAAACTTTTCCACTATGGTTCGGCACCCTAAAAGCTTTGCCTTTCTTTATAACACCTCATCAGTAAGTTGACTCAGCTGATCACAGGTGTGCTGACCGACCTGCCAGGTCAGAAAATCACCAGACTGACTCGCCTTCTTCTTCAATACGATGGAACATAAAAGCGTGTACTCACATTCATGGTCAGTAATAAAAACATGGGTAGTTTAAGCGGTAAAAACCCAGATGGGTTAAGCAGCATCAGTGCACACGCCGGTCAGGTGCATCACGTGTGACATGAGTTTCAATGTGATACACTTCATCAAACACCGCCGTTCCCACTGCTGCCAGGGAGCATAACAGTACATATGTAGGAATGGAAACCTATTATAGCCCTCCCCACGGTACTGCCCTGGGCGAACACACACACACACACACACACACACACACACACACGCACACACACACACTCCACCAGCCGATTGTGAAAAGTCGAAAAAAGTTAGTTTTTAAGTTATTTAACTTGACAAAGTACACACTAAACCTGGATCTAGTGTTCAAGATTATTTGTTAAACACAGTCTGGTGATGAGGGAATGAGGTATTAAACACACACACACACACACATGCACACACATTCCCAAACTCAGAGAAACACACACAAATCTAAACTCACACACACACCCTTACATGCACATACACACGCACAGACGCAAATGCAGATTGTACACACACACACACACACACACATGCATGCATGCTCGAGTGCACACACACATGTGAGAGCGTGTGAGTGAGTGAGAGATTGTAAAGCCAGCTGTGCAGCAGTAAACGCTGCCAAGTCGAGTGCAGAACTAGCGAGCTGAAGGCAGATGATAAGATGACAGATGAACTGGGCCCAGATGGCCTCCACATCTTCACTTTATGGCCAAATAATGCCTTTATAATTCTCCTTATTTTCAGTCGGGGCTCCGGTAACTTTATTGACCTTTATTTACCTATGAAAGGTTGATTACACCTGCTATTTTTAGCAACATCCCTGCTTCAGATTCGGTTTTGCCTTGTCTCTGCTGGCCGGGGTTTAGCTGTGCCACGGCCTGACAGAGTGATTACACATCTGAACACTCCTATAGAAATGGTGTTTGAGGGGGAATGTGGTTGTAGAAAAAAATAACTAAATAATTAATGACCTTGGGTATGTGTGTCTATCCAAGCCCTCATCCCACCCCAAACACAAAACAAGCCATGTCATTTTAAACACTATTTTCCTCAATAAAGAGGCATCATGGTGACATCAACCCCCGGTGTTGTCTTTGTTATACTATACAACAAGTGATATACTAGTTACTGTGCGAGCCTTAACTATTTTTAGAAAACATATACTGGGCTTAACAATTTTTGATTTCTGATGGGACATGAATAAGGCCATCCTGGTACCTACTTTCCCTATTTGGTCGTATTTTATAGAAATGTTGTTTTGGGGCAAGGCAGTGTAGAAAATTGGAAATTTTTAACAAAATTAGGAAATAACATGTTTCTAAACAGTCAAAACCCATAGATAGATGGAAGGAAGCCATGAAACTCATGAGTGGGATGAGCATGCCGCAGTGATAGCCAGGTCTGAGGAGAAGATATCAAAGGCACTTGTGATAATTACTTACATAGATTGAAAAAGTCAAGTAAATTACCTCCACATAGCTAGTGAGAGTGAAAGGAGGAGAAGCTTTCTGCAGGGTACCATTGATGAACTCAAGGCTGGGAGAGGCAGGATGAAACAGGGGAAGGAGACTGAAAGGCTGAACAGTCTTAACATAACTGACCTCCATACAGCCATGACTGAGAGTGAAAGGATAAACTCAGAGCCAGGAGAGCAGAATCCTACTTGAAACCACTGAAGAACTCTAGGCTGGTAGAGGTAGGATGGAGAAGGCTAGAGAGATGGAGAGAGAGGTGAGGCCACCACTGCAGGTGTCTGGAGGTGGAGCAGCTGGATGAGGACCAACATCAGAAGGCTCTCCATCAGCAAGCTGCTGACCGGTCCAGTCCAAGACCTTCAGCCTCGAGGAGTGGCATACAAATGCCAACTCCCTGTGTTCAAAGACCATATTGCCTCTCAGAGGAAGGAAGAGGGAGCACCTAGATTTCAGCATCGAGGACTGGCAGAGCAACAAACAGGCCATGGCATGTTTTTTTTTTTTCAAAAGGCACCATCTGGCTTGAGGGAGGTGGAGGAGCACCCTGACTCTGTCTCTGCCATGGAAAAGCTTTGCATGCAGAAGATGGAAAATGAGAGCAAGACCACCAAGAAGCAACTAGAGATGGCCCTATCCAACCTGGAAACTCAACAGGCTGCCAAAGTTAGCCAGGCCTCTGGAACTAGAGGACCAGCTGAAGTCTCAAGAAAGCTGCTATATATAGAATATAATATAATATATATACTGTATATACTATCTCAATAATAAATTGAGAGCCAACTCAGGACTAGCAAGGCCACCATCTCAGAGCTTAAGAGTCAGCTGAAGTCCAGCCAGGCCATTATTACAGCAACTCAAGGAACAATTGAGGTTTCAGCTGACTCAGTGGGAGAGAGAGAAAGTCGCTTTCCTCACAGCGGGGGAGGAGGCGGCCAGGAAAATGGATGGAGCCAATCTTCAACACCCTCAAAAGAGTAATATGTTCTCTCAATCTCATAAGGGGCAATGCTCTTGACGCCGTGGCACAGTTGACAAAGAGTTGGTCATAGTCCCAGGCCAGTCTTCAGGATGTGGACAGGAGATGAAAGGAGGCTAAAGTTGGAGACAAATTGACCGTATCAGACTATTCACTTTTACTAATAACGTTACTGAATGGATCTTCACCCGCACCACAACAACCTTTTTTAGGTAACCCTCTTTTTCTAGTGCCCTTGTTATATATTTAGACATTATTTGTATACAGCCAATTCTCCACTGGACTTCTATGACGCCACCAGACATGGTTGAAAGTGTAACTGCTGACAACGCTCGCCAGTTCGCTGCATAAGTGCACGGGTGCGTCATGGGGATCTTGTGAGGCCCATCGGACACATCAAACCAACAGATCATTTTGTTAAGGCTGTAAGGTTTTCATTTCCCCTGTGGTGTTTGTGATTTTATCACACAAATAGACAGACGGACACAAAAGCTTCTGCTGGAGGCTGAAGATCTGACAAAGGCTATTTTGTCTAGTCTTATCAATGTTACTTCCCCAACACGCACACACTCACACACACATACACACAGAGAGTGAAGGCTCAGTGTCGTCAATAAGAAAGATAGAGAAGAAAAGAGACCTATTTGAAACAGACTTTTAGTCAAAGTATATTTTATATACAATGTTAAATGGACATGAAAAGAGATTATGAAAGGCCACCATATCTCTCTAGTGCTTGACATAGAGAGAGGATGGAAGGATCAGTCGAAAAAAGGAGAACTCATGGGAACCAAAGAAATCGAGAATATGTGGTAACTGGTGAGAGGGGGAGTTAAAATAGAAGCACACTTACTCCCAAAAGGTGATAAACCTAATGAGAGAAATATATTTTGCTATATACTTTTATATTTTGTATTTCTATTGTAGATTTATATTACTTGTTACACAATTTAAAGACAACAAAAAATAACTTTTCACCACTGGATGAAACTTGGGCAGTAAAAAATATTAATTTCAATCATTTCCAAGAACAGCTCAGTACACTTTCCCCATTTCTAACTGACTACAACGACAGTGCATTTCAGATTGTAAGCAATCGTCCATGAACTGAATCATCCATCCAGTTGACAGATGCGTCTCACAAGGCCATGGTCAAGGTATATGCTGAAATTTGATCAGCCCCGATGTGCTCCTGCATGAAGTTTTTAGGCATCGTGTTTCAACCGCAGCAGATCAGATCATTGTTTTAGAGGGTGACGGAGTCCAGAGACGAGACGAGGACGGCAGGCCTGTTGCAACGCTTTCACGCGCACACACACTCATCACGTCCTTTCATCTTACCTCTCCAACACACACTGTAATGTTTGTGTTGCCAGAATCAAATAGGCTGGAGTGCACCGAACTAACAATCCCACAGAGAGGGGACACATGAAACACATGAAACACATGAAAGCACGAAATATAGACTTGTCTCGTGCTTCCTTCGAAGACAAAGAGTTTTTTTCTTTTGGTAAATGATGGGATGACGTTCAAAAACTTTTCACAACACTGAGAAGGACTACCATACAAATCTGTTTATTATTAATTGTGCCTTTGTACCACCCATAGGAAAGTTTCAATTTGAATTTCTATACATCCAGCAATGAAATGAACAAATTAAGTGAATAAACAATTGTATGCAGGTAGATTTAAGTAATCCATTTTCCTATCCACTACTGTAGGAATCTTTGAAACGCGATGTTGGGGTGGGAAAAAACGTGGGCGGGGACCGTTCAAAAATGGGCGGGTCGGATCGAAAAAGACAAAGCCAGTGAAGCAGAAGGAAGTAGAAGGAGAAGGAAGGCACGCACATCCCGGTGTTGAGTGCAGGTGCTGATCAAGGGCAAAATGAAAGAGAAATAAAGTCTGTGCACTGCATTGCTCCCATTTGCAAATTTATGAGGTCTGATGAAGAGGGTGGCGGCTCAAAGCGCCACAAAGTGGTAATAAATTTGCAAAAGGGAGCAATGCAGTGTGCAGACTTTATTTCTCTTCCGTCCCGGGAAAAGGAAACAGGGTTTTTCAGGAGTGAACACCCACCGTAGCATGCTGCCACTCGTGCCACTTTGAAAGTTGTGAAGTTGCATGATGGGGGGTGGGGGGCGTGTTCAAAAATCTGACATGGTATTATTGGTGGGGGTTAAATTAACAGGATTTTCATATAAAATATAAGAAAAATAACTATTGTGTGTTTTTTGTTTGACTGTAAAGGCTGTAAGCCACAAACCACCCAGACTATTCAGCATGGAAATGATTGACAGTCACTACTGGGCCAAAAAAATGCCAAATGCCAATCATGTCCCACTGATTTCCGCCTGATTGCCCTGGTATCCCCTCACTGTTATGTTAATTGGAAAGCCATATCCTAAACCTAACACAACGTAGAGCCCATTCTATTCACTTACCAACGAGAGGAGCTGATGGACACAGCACACACACACACACACACACACACACACACACTATATATCATGTGCTATATGTTACCATGTCCTCACAGTTTGATAAAAAATATATTTGTAGGTACTTGGCTACGCAATGAATGTCCCCTGGGCTTCATTAACTTCATGTAATGCAGCAGGTCTTTCAACAGCCTTGACATGAAACAGTTTATACTACGCTGAAAGAATAATAGGTCTGCCAATACGACAGAGACAAACAGGCTGGAGAGCAATATTCTTCTTGTTACAGTGATAATCTGTGAGATTTTGGCGACACCTTTGGTGATAAGCGGTCATTACTGTATTTCCCAGCGATCACTGTTAAGTTACTTTATTGCTGCATGTCTGTTACAATCAATTGCCACAAGCAAATTTTCAAGCGATAAAGTCATCTTGACAAAAAACAGCAACTGCTTACAGTAACGTTAGCAAAGGACATAATACTAATACCTGCATAATACTTTTAACCTGCTAAGTGATCCATCACTAAACAGACAAGTTTGTCGTTGTGAAACGTTTACTCCGATGTTTGACTACCAAAACATTGCCAGTTGGCTTAACTAACTCAATGTAGACACTGGCCATAATAATAAAGACACTCAATGTAGACTGCAGCTAATAAATGATAGCAAAACCCACCAGTCCAAAAGAAAAAGAGCCACATCTATCAGCCACGGTGGCTGCCCATGCTAACTACTCAGTTCTTCTTCTATTGTTCCAAACAAACCGCTGCTGCTGTTTCTGTAAATCTAATGATTTCCTGTGCAGCAGAGGATTTTCCCCAGGAAAGACCAGCTCATCAACTTTCTATAGGTTGGATCACTATTATTAGCATCGTATCAATCGTGATAGAGTAGCAAAACAGAAATTTCAGAAAAGGTTGTTTTGGACTAGTGATCACAGTTCTACAGTACTGAGTCAAGACAATATTTTGAATAGCTTTTGGTACAACACCCTGCACCAATGTTGAAGACACATAATTCAAGTTGAGATATTTGTTTTATTCCCATTTGAACTTAATTGTTTCTAGATAATTAATAATGACAGTTACCTTCACATAGACTACTGGTGCATGGTTGAGGGTCTGCATAGGGGAGATGAATAAAATGGGATTCTCAATTGTTGAGGTAGTGGAATACACACACACACACACACACACATACACACAATTTAACAATATTGTTCCAACTTTGATGCTAAGAGAGCAAGTTGAAATGAAAAAGTAATTGAAATTGAGAGACGGAGGGAAGGAGAGAGAAGAGATGAGTAATGATAGGGAAAGAAAAACAGGGAAGAGACTGCATTCATACAGTATCCGCCATGGTGTGTGTGTGTGTGTGTGTGTGTGTGTGTGCGTGTGCGCGTGTGTTGCCCGAGGAGCAGTTGATGGATTTGCTGCTTGACTGCTCACACAGATTGGTGCCTGCTGTGATGGCAGCCTTGAACTGAAATTACGCACAAACACACACACACGCACACCCACATGTACACAATTGCAATTTCTGTGTGTGTGACTGTCTGCGTGCGTGTGTGTTTATGTGTAAAACTGTGTTTGTGTGCGTTCCTAAGTGCGAGCGAGCGGGTGTGCTGCCTCATAGGAGGCCCATTTCAAAGGACTCTGGAAGGATGGATGAATAAACAGCCAATCAAAGCACCAGAGAGGATGAACCAACAATTGCGCTGGTTCAATATGGTGTGTGTGTGTGTATGTGGTTATCAACCGCTGTTTATTACAGTTTGTGTCAGAAGATTTCATTGTTACTGAATCAGTATAAAGGTGGCTTGCTATTCCTATCGTTCCATGGGTTAACAATACAAACAGTACATTACAATTAGAATGCATTTATTGACTAAATATTTAACTTCAATTCTATCTATCTGTCTATCTATCTATCTATCTATCTGTCTATCTCTCTATCTATCTATCTATCTGTCTATCTCCAGCGGAGCATCAGGGAGCAGCAGCGAATCAGACAGCAGCTCAGAGTCCGACACCGATGAATCAGAGAGCAGCTCCAGTGACAGCGAGTATAACCCTGCCTCCCGCACCAATACCCCAGAGGTATAGGATGACAAGAGTGTGTGTGTGTGTTTGTGTTTGTATGTGTGACTATTTACAACATCCAAATGGTTAGGATTATGGTCAGTAAGGGCTTAGCCATTCAGTTTAAAGGGATAGCCAACTAAAATATGCAATTTCTCTTTAAAATGGCTCTTTTCATCATCCTGGGGTGTGAAAAAGGTATCTCTAAGTCTATGCTGAGAGAAGCCTGTCTGATGAATTTGAATTGAATGAAAAAAAAATACTTTCATACGTGACAAGGAGTTGATCCTATCAAAACACAACCTCATTTTCAGATACTGGCTGCCAAATAATTTGAACTCAAATAGTTTGAGTCAACTTGGGCCACGCCCACAGCCTATGGCCAAGGGGCAAGGTTCATATTAGTTAGCAAATGTAGGTGGATGATAAAGATAGAACACACGAGTCTAAATAAAAAGGCACAATCCATTTAAGTCATTTTCTGGGCATTTTATTTATATTTATCAGGGTTGCACAATTATCTAAAAGTAAATATATATTAATTGTCTAAACAAAATTCCAAACAAAATTTCAAAGTTAAGTTAGGGCGTTTTTGGTTTGGCTGCTCCAAACCAAATTGTATGTCAGAGAACATTTTTATTACCTTCAAACTGAACTAATCCTAAGAATTAGAATCACATTTTCCCTGCAATTTTTTAAGGATTTTTCAAGTACCAAAAAAGAAATTCTGAAGACAACTGAGACAAATATTACAATATATATAATTACAAAGAAAAAGCTGTGTCCATTTGTACGTTGAGAGATGTGTTTGTCAATATCGTGCAGCTATGATCTCTCTGGTTTGTTCCCTTCTTTAATACACAATAAAAGTACACGTCCTTCGAAATGTTTTCGAAACTTCAATATTTGTAAACCCATCATCACCGGAGCCATGCGTGGCTTTCTCTATGCCAACTGTCAAAATCTCATTTTGCTTGTTTCCTTTTTGTTGTGAAAGGCAGAGCTAACAATATTTCTGTCGTTGAAATCCCGTAGGAGGTCAGGTAAACAAACTAAAAACTAAAAACTTTTGTGAATAGAATGTCAAGGATGTCTCCGTCCCTGACAAGTGCCTCAAACATTTGTTTACTTTTCCTGAAGTGACAAATGCACTTTCATTGCCTTTTTCATTCTCTCACATCTCACATCGCCGTGTGTGTGTGTGTGTGTGTGTGTGTGTGTGTGCCTGACTGCCTGCACATTAAATGGTCTCTTCATTCCCACAGTCTCTGGGTGGTTTGTTAAAGTCATAAAAGTCTCCACTGCAGAAAACTGAATTATCACATTATTATAATGGCTGAACGCTGGCTGGTTTCATGGAGTTCTGCAGAGAGACACAGAGTGAAAGAGAGAGAAACAGACAAAGAGGGGAAAAAAGGCTTCATTGAGTCGTCTAAATAGGGCTTTGGGTCGAAACATCCTTCCTCAGAACACGCACAGAAGAGAGCAAATAGGCAGATCTCTGTAAAAGCAGTGAGTAGTACACGTTAACACCAGCGAGCAGCGGAGTGCATGAAATCAAACGTGTTTAATGCTGATTCGCACAAACGGATGGCTTTGTCATGATTGCCAATTCATTACACATTCAGGGAGGGAGGAAGGGGGGGGGGGTGATCAGGTGGGTAGTTGCTTGGTGGCAATAAAATAGAAAATATTATTCCAATATTTGCTGGTAATTAAAGCAGTAATATTGAAAGTTGTTTTTTGGTAATGTTTATTTTGATAAAACAATCACAAAATGGCTAATCCCTGGAGGCACTGCCTGCTTTCCCAGGAGCTTTAGCATACTCCTGCTGTCAGGTGCTTGGAGAAAAGTCGAGGCTCATGTGCTCTGTCTTCGCCTGGAAAAAAAAGATAAGCATTTTATTGATTCATGATCCCAAGGCAAAGTCTTTCTGCTGTTATGTAGTGTCAAAGGTAAGCAAAACAACTTCAACTTCCTTTGAGCTTTTGAGTTATATTTGAGGTGCGTGTTTGTGGCAGCGATGCTACAGATAGGAGCATCCTGATAAAGTGAAGGTGTCAAGGAGGATTTTTTATTCTTGTGGTTTCACGGTTTTGAATAATCTTTAACTTTTCTGTCTCTCTTTGTTTCTCTCCAACCCCCCCAACCCCCCCACCCCCCCTCTCAAAGCCGGAGCCTCCTTCCACCAACAAGTGGCAGTTGGATAGCTGGTTGAACAAGGTCCAGGCTCAGACCAAACCCCTGGTACCGCCACAGCAAGAACATCATGGCACAGGTTGGTTTGGACGGATAAAGTGTGTCTACATCATACCAACTAATAGGGGTTAAAAGGGAAACAAAACTCTGAGATGTGAACGTCTGATTCTAAGCTGTATATATTGTGCTGTGCCATGAGTCATTTCCTTTTCCTTTTATATATTAATATAAATTAAATATAAACGGAGGAGGCAAAGTTCATGGTGCAATGGTGCAAAATAAAAGTTTGTTAATAGTAGAAATAATTGTATGAAAAGTGTGAAATTCAATGGGTGATCTCGCTGCCTAGGCTCCGTCACCCAGGGTCCGGAGACTTTCTCCCCAGGGAGCGAGGCACCAGGAGTGGGCGTGGCTGCCAAGACCAAACCCTGTGGAGCCAGCAGCACCGCCATTACACCCGCACAGACAGCTGAACACAAGGATACAAGGGGAGCCCTCTGGTATGAGTTGTATTGTTTTAAAATATGGATGGATGGATGATGATGGATGGATGGATGGATGGATGGATGGATGGATGGGATTGAACAACTGACTAACTGAAGTGACTTGTTGGACAAAATCTTTGTCTCTAACCCCCCAAATAAACATCTCTATTTTTTTGCAGCCCCAGCAGAGAGAAGGCCAAGGCCAAGCTGAGCCAAAAGGCCTCAGCAGAGGGACAGAGGTCAAAGATGAGGCTGTCACCAGCGCTGTTGTCAGGGTCAGAGGTCACCACCCCCAGGAGGACCACCACAGGGAAGAAACAGCCCAGACGGACAGAGAGGTCAAACAGTCTGGAGGATAACCAGAACCAGACATGGAACAGAGCAAACCAGCACAGGTAAGAAAGGATGGAAGGAAGGAAGGAAACAAAGAAGACAGGTAAGGATAGGAAGGAAGCAAATGAGGGAAAGGGTGGAAAGATGGGAAGACTGCATGAATGAATGAAGTGATGGCTGAAGGAAAAGCTGGAGGGGGTCAGGAGGTCCAGTAGTCTGGAGAATGACGGCCACTCCACCCTCGACCAAGTGGCCCCTTAACTTGAGCATTTGTGGCCCTTCCTTTGTATTTTGGCTAAATTGAATGTGATCAGTTGTTCGGCAGCATCCCAAAGCCTACTAAACAGCAATCCTGAGCTTTGAGGGTCGTTGCTAGGTTACAGTGCTGAGACGTCATCAGCTGATTTGGGCTCATTACTGAAAAAAAGTAATAGATTACTTATTCCTCATTATTAATTTCAATACTACTATTATTACTCAGTACTCCCTGGGAGCAGTAATTCATTACGCAACTCGTTATTGTCCGATTGCTTTTCCATTAAACCCCCGAAATTGGCGATTGCCAACAATCAATAACTCATTGCCTTGCCTGTGAGCTTCTGTGTGTACGATCAGGGAATCCAAGTAGCGTTGTCCAGCGTTCTCGCCATCCTTTTGTGCAATAAAAATCCAAGTGGTGGGAATACTTCCACCCAGGGAAAGTCAACTTTCCTGACAAAAAGTCAGGACTTAATTTTGATTGGTAACTATAAAATTATTACTGAAATTGAAATAATGATTTGTTACTTTTCTTGCACTGGGAAAAGTAATAACATTACTGTAACCTGTTGCTAATGCCTTACCACCCAACCCTGTCACCCTCTATCACCCTGTACTGAAGGCTGATGGAGGGTCCAGTGGATCACTTACCTTCTTGGCAACTAGCCACCGAGTCACTCTCTGACTTCTGCATGCAACGCTTCCTTTCTCTTTTCTCTTTTCTCTTTTCTCCCTCCATCACTCCCCCCCTTCCTTCTCTCCACTTTTAACCTTGAAGGTTTTCTGAGTACATGCTCTTTTTCTGCTTCACATTCATTTTTTGTATTTTTTCTTTGCTCAAGGGCGATGGTCCCCCTCGTCCCTGACTTTCTTCCTTCCACCTTGATTTCAATTCAAATTCTAATTGAAATTCCTGTTCTGATTTCCCCCTCCAGCCCTGCAGCTAGGGATAAGGACCTGCTGCCTCCCCCCTCCCTGGAGCATCAGAACCCTCCCAGGCCGCGAACCAAACCGCCCAGTGGGAAAACCGCCCCCAGGAAAGAACCTCGCAGCGCTACCAGCTCAAACAACACAGTTACTCCGCCATCGTCCATACAGCAAACCCCCATGACGATGCCTGCTGTAAGTCTGAACCAGGTTAGTGCTGACAGGGTGGGGAGGGTGTCCACAGAGTTATTACCCTCAGAGCTGTTGTCAGCTGACCTCCGATTCAAAATAAATTGAAACATTCGCTATTATTTTTAATGGATTGGATGAGACCATCATGTCATGCCAAAGGTTTTTCAATATTACTATACTAATATATCGTTGTCAAATTAATTGTAATACCTTGGTATAAGTATTATATGGCGGAGATGATTGGTAGCTGCTGTCTCACGCCAGTGGTTGTGGTGCTAGTGTTTCTCAAAAATAAGACCATATTTCCCATAACCCTGTTACTTCCTGTCCCAAAGAGGGTGTTGCTAACAAAAAAATCCATAGCTGTTTGCACTGGAAGCACAGCGCCCTCTTCCTGCCATGAAGCAATTTCCCGCCAAATCTGACCCGGTGACACACAATGTAAAATGCAGTGTAGAGGCCAGTAGAGTCTTCTCGTTTGTTTACGGTAATTACACTGATCTCAAAATTGATGTGGTAATGATTTGTTGATGTTAAAATGCTATGTGTTGCACCTTTAAATAAATTACATCTTCTGAATTGGATTAAGTGAGAGTCCCTGTGTGTGTGTGTGTGTGTGTGTGCCTGCATAAGAGATTTATCCTAAAATTAGATATCCAGTATTTGAAAAATCATTTGCAGATTATTTTGGTGCAGCTTTATGATTCAGGTGGGAATCATCAGAAACAGACAAGGTAACAATGTAATTTCAAGAGCTTCAAATTCAGTTCAAAATAAGAGGTTCAGCAACATTCATTCATCAAAATGAGAGTTTCTCAGGGGAAAGAAGACATTACCTAAGTCAAATACACAATGGGAATACTGGCACTTGAGTTTTTCAGCCAAAATGTGCATCTGGAATTTGTAAAGACACAGTGTTCACGTCCAAGTCCTCCACTCATGTAAGTTACCACTGTCCACGTAATGATCTCATCATCCTCTGGGTGATTTGTTGAAGTCATAAAACTCTACAGCATAAAAACGCTATTATTATATGACTATTACGGCTCAACACTGATTGGTTTTATAGAGATATGGAAACAGAGAGAGACAGACAAATAGGCAAAGGGAGAGAACCGAATCATCATGTAATCCTTAAATGAGTTAACACTTAGTGGTTTTATGAAGATTATGTAGTTTCAAGTAGAAAGAAAGAAAGAAAGAAAGAAAGAAAAAAGAAAGAAAGAAAGAAAGAATATGAAAGGACTAAAACAAAAAAAATATATTTCTATTCCATCCTTAATAAGGAGGAAAGTGTCTTTTTATTCATAACAAATTCATATCAAAACATCAACAGTTCAAAATACCAACGCCACAGTTGTTGGCTATTAAAAATGTGAAAACCTTCCTGTATCCCTGGTGCTAACACTAAAGTACCGTAAGCCCGGGAACAGGGTGATTTAAAGCCTAAACAGTAATCTGCAAGACCAGTTTAGGGTCACAAGAAAGTAAATCTTGAGACTGTGGCTCCCCAGAGAAAAGGTTCGAGAAGCGCTGAAGTAAGGCCCACATGTCAGGAAGATCAATAAGTACGACTCATCTTCAGGAGAACAAAAGGGAAGAGCGTCACGGTTAGACTCCTGGCAAGCAGAAAGCATTCTGGGCCAGAGTGAGGTCACTTCTTGGTGAAGATGTTTGTGAAGACAGACGGACATGAGTTCATTCCTACGTACAATTTCATCATTTCATCATGTCAGCTTGTTTCTTCATTTAATTTCTAAACGACAACAGGCTTCAGGAACAAGAAGAATCCTTTACTGCCAATCCACATTGACAACCAGACCACGGATAGTGTTGAAACTTCCTAGTTTCATGAAGTCATGACACCTAGTCTTGTTTTCATGTACCTAAGGCCTTTCTTGTTAACTGTGATGTGTTTTGTGCAGAGGCCTTAGTGCAAGATAAATCCTTCCTTTGAGACGATGAAGTCATCCTTAACCTTATGTAGCCCAGGAAGTGTCTAATCTACTCACTAATATAGCATAATAAATGTTATTTGGTGGAGGCTTTTTTCCAAAACACCTTACAGCACGTTATTTAACCAACCCGTTTGTCTTTAAAACAGGATAAGAGGAAACATCGAGGCCCGAACAGCAAAATCACGCCCAAGTCCCGGGAATTCATCGAAACGGATTCCTCCTCGTCCTCGTCGGAATGCCAATCGGATTCGGAGGAAGCCGCCAAGATCCCAGCTTTGCCGTCTCAGGCACCGCGCGCCGCCATGAATACACAAACTCTGTCCAGCGCGCAAGTAAACACGCCCCTTCTCCCGTGCCTCGGCTCCGCTAGCAGCACGGGGAGCCTAGGAACATTTGGAGGCAAAGGACTTCGAGTCAAAGACTGGTAGCAATGTGACCACTAATGGTATCAGCAGTAGTAATAGTAGCATTAGTAGTGGTAGTAATGCCAATAGTAGTAGCTGTAACTCCCTAAGCATTACCAACCTAAGTGGCTCATTTGGTACTTCAGTTCCCCGATCCTGGAGGGTTTCGGGGACAGTCCAAGGACCTGGAATCCATGTCCCCCCCTTCCAACCTGGGACACGAGCTGCCTCTTTCCCCCCTTAGGGAGTACCAAGAAATCCAGAGCTTATGGGTCAAAATTGAACTGAGTCTGCTTAGCAGGGTGCCGGGGCAGGGCTCGGGGGAGAGATCCAGGGGAGGACAGGGGGAAAGGGACAGGGGTGAAGTGTTGGGCGAGAGAGAAAGAGAGCGACAGGGGGAGGGGGAGAGGGAGAGGGAGAGGATAGGGGCGGGAGAGAAGGAAAGGCCAAGGCAGGAGGAGAGAGAGTGGACGGGGCTGAGGGAAAGAGAGAAGTTAGTCAAAGGGGAGAGACAGGAAGAAGAAGGCGAGAGGATAGGGCAGGAGATGGGGCAGAGAGAGAGGCCGGGGGACAGAGAAAGACTCACGGAGAGAGAAAGGCAGGGGGACAGAGATGACAGAGAGCGACTCGGGCTCGGAGAGAGGGAAAGGATGACGCTGAGGGACAGAGAGAAGGTATGCCAAGGTCTGGGGGCCCTGGACAACCCCCCCACGCTAGAGCAGCAGAGTAATCCAAGGCTGGCCGGGAGGACGGAGAGGGGGGAGAACGGAGGCAAACACAGGAGGCAGACATCTGGCAACACGGTGGTCCCAACAGAGAAACACACCAGCAAGAGCAAGAGGAAACACAAGGTGAGGAGCAGCATTCTCTCTGTGAAATCTCTCTCGCTCTCTTTGCTTTTGCATGTCTTTCATTTCTCTCATTTCTCTCTTCCCAGTCGGACCACGGTGAGTCGTCAGTCAACGGCAGCAAGAAGCTGCGATTGGACAAAGACTGTCAGCTCCTCCCACCTTGCATCTCCCCAATACACACCCACAAGAGCAGCTCCGCAGAGTAAGTACTGACAATATACGCCAGACGAGAAGAGAGCTAACGAGGAGGAAGCAGTTAACAGTGCAGTAAAAGTGTACGCATCACTTGGTGAAATGTAAACAAAACTTGGAGGCACTCGTCACAGAAACACGCTCTACATTCTGTTATTAACTTTTTAACCGTCGCTTGTTGGAAAATAATCAGTTAGCACGCTCTCCGGTGCAGTCACAGCAACAGAAATGATGTATCCCCCACTGTTTATTCACTCTCACAAACAAGGAAACGTGGAGAATGAGATTTTAACGATTTGATGGAAAAACAACAGAATGCCACGCGAGTGATGTCTGTCAGAGTGTGTCCAAGCTTTATTAAGAAACGTGGAGGTATTGGCGTTGTTGCAAAAAGTTTTTTTAAGGCCCTGCACCCAGACCTCACCGATGATTTGAACATTTTCAAGAAAATGATTGGTTAACACGACACAATGTGAGTACCAAGTGATTCCTGGGAAATGAAACAGGTGCAGCTTTGCAGCCCTGATTCCCCAGCTGAACACCAGAACCTCATTTTGACTAGTAGAGGTAATCAGACATTTTGGAGTATTTTCAGAAAGGCTTAAAAAAAAAAATGAAATGTGGTGATGAAGTCGCTGCAGATGGGATTTAAATTCACATTGTGACCCAGGAATGACAAACCATGAATTTTAGCTTCCATTTGAATTATTAAAGAGTCTGAGCCGGCTGTCTCTATAAATAAGCCTCATCATGACAGCTACAGGGGACATGTTTTTATAGCATCTCTGCTTTATTACACAATATACAGTCAGGAAAGATGGAAGGGAAAGAGAGAGGATGACACATACTTGAGATTGTGACCTGGATTTGAACCCATGACATTGTGCAGCAGACGCCTTAGCCCAAGGAGCCTCCGGGATGTCCCATCATCATCAAGTCTCTCATCAACCAGTGGAGATTAAGAGGCTCGTTATGAAACTGGGTCCTTTTCAGCTACATACAGGATAATACACAATGTGTTCTTAAAGGGGCACTAAGTAATCTGTGACCTCTATCGACCTCTACCGCTGACAAATAGGAAATGCAGCGTTGATAAAACCTGTCTCCTCCTACACAAGTCTCTGGCACGGCGCCCTGCCTCCTTCGCCTTGAGCTACGGTGGCCTGTGACACAGACAATAAAGTCGCATTTTCACAATAGAGAGGAGTAAGCTAGCTAATTAAGCAGAGCTCCAACAAAACTGTTTAGCGAAGAGGTGATATATCACCATGCTAAATACTGGAACAATAAAACTGCTTTGTCAGCCGAGAGTGATGTGTTCATAGCGAAATGGGCGGGGAGCTTTCGTTCTAAAATCAGAGTACGGGTCAGAAAGTGAGCCTTAAAGCCAGAAATCTCAGCACCTGGTGAAGTAATCGCTGAGTCATTGGAGATATATGACGGCAGATATATTTGGCGTACATATTACGATCATTTTGTGTTATGGGGCAGTAAAAATGGGACTCATTTCCCCTTTAAATAACAAGGAGAGCTCACACACACGTCAACACATGCATCCACTTAGGAAAGCTCATGGGCACACATGCACGTGAGCATAGTCACACACGTGCACACACACGCACAGATGCATGCACACACACTCAGACAGGTATACGTGCACACAGACAAAAAAGCACACACACACACACACACACCAGCAACTAATTAGTCTTTGTCTCTGTGGTTTTGTATATTATCACTAATGTCGGGGCCCGGGGCGTTGTTGTGCGAGCTCAGCACTTTCTCGCTGCATCAACCCCCCCAGAGTTTCCAGGGAGAGAAAAGGAGAAAAATATTGTCTGTTGTGTTACAAACGATATGAGTCACACGAGCTACAGTAAGGCAGCACAGGGAATAATATCTGATGTTCTTGCAAGAAAGGTAGAATTACGGCAACAAAAAAAAGAAAACATCATTCAACAGGTGCAAGGATGAACATGCATGTCTTCAGTATGTGTGATATGATGGGAAATGTTTTTTCTTCTGTGAGTAAAGAAAATGTGCAAAAAGAGACATTTTACATTTGATGGTATACCCACCTATCAGCCTAATTACCATTGACTTATATTGGCTTGTAAGGTTACAGTATACCCACCTACAGTATGATATATAAATAATCACAATTCTGACAATTACTAGCATTAGCATTGCACCTTCACGCTGCGATTTTCACGCTGCTCCAGGATCATGAACCCTTTTCTACATGTATGTGATAGGTACGGGTTAAGTAGTATCCTTGAGCAAGACATGGAACCCCTACCTGCAGGTTTTCATACCAAACACTACAGTGGCTCATTTCACTGATTAGCACACCCTCAACCAGGGAGGAGGAACTAATCAGTGAAATTGGCTTGCGTAGCGCTTTGTTGGAATGAAAACCTGCATACCTCTGAGCCATGATGGCACATTTCAAAAACACCATGCTAGACTAGTGTAGTGCTTTCTATTGACTAAGCCTGTAAAATATGAACAGGGCAGATGCCTCATAGTAGATGCATTTATATTTGCCAATAGACATGTGGTAACAACCGCTATATTGTGGTGTAAAGGGAAGTAATATAATAATGATAACAACAAATAGGTTACAATGGCATTTGTGGCTGTTGATAAAGTAACTCTTCCTGTACCTCACTTTGCAGCAACTGATATCAACTCTTACCTGTCTGTGTGCCTCTCTTGTGTGTTCGTGTGTGTGTGTGTGTGTGTGTGTGTGTGTGCGGGCGCTTGTGTTGTTCCAGTTCTCTAAACAGGAAGCAGTCTCGACGGCGTGACGAGAAGCTTCTTCCTCCCCTCCTGTCCCCCCTGTCTGATGATCCTCCCCGCAAGCGGACATGCGACAGCAGTTCCTCCGTCAACCAGCAGGGTGGCGCCTCCGGGACGCTAACCTGCTCCTCCACCTCCACCGCCTCCTCTTCCTCGCACAGACATAGGAGAGTGTTTGGTGAAGGCAAGGCATCATCACATGCGAAGAACGGCAGCGTAAGTGCTAGAGAGTATTGTTGTGTCATCTTTTAAACTGTTAAGTGATGAAAACATAGAGACCAAAATCATCCATGTGTCCCCGGTAGATCATTCATGCCGCTGTTTCATGCTAACACTTTAGCATACACTATGTTGAGTGATAGTAGGCTCCATGCTAACACTTTAGCATACACTATGTTGAGTGATAGTAGGCTCCATGCTAACACTTTAGCATACTCTATGTTGACTGATAGTAGGCTACTAATTCAATTTAAACATACAACTAAGTTTGTAAGTAGACAAAAGACAAAGAGAAAATTGCAACCTGCTAAAATTTATCTCATCCTCTGCCTTCATACTGTGACTTCAAAGCAAAATAGATTATATCTATGGTACAAACCACCTGTTTGACCGAAACTGCAACATTTACACCAAATTTACACCAATTTACACCAAAGGGCCCACAGAAATGTTGCACCTCCAATTCTATAATATTTGACAGCTAGTCACAACATAGTGAAGGTGTTGCTCATTCCATCTCCCTCTTACTCTCTCTCTCTCTCTCTCTCTCTCTCTCTCTCTCTCTCTCTCTCTCTCTCTCTCTCTCTCTGTCTCTCTCTCTCTCTCGGGCACCGACGGGCACCCACACATGGCAATAGTAATTAATACTAATTTAAAACCATGCCCCCCCACTCCCTCCTTCCTCCTTCAGGAAGTGGATGCCCATGGTGACAAGCCCTGTGGAGACGGTTACCATGCCAACGGGCACTCGGACTCAGAGGCATGGTCCGAACCGCTGATCGAGCCCACAGAACCTCGCAGACCCAGACTGACATTCAGTGACACGTATGTAGAAATATATCACAAACACACACATACACACACACACATACACACACACACATACACACACACACACATACACACACACAGCAGAGACCATGACATTTTAAAGGTGCTATGTGTTGCATGTTAACATCAATAAATCATTACCACAATAATTTTGAGACATTAGTATGATTACTGTAAACAAATGAGACCATTGGTGGGAAGATCGGCTTCTACACCTTTTGGAGGGAAATCTCCTGCATTGCTTTATGGCACAAAACAGGAAGAGGGCGCTAACGGAGCTAAAGCTTTCAGAGTTTCTCACAGTGGAAGATGGCGAAACGAGTGAAAGCCAACATGTTTATCCTCTTCAGTAAAGCAAAGGAGACTAAATTTGACAGAAGAAACAAAGATCCTCATTGCAATAGGAAGCAACAGGTTTTATGGGAAAGGTGGTCATTTTGAAACACTAGCACTAACAATACTACTGGCGTGAGACAGAGGCTGCCAGTTTTCTTGACCATGATTTGTTTATTGTAATTATACCAAGGTATCATAATTAATTTGACAATGATATATTGCTGGTTAAAATGCTACACTAAATTTTAGTCTCTCATTTTTTCTCTCCGTCTTCTTACTACGGCTTCTTAGCGTTATTAGCATTTGCCATCAAAACTAAAGCATATTGCTATCACTGTAGCCAGTGATTAAATGAGGAATTCTAACATGCAAGGTTTCTTTGGTTTGTTAATTAAGGTGTCAATGTACACATGTCAAACGTACAGCTTATCTTTTTTTTCCCACGTGCTGTGTTCAGGGTCCACAGCGCAGACTACTACATGCAGGAGGCCAAGAGACTAAAGCACAAGGCTGATGCTCTGGTAAGACTCTGTCAGACTTCAATGCACTCTTACAGTACTCCTAGTCCTATTACTATACATAAAATACTGACACACACACACACACACACATACACACACCAGAACATACCGCACCGAGTCAAATACACAGTCAGACAATTAGGCAGATACATTCAGACAGCCAGAAAATGATTTAATAACACACAATGTCAGCATCAGTCTAGACTCTAATTATGTCTTCATACGTGCGCACGCCTTCGCTCACGAGTGCGTATGTTTGCGCACTGTATTATGAAAATCTATTTCATATCAAGAATAGTACTGTATAATTTGTGTTATTTATTGCACCATTTGTCTCCCAGGGAACATTGTATTCAAAGACTGATGATGTCTGCAAGATTATACAATATCAAAAGGATTATCTGATTCCCCCAAACAAGGAAATGAGATTTATTTAACTTGTTATTTATCTTTGTTTATGCGTTGTTTCCTCAGATTTATCAGGGGATTTGCATTTTAGCAGGGGATTATTCAAAGAGAAGATTGAGCGTCTGCCACAATGTTGTGAAGATGTTGCTTATTCCCTCTCTCTAATTCCATCTCTCTCTCTCTCTCGCTGTCTATACATTCTTACCCCGTCTTCTTACACTTCCTTCTTCCTCTTTATCTTTCTCATTGTTCTCTTCTTTTTTTCGCCACTCATTTGCCTGTCTGCCTCTCGTCCTCTCTCCCCCCGTAGATGGATAAATTTGGTAAAGCGGTGAACTACGCAGACGGCGCCCTCTCCTTCATAGAGTGTGGAAACGCCATGGAGCGAGACCCGCTCGAGGCCAAATCACCTTATACCATGTATTCTGAAACCGTGGAGCTAATCAGGTATGGATGGATGGGTAGACGGATGAGAGGAATATGCCTCATTTTAACGGTCTTCCACCGTGACAGTTACCTTATCACCTGAAAAATTTCATCCATCATCAATCAAGCTGCTGTAGTGTCCTTGAGCAAAACGCTGAATCCCTAGCACCTCCAGCGTTGCTCTTCTGTAGCGGACCCTGACCTCTGACCTCCCGGAAGGAGGAAAAGAGAATTTCCCTACGGGGATCAATAAAGTATAAAGGTGTTATTCCCCTCCCCTGATTCACCTGCCACACTGGTGAATTTCATTTTGACAGGGAATTGCAATGGGTCGCTTATGCTGCGTTCATGTCATATCAGATTTACCGTAAATTCAAGCTGCCGACTAGGCAAACCCGTTCACGTCAGCCTCCTAGTGGTAACTACAAGTAGGACATGGGAATTTTTTTTTTCAGTATCCTGAAGGAGAAATGATTCTTTTAACAGGGTCAGCTACAGAACAAAAAAATAAAGGTAGTGTGTAGTTACATTTCTGTCCGATAAAGACGCATTCATCACCGGAGCTGTCAGAAAAATGAGTAATGATCTTCTCCTCTACTCTCTCCAGGTACGCTATGAGGTTGAAGAACTTCACCAGTCATTCAGCCACTGTTGCTGAGAAGAAACTAGCTGTGTTGTGGTAGGTTCCTCCCCTGTGTGTGTGTGTGTGTGTGTGTGTGTGTGTGTGTGTGTGTGTGTGTGTGTTGTTTATGTCTGCAAGGCAAACCAAGTGAAATGAATTACTTATCAATGACACACACACATATATATGTATGTATACACACACTTCTCTCTACATTGGAGAGTATGTGTAGATTTCTTTCAACTCCTCCGCTTCGTTTTGCTTTTTGATATTTTGTCTCACTCAGGGTCATCGGTGTGTAGGGTGTTGCACCTTGAGGAAGGCACAGTGCAAACACACATTGGTGTTTTAATTTTCCCACATTTTTTACTTCACTGACGTTTTTCCCAATCTGTGAGGACTTTATTGTTTATTTGAAGTCCTGATGCACTTCATGTGGATGACATGAAAATGATTTTGAAGATGGAGCTTTGAGCGGGATTTGTACAGCGGATTCATCGGCCTTTAAATGGTTTTGTTTCCATAGTAACCGCTGTCTGTCTCTGCTGTATCTGAGGATGTTCCATCTGAAGAAAGACCACGCTGTCAAGTACTCACGGTCACTCATGGAGTACTTCAAGGTAACACGCATGCACACACACACACACTTTCTTTCCCTCCCTCCTTACTCTCTCTCACTGTGGTCAATAACATGCAAAGCCAATTACAATTCCTTAAGTACAATTCATATTCATTTTCATGGTGCCTGTGTATTAATTTCGCATAGTGTTATTAAAATCCATTCTCTCTCTTTGATAGCGACGTGCTAATTAGCTCCATCAATCACCAGCGTGGATTGTTAGGGTTTAATGTGATTGTTTTGATTAATTATGTTTAGTTTAATTAATTACATAGGATGTCATTATCAGAGTCCGCCTTTTGCATTGGTGGGATTGGATTTTGTGTCTGTGTGTGTGTGGGTGGTCACAAGTATGGGGCAACACTCAGTGACATACATGCCATATTTGCATTTACATTTTAGGCTTTTAGCTTACACTCTTATCCAGAGCCATTTACAATGAATCACGACAGACTTGTAATGTCACACTTTAAAATGAAGGGTTGCATTTCAAAACGGTATATATTTATTGGAAAAACTGAAAACAAAGAAATCCAGACATTCATTGCTCAATGTTTTCAAAAATACATATCTTTTTAAAGGCAAATGTCTTCAGGTAACTATCATTTAATTTGTTCACTATCATTATCAGTTAGATTCATTTTTATGGAATGAAACTCTTCAAATGTTGTTTATGACCTTTGGTGCATGTTATCACCTCTCTAGTCTCTAGTCGCTCTAGTCTAGTCGCTCTAGTCTAGTCGCTCTAGTCTAGTCTCTCTCCACTGAATGCAATAAAGCAGATACTGTATGCCATATATATGCCAATGCTCAAGTAACCAACCTTCTCTCTGTGTGGCCCAGAACTCAGCCAAGAGCTCCCATCAAGCACCCTCACCCTGGAGAACCAATGGGAAGTGAGTAGACACACACACACACTCATTTACATACACGCCTGATTCAAATAGATAGTTCAGAATTTGTATTTCAACAGCGCCTCGCTACAAAACACTGTACCATCCCTGACAGCCGCTTACTCAAACAAGCCCCTCAGGAAGCAAATAAAGGGATTGATTTGTTTATAGATGTGAGAAGGAGAAGACTGGAGGTGCTGCGGAAGGATAGGGTGAGAAGGAGTGATGGAGGGAGTGATGATAGATGGAGGAGGAGAGGCGTGGAGGAGCTGTGGATGTGAGGCTAATGAGTTTAGACAGCTCTGACGCTGTACGACAGCAGGACTGCGGCTCGGCGTGTGCAAGTGTGCAGCACTGGACCAGGCGTAAGTCACTAGGGCAGCGAGGGTCAAGGCCACATCGCAGACATTACATCACTGACAGGCTCACACACACAACTGTGCAAGGCAGGGGGTGGGCTCTGCACTAGCATGGCTAACGCTACTATACATTGGATAGGAAAAGTCTTACACAAGCTTTCACGTTTTCCAGTTTTTATTGCCTTCAGCCCTGAAATGAAAACCAATTAAAACAGATTTGTTTTTACTTTAGTTTGGATATAGTAATCAGCAAATCAAGGCAGCCCAAAGGAAAAATATTTTGCTCTTTTTTCTTCATCTCTTAAGAAATAGGGAAGATCTCAATTTTGTATCATTTTGTGATCACCTTCATCTGAAATGTTTCTGCTAAAACTCCCTAGGAGCAAAGAGGAGACAACAGAGAGAGTAAATTCTTGAGACTTTATGAGATCAATGTGAAGATGCTGACATATATAATAATAAGCTCCTACTATACTATATGGCTGCTGCCCCTTCAGTAGGAAAATGCAGCAGGATGTGATAACTGAGCAAGAAGAAGGAGTCATATTGAGTTTTCTTTGAGATCTTTCTCTAATCTCATGGTTTCATATTCAGGAGAGTGAAATAACACTTGTTTCAGATCATTTGGAGATCTCTTGTTTTGTGAGATCAGCATGAGTTTATAAGTGGTCGTTTCTCTTGAGTTGAATTTGAGAAACAGGAGAAAAAGCCTTTAGTGTTATCTTAGTGTTAAAGAGCTCATTGGTGTCACGGAGAAGTAAAAGTAGAAATATGAGATTCTGCTTAAAGTAAACAAAAGACTACTAATTTCAGACAGTGTATTATTAAATATCAGTATATTTTTGTCAAATTGATTGTGATAGCTTGGTATAATTACTGAAAACAAATGAGACCATGGTTGAGATGATTGGTAGCCTCTATCTCACTCCAGTGGTATTGTTAGTGCTCCTGTTTCTCTAAATTAAGACCATATTTCCCACAAAACCCCATTGCTTCCTGTCTCAAAGGGGTTGCTACTTGTCCCCCAACCCCCTGCCAAGTGTGTTTTTTATTTCTTTACTGATAAACACATTGGAAGTGATTTTTCCATCGGCCTTTCACTCCTTCAAGCAGAAACTGTGAAAGCTTTAGCTCCTTTTGGAATAAATCTCTCTCCCTTTTGCGCCATAAAGCAATCCAGCAGATTTCCTGGCAAATCCAACCCGGTGACACTGTAACACGACTGTGATATCATTTGTAATGTTATTCCAAATGGATTTGAATGTGCACACCAATCAGTCAATTCTTAGCAGACACACCTTTTGCTTTGATAACAGGAAGTCCCAGTCTACTAACTAAGCACAGTTTCTACCAATTTAGCACTTTGATTTAAAGGGTTGTCATCTCAGGCCTCAAGGCAATACAAACTAGAAAATCAGAATGTGTGTAGACTTTCCACTGAATGTGGCTAACTTCCATCTTACCTCCCTACTTAATTCCTATGGTGCTGTAGGGATAACTCCCTCTCTGCGTGTTCTTGTGTTGTCCAGGGTCAATGGCACTCCATCTCCTCTGTCCCTCAGCCCCTCCCCAGCCAGTAGTGGAGGAGGAGGAGGAGGAGGAGGAGGAGGAGGAGGGTCTGGAGGCGCCCCTGCCTCGTCAGGCAGTGTGGCTATTCCCCAGCGAATCCACCACATGGCCGCCAGTCACGTCAACATCACCAACAACATCCTGAGGAGCTATGAACACTGGGAGACTGCGGACAGACTGGCCACCGACAGCCAAGGTAAGGCGACACACACACAGCTCTAAAGGGCTCAAGGGCGTAGGTGCCGCTCTTTTCTGTCTGTTCAGCCATGGTGGCTATCGCTGCTCATGCTAACTACCCAGTTGTACCTTTTGGTAGATACAATATATATTTCCAATGGTATGGCCCACAAAGATTTTTCCTCACGTTTTTCCTCTGTGTCAAGTAGATACAGTAGTTCTGAATACAAGAAGAGGATTAGGGTTAAATAATCACAATTAGATTGCTGCTCAACCAACAGACATCATTTTGTGATGATTTTCTCAAGTGCTGTGAACGATGAAGTTTTATAGCATACAGGAGGAGTGAAGTGTCTCATCCTGACTGACTGACAGGAAGTTGCCTCTTGATACCAACAGCGCCATCTGAAAAAAACACCTGAATTGTCTTGTTTCAGAAAAAGCAGCAGTAGATACAGTAACGCTGCCTTGTCCTCTCCCTCTCCCTCCAATAGAGTTCTTCCAGGAGCTGGACTCGGTGATGGAGCCGCTGAGTCAGCAGAGAAGCATGACTGAGCTGGTCCGCTACATCAGACAGGGACTGCACTGGCTACGCATAGAGGCTCACCTGCTGTAGGGAAGAAACCAGAAAGAAACCTGGTAACTAGAAGTGGGATGAGACCTAAGACAAAGCTTCAGTTCCTCCACCACCTATGAACACATATACTGAAAATGAATGCACTTGTGCACTGTGGCCGATAATTCACCTACAATAAGTCATGAACAAGTTTGGGAACTTCAACGAGATATCACTGGATACAGATTTACATTAAACACTTGGCTGCCACTGTTACAATGAATGCAACTGCAGGATCAGCTTCAATTCCTAGATCCCTAATATTACAAGCAGTCAGTAGTGAGGAGTGCAATGGGCAGAGCAATAGTGTCTTGACAATAAGTGTAGCAAGTAGACAAGCTTTCATTTACCCAGACAGGAGCATTTTCACTACAAATAGAGGAGGAAGAAATGGGAGAGGATGATGGGATTTAGGAGGGTGAAGGTAGGGAAAACGCTCAGACAGAGGCTCATCTTCTATAGCAATGGACTAGAACTGTGTCTGTGATTGGGATTAGAATTAAAGCCCCAGGCTGATATTGATCCAAGCGGAAAAGTACTGGTCCAATCCATTAGATGTGGACCGCACCGGTAACGGATAGAGGCTCAACTACTACGACTGGAGCTGAATACGTGAAGAAAGGCTGACGCTAGTCCTCTGCTCCTCCTCCGGTAGTGCTATGTACAATCCATCTGCTGTTCTCAGAGGTGTTTTCTCCAAAGCAAACCCTGGCAGAGAGAAGCTAGTGGCTGCTTGAACATGCAGTATTTTGCATCCCCATTTCAATTGAACAAAAAGGGACACAAAATGGCTACTGCAAAATGACAAGAGCTAGGATATCAAAAAGGAATTGTTGCTGTCATATCTACAGTTTTTTAAGGTTGCAATTGGAGGCTGGATTTGGCCCTTCAGGGAGCGGCCACACTGATGCGTTGCGTAATTTTCAATTCGTTTTCAATGAGAGGTGTTCACCGAGTTGAACTTTTTCTGGATGGACGGCATCTCCATCCGTTCAGCCAATTAGAATGGAGGAAGCATCGCACTCCAAGACCTTGGAGGAAGTTGTTGTACGACTCATCATCAAAGGATTACTGAAATAAATATGAAATGGAGAAAGTCAGGCATGAAGTTGGGATTCACATTTAAAAGGCTGTTTTATGGTCGTAAGACAAGTGTCAGAGGACACTGAGGCATTTATGCTCAAGCAAAGTGTCCGGAACAAAACAACAAAACAAAGAGCTACTCGGCTGTTACCATCTCCATGACGACGGCAGAACGTTTGGTCCAGCCAACCAATGAAAATGTAAGACAATCAATGACGGCGTCTGCGACCTTACAGATTTCTACAGGCACAAGACACCGTTCCACGACAGGTATTTTTGTCGTTTCGTCATTTCTGTCTTAAATCACTTAAATCATAAAACAGCCTTAGAACAACCCAACAGACAGAAATCTATCTGTCAAAAATTCTCTCCATTTTCTGACAGATGAGTGTGGCCGCCCCCTAAAGGTCCCATATTATTCAGTTTTCATGATTTTGTTTTCAAATATACTATGGCTCAGGATAAAGATAATGTTGCTCATAAATGTAGTTTATTTAAAAGGTTGTTCATTGAACGAGCGGTCCAACAATACTGGACACTGATTGGCCGACAACACCAGCTCCTCTAATTCAAATGAGGTAAACCTGCTATGGAGGCGTTCCAGGCCACATGCTGCAAACTGGCCTGATTGGACGGATTTCAGGAATTCTTTAGTGAGATTGTTGGAAAACAGGATGGATTTTTGAAAATGCAATAACTTAAAATTGAACCGCTCCAACAAAATCAAATTTTAACAATGTCTTCATTAAACATCTTTGATCATACATGTATATAAAAAGAGGAACATTTGAATTCCTATAATATGGGACCTTTAACACTGGGTCGTCCTCTGGCTAGCCATGCAGTCACAGTGCCAGTGGCTTCAGTAAAGCTTCAAATCCATCTGACGTCTTCGATATATCCAGTTGCTATCAACCTACTTGCATATGACCCCGGGTCAGCAATTTGATCCTAAATGTTGGCCGGGTCGTGTTGTGCCTGAGGCTGCTGTAGGTAGGTAGGTATATCTCTGGAAGCACTAAGATCTTAGTCCCGTAGACTTACGGCAGGATAAAGATAATCTTATCTTCAGATGCGTTTGGCTTGACTGAGGATTACAAAGCTTGGTCAAGTTTCAGTCAAAGGGAGTTAAGAGCTCAAGGGAACAAGCGCTCAGTTCACTGGTCCTAGAAATGAGGACTTTCTGCCATTAAATAACGTGTTTGTCTAGTTCTTCTCTTACTGGTTTGACGCTTTTGTGAAATTCCACCCAGTTCTAGTTCCCATAGTAACCCACCCACTGAGGTGTCAGACACTTAACGGGGGAAAAACTACAAGATTCAGTATGATTTGGCTCCGGTGAAGCCCCCACCCACACACCGATCGAGTAAACAGGGTGAAAAATCAAAGGTTTTCCTGCACCCTGGTCTCACAAATACGCCCAAGAACTCTGTACAGTACGTGATTAGTTCAAAGAATCTGCTAGAAATCTTGTAGTCTTTTTCCAACCTTTGTTGTGTTGTGTTGTTGTGTGTATAAGTGTACAGCTGATTGTCGAGTCTATTTATATCATTACCCGACTGGACAGACGATGTTGTTTGTATATTATGATGTACAGACTTGTGTTTGCTTTGTTTTTAGTGTCTTTTCAATGTGAGCGAATGGTGAAGTGAAATGAGAAAATAGAGTATCTATAATTGTGTGTGTGTGTGTGTGTGTGTGTGTGTGTGTGTGAGTGTGAGGGGTGTATGTGTGTGTGTCCACGCACAGACTGGCTACATTTACACAGCAACAAAACAAATCCGATTTTTAACCCTTTGCGGCACAGATCAGATGTTCCCGTGTCTAAACAAGGAGACCGTATTGTTTCCACGCGTTTTCCTCCTGTGCTGTAAAGACTTAAAAACCCGGATCTGTTGTGCCTCTGTGAATCCAGCTCATCAAGCATGAGTTTCCTTTTTGGACCATTTCACCATCACTGAATGTGCATGGAAGACAATGCGGATGTGAAAAGTAATTTTCACTTTCATAAAAAAAACAAAAACCAAGTGCCTCTATTATCGTCCAGTGGGAATTGCTCTATTTATTTAAGAACAAAGAATGAATCTAAATGATTTTTCCATACCATATTGGTATAAATATGAGATTGTTTTCGTAAAATCAAATGTTTCCATAAGCTTTTTACTGGCGTTTATGATGACACCAGGGTTTGGCTTTAAGAAATTACAAATGTGTGACTTAACGTCAAATTTGCTGTTTTGATGATGCTCGCAAGTATGGGACTGTCTGAAATGCCTGATATGACCTGAAAATTTTAAAACCATCGCATGCAATAAATGAACGCTTCAGACCAAGAACTACTTGAGTCCATTTTGAAGGAAAAACATTTGTTGTTGCACAGACATTTACAGTGTGAATGTCACCTGAAAATACACAGCCGCTACCTTCTTTAACTATGAGTCCAAACAACACTGAAACTTAAAGTCTTAAGATAACAACATTCAAGAGCATCATTCATACAAAACCTAAAAATGGACTCATGGTTCTTCGTCTGACAGCCGGAAAATGTTTACTCGTGAACATTGCTGGACAACAGCCCAAAATCCACTTCCTTATATTACAAAATAAAATGCCTTTTTTAAAATTCCAATCTAGTGCTTTTAGGTCATGAAGCCAAATTAGGTGTTTTAGAGCGTCCCGAGAACCAAACAACTTCAACAACAGCCAACAAACAAAAAACACAAACTGATTTGGTTTTTTTTCTCAATAGAAGTCAATAGTTGATCCACAGTGTTGCTCAGTCTTATTCAATGATGTTTGATGTCGTTTTGTTTTTTGGTGAAACCGTGTTGTTACTATATGGTTATTGTTACTTTCACACAATAGTCCTTATTTTGATTATATGCAACAGTACAATATAATTATACAATAATATGCTGTAAAATGTCAGTCCATTGCATCGGTGACATCTGCCATCACGGGAAACATCGGTTTCATTCCACTATGCTAACTGTCCAATTATAGGTATGCTGTTACACTCATGCAACAGTTTATTTTTGACTATATGCAATGAAAGTTAGTTTGTCAGTTTCAACACCAGTCAAGACGCATTGGGCTTCAACTGACACATTATGAAATATCAATTTTATAAAAGGCAACAGAATCATCGCTGTTGTGATTAAAACGGAGCGCTAACCAAACCGATTTGTTTTCCACGACAGATGGTTGCAAAGCTGCTAATACATTGATAATCTCTCCGGTAGTCGTGAGCAAAGTGACAGATACACTTTGATTGTTTACATGATTTAAAGGGATAATTCACTTGAATTTCAGTTTTCGCTCCTTAACTCCCTGGAATCTCTGTGTTCTTTAACCGCTAACCAATCGAAGCGTACGCTGTCCTCAATAGGGGGAGTCGTGCAGCGGTTTCCTTGCATTGTTAGTAACGACTATTTGAAATGTTGCTACACTCTTCTCTTCCAGTGACTTCATCACCCCCATGGAAATCAAATAAAAAGAGATTATACTCTACCTGTCCAAAATGCTCCATTTATTTGAGGTCACTGGAGGAAGACACTTACAACCAGCCCGTTTCAGGAAATAATAATGTTATGTTTCCTTACTAAACAGCAGCCAACCATATGTCACCATATTAGTTCTTTACAATTTATTCTTGATCACCTAATATTCTGACAAACTCAGTAACAAATCAGAAGCTACAGTGTTACCTAAGAATTTAATGAACTATTTGCAAACATGAGTTTCTTTTTTTTCCCCGGAATTGAGAAAATCCTAAAAGTGTTGTGATGACAGTCATGTCTTCAGCTTTAATAGAACATCCCAACACTTTGGAAAACAAGCTCTTAATTTGAATGGATTCAGAATTCATTTGGGGAGTCAAAATGACGCGAGTGAAACCCATACCATACCCATCAAACAGTCTTGGGCATGCTGTGGTGTTTTTGGTCATCTTATTCCCCGTGCAGAGCAGCGCTGCTCGGCACAACTTGGTGGCATAGTGGTGATGTAAACTAGACCCAGGTCATTGCAGTTTTGCAGCCATGTGAACTCCACTACTCCGCTTCATGGCCGCTGCAGGCTGATCTTTAAAGGTCCTACATGTAGCATTTTAAACATCAATAAATCATTGTCAAATTAATTCAAGTTAACTTGTAAACAAACGAGACCATCATTACCATCTATCTCTCTTTCGCTTTACTGAAGATCAAAGCAATCTCCCTTTGTGCCGTGAAGCAATCCAGCAGATTTCCCGCCAAATCCATCCCGGTGGCACACAATGTAAAATGCCGTAAAATGCTGCCGGTCCTCCCTACCGATGGTCTTGTTTTTGTACGATAATTATACTTATGTCTCAAAATTAATGTGGTAATGATTTATTGGCGTTAATATTCTATTTCTAATGTTGAGCATCTCACTGTGGTCAAAGTATGCTGGACGTTGTTATACTGTATATTTATGGCCAGCGTCTCTAAAACCCTGCCGGTGGTTCTGTTGTACGTCACTGGCTGAACGTCACCTTGTGAAGAAAATGCAAAACGCCATCCATGTATCTGAGATCCCATTCGTCCCACCTGAAATTGCTTTGTATTTTCGAATGTGTTGCACAACTTCAAATGTTTTTCTCTTTTTTTTTAATCAGTGTTATTTTTTGGCCTTTTGTATGGTTCTTTTTTATAATGAAGTTGTTCTATGTGATGATGCAGTTGTTGATGCAGTTCCATTGTTTTTAAATATTTAATGTCTCTAGAAATATGAATTAAAATCTGTTTGAACCAGTGGTCTTTCTTCTCTCCTGGCCTTATTACTGTCTGCTTTTTAAATACAAACTGCAGGCCAACATCCTAGAACCACTTTTCAGACCCCAGCAACTTTATTTTACTAAATGTTTTAGTGCATTTCACGTGTTATATAGACAGATGTAAGAAATAAGGCTGGTGTTGTTTAATTAATCTCAAACAGCTACTCATTTGCCATGATTATTGATTGGATGCACTACAAATTGTGTCCACTTGGTGGCAGTCTACATGTTTGATCTACACATGGCCTTGCCGTTTTACACATGCCAGATTCTTCTTCGTGCCATGCTGAAAGGTAAACTATTAGCAAAACCTACAAGCTAGCCGTGTTAGTAAAACTACCTTTCTTTTGCGTTGTTTCCAACTTTAGTCCTTCAGATCGTCAAATGAAATAAAACAATCAATTCCAGAAAGCTCTGAAAAATCAAATTAATAAATCGAGATAAAAGTGTGCTGTCCATGCTGCTGTTGAACGGTGGCATGATCCAAAGAGACATGTCCAATAGATTATATCCATGAGTCGGCAGATGTATTCAGCATAACCTTGCCATTTAAAATAGTTATATTATATACACACAGCTGCTCCCATGCACCTCTATTGGACTATTTCATTCTCCTTTCCGTCTTTCAATCTCTCCATATTTCTTTCTGTACTTCATTTCTCAATGCAATTCTCATCTTCATTGCATATACTTTTTCAGTATGTGTGCTATGCCAATATTTACTAAACTTCACAGAACTGTGTAGAAACTGCTACTAAGGCTTCTGCCACACTGTGCAGTTCCCTATACATTTAAATTATAGTATAAACAATATCATATGAAAGTCCATATTTTCACAAACAAAATCTCTGACTAAGCTTTTGTTCTCAACAGGATTCTTTTGTAAATTAGGCCCCAGCCATTGAGTGGCCTTGATGTATTACATTATGAGAGTCTTCTTATTAGGGCTAATGGACTCTTATTTCTACATCATAGCAACTATTAGCCTACTTCACCATGCATGATTAATTCATTGAATATAGCCACACATTAGAATTCAACAGGGAAGGAGGGTGTGTGTCTAGAGAGAGAGACAGATGAAGGGGGGCAGGTAGAGAGAGACAGGGAGTCTCCTGTTATAGTCTAAATTAAAGTGTACATTTTCTGGGAGACATGAATCCCATCTAATTAAGTATTTCCCTAAACGAGTAAGGAGGTGGAAAGCTTATTTGCAAACCCTGAGCCATTTATTAAGCTGTGCATGTGTGTGTGAATGTGCATGCATGAGTGTATGTGTCTGCATGATTGTGTGTGTGTCCTTGGTGCAGAGCCAACAAGCTGACAGGTTAGATTTATAGGTTTAATTGCCATAGGTAACCATGCAGTCAAATAAGCTCTCAGAGATATGGCGCCCCCCCCCCCCCACACACACACACACACACACACACACACACACACACACACACACACACACACACACACACACACACACACACACACACACACACACACACACACACACACACACACACACACACACACACACACACACACACACACACACACACACGATGTAGAAGTGTCCATTAGCTCCAATGTGGTCTGAGTAGATTCATGTAGGTATTTACTAGATCCTCTACAGACAGTAGAGACGCATCATGGTGGCTGTTGTGTGCAGCAGTGGAGCTTTGAACCGTCTCCATGGTGGCTGTAACAAACCTAGCATCTCCTTGTCAAGTTCACTAAAAGGATGCTAGTGAGCAACTGACCTTGGACCAGATCAAGCCCCTGTAGTCGCAGCATGGCTCCACCTGTTGACATCCTGCCGCCCCATTACTGGCTTTAGACAGCAATTGTTGCTACCAGGGGAGGTTTGGAGATTGGCAATGTTCTTTATCCGTCCAGAGAAAACCTTTCTCTGTAAAAATTCTGCCTGAAATTACCTTCTGTGTTGGGTTGATTGAGTTAATTTTAAACCCGTCCGGATGCCATTTCACACAATTATTATTATTTGTGCACCTGGCATCTGGATTACAAAAGCTGTATACTAGACCAGTGGCGGCGTAGCGCAGCATCACTCTTTACAATAGGTTAGATGAAACCTAACTAATGACCTAATCAACCTCATAGTTTGTTGCATCAGCAAAAGTATTCAGACAGACTGCATTAAAAAAATAGAAAAATAGAGGAAATTGTGGAAAAGAGCTGCTGCATCTGGTGCAGTGGTGTTACAAAGATATGGAGCCACTTGAAAGTTTTGCTGCACTGTGGGATTCCCACGGTCCCCCAGTAAAATAGGCCTACATATGAGAAGTACTTCATATCTGCAGTATTGAACACACAGGTGTCCTGGTGACGCCAGTGGCTGTGGTACAGGCCATGTGCCTGTGGAGTCTCAGGTTCGAATCTGGGTCCCTTGTCACATCATCCCCTTCTCTCTACTGTAGACTGTCAAATAAAAGAAAAAAAATAAGAGTTTTTTTGTAAATCATAAGGGCCTGAGGACACGGTGGTGTTGAGATCCTACATGCCTGCCTGTTGTCTCCAGGTGAAATTACTAGGGGAACTACCGGCAGCTCCAACCGGAGGGCACGCAAAGCTTGAGCAGGCAGAGCTTGTTAGCTGGAGCAGCGGAGACGAAGGGTTTCTGTCCTCAGGAGCTGGTTCCATCAAAGTATTACTGATGCAAATGACAACATGTTCTACAACTTTAGCTTCTTGACACAGAGGAGTGCTTGCAATCGCAATGCACAACCTGGTCCCATATAACGCCAACGGTGTCACTCTGCCTTGAACCTTGATAGAAGCTCGTAAGGGTGCCAGGTGTTTTTTCCTTTCCTGCCTGATTTAAAAATCTACTATTTTTGCAAGTAAAACAGACCTGTAGCTTCAGTTCTGAGGTTGTGAATTTGCAGACAGCTCATGTTGCATCCCCAAGTTAGACTCTTATGGAATGATATGAATGAAATTCTGCTTTGATTCAGAGGCAGAGATCAAATTTAGATGGATTTTTCTAAAAGAAAGAGTTGCCACTTAAGTTCTCTAGAAGTAAAATACAAATACAAACTCTTGAGATGATAAAAAAATAAACAAACTATAGATACTGATGGCTTAAAGCAGTCTAGGCTACATAAGGGTTAAGAGTGAAGGTTTAGTAGACGTCTATGGATATTAAAGCATTATCTTACATATAAACTTCTCTGGTGCATTTTCATTATTTATTTTATGTAATAATGTATTTTATTAATGTAATGTAATTTATTTAAACAGCCAGAAAGATCCTGGGCGATATGAGAGCTACAGCAGAGACACGTTGAAAAGATGTCTCATGCTCAGTGGGATGAAGAGAGAACCTGTTGGTGAGAGAAACCATGAAACTTGTTGCTGACATCATCATCGTCGTCATCATGTGGGATCCTGCACCACATAACTGTACTGCATGTTCTCATGTGTTCCTGAGGGTCAATGGGCCTGTTGTGAGAAGATCAGCTAACACCATGCTGAGATGGGAGGTCAGGTCACTTCAAAATAAAAGGATAGCCACAGTCAACTCCTGAAGCACAGAACAGCAACCAGAGACCCCAAAATGGTTTTATTTCCCGTGATGCCATAGAGCACCCTCAGAGCAGGCAACACTTTTTTTTCTTCTTCATTCAAACCATACATTACGCTGAATATATTGAGTTATCTCATTCTCCAAACAATAGGCTCTCATGGCTCGAATTATTGCTAGAATTAAGTTTCTCTGAAAATACATTTGACTCAATTTTCAAAACCACAGGTCTCATTCACTAACTGCCACCAAAGCCTTGATTAAACCATTCAACATCATTAAAAGAAACCCTCTATCTCGACGTGCAACGTGGCAATTTGAGCAGATTGTCATTCTTTGCCACCTGTTTAAAAGTGATTTTGTTAAACAGTGATTTCTCCATTCAGCTTCATGTTTCACGGCTCCTAAGGCGCTAACGAGGAAAGAGCTCCTCAGTTCTAATTGAATTGAATGACTCCTGATTAAACCGGTCGCACACTGACAGCACGTCACGTCACATCTCCTCCGCCTCCTAATTGGCTGCTGCCTCGGCGCTTCGCGTGCTCTGGAAAGACAGGCGGCTGGATTCGGTTGTAGAACCGGTTTGATGGACAGGACGGGGTAAGGAGCATAGGAGCCTAGGAGCCAAGTGGTGTTTGGACCGACTAACACATCGGTTTACCACAGCAGACTTAAAGTTAACGTAAAAGTGATTTCATCTGGCATCTTCTGCTGTCAGGTATGGATGGGCAGAACGACACTGTGGTGCCGATACTTCGAAACTCACTACTCATTTGGTATCGATTCGTTTTGAAAATTATCGATTTCAAAGTTATTTGTAATCCAAAATGCTGTTTCATCACCCGACCTCACTAATGCTCATGTGGCTGAATAGAAGCAAATCTCTGCAGCAATGTCCCAACATCTAGTGGAAAGCCTTCCCAGAAGAGTGGAGGCTGTTATAGCAGCAAAGGGACCTTCTCCTTCTCCTTCTCCTTCTCCTTCTCCTTCTCCTTCTCCTTCTCCTTCTACTTCTACTTCTACTTCTACTTCTACTTCTACTTCTACTTCTACTTCTACTTCTACTTCTACTTCTACTTCTACTTCTACTTCTACTTCTACTTCTACTTCTACTTCTACTTCTACTTCTACTTCTACTTCTACTTCTACTTCTACTTCTACTTCTACTTCTACTTCTACTTCTACTTCTACTTCTACTTCTACTTCTACTTCTACTTCTACTTCTACTTCTACTTCTACTTCTACTTCTACTTCTACTTCTAAATTACCAAGCCTTCCTGTGAAACCTAACTAGGGTTAAATAAATGGAAAAAGCCTTCCAAACGGCGGCGCTGAAAATAGCTGCAAAAGAGGCATAAATGAATAAGCTGCAGTGGGTCAAGTCTACCAGACCTTGCCGCGGGCCGCTTTCCACATGCAGGGTTCAACAGGGACTCCCAGAAAACAAAAAAGGACAAGTCCCCAGTCAAACCACCGAACCTATTTCTAGAAACGTGTCCTCTTAGTGGCAAGCGCCCCCCCCCGCCCCCCCAGCAGCATGCACAAGCAGTCTGTTCATACATTCACTCCAGGTTAACATTTCGCTAGAGGAGCCTGCATCCCCCCAGTCTGCAAAATCAATTTGGGTGATGAGAGCGTTTCCTTTGAAAGCGCGGGTCCCCCGAGAAAAGATTTCAAAACCACTTCTTTAAGTCCGTGGGAGGGATTATGCAGTGTAAAGTTTGTTTACCATGCCTAGCTATCGCCCACACCCACACCCACACCCACACCCACCCACACACACCTTTGAGATGAACCATGGCCATGACGAAGCTGAGGTAAGCGTTTTCTTTTCCCCACACATGCACGCACACGCTCTATAATGTAATAATGTATGTCGCCAAACGTTAACAGAAAGGCATTGTGACCTGGCAGAATATCACCCAGAGCCATAACGTGATTACCAGTGTATGAAACATAATGATGGAGAGAGGACGAGGGGGGGGGGGCAACAAAAGTGGGACAGATAGAAAGAGAGAGAGAGAGAGAGGCAGAAACAGAGCAAACTGAGAGAAAAGCAGAAAGCAAACTAATGTAATTGCGACCAGATGATCAATTTGGTCGTGGTCAGGGATCACCGCTTGAGATGATAAATATTGATCTAATAAAACCACTGAGGCAGGGATATGAGCTGACATATATACCGGCGGAGAGAGAGAGGAGAGCGGTTAGAGCCACACCGACTCAGGCTTTAACCTCCATTTCAAAAACACAAACATGAAAACTCTCGGGGCTTTGTAAAAACAGTAGGACACTCTCATCCAGCATGCCGATCACTCACCTCACAGCAGCTGAAGGAGGGTATGTGGCTAGGCTGCCATGATGGGGAAGCAGTGGAAATGTCACACTGGGCATTTGGCATGTTAATCATTAATGTTTGATCATATATATTGATTAGCGAAACCACAGAGCTCTCACACGGGGAAGCCATCACCATAACCAGGTTGCAGATTCAATTCCCATCACCAATAGGGATAGGGGGAGGGGGTCCACACTGAGTTGCCTATGAGCAAGGCACTGAACCCCAAACTGCTCCAGGGGCGCCGTTATGTGCAAAGGCAAACTCTGGTTACCTTGTGTGAATTGGCCAATAAAAGTGGCTGCTGCTTTTCTCCCTCTCCACTGTATACCAATAAAACAGGTGGGCAATAAAAAGGATCTATTAAACAACTTCTGCCTACCTCATCACTAAGCCCTTCTGTTTTCAGAGAGCTGAGAAAAACATGGAGAATTATAACAGCAGCTGACGGTGAGAAACTGGAACACACAAGACTGAAGGGGAAGAGATGTCAACTGGTTCCCTGGGAGATTTTTGACCAATTATTTGTGGCATATAGACTTCACTTTAGGCTGCATGGTTCCACACATTCGATTGTAATTTTTCAAAATGCAATTACAAAACATTTGACCGTTTATATCACCTGGACTGACTCGATTTAGCCTACGTACGGTTCAGTCTGTATGTTGCAAGTGACTGGTCAAAGTTCTCACAGTGCTGGAGCAGCCATGAGAGTGCTCTGCTCTACAGGGGAGAAATTATATAAAAGAGTGAGCGAGAGTGTAGGTGGGAGAAGGAGAGGGGGAAAAAAAAAAACACTAAACAGATTGCCGGTGTCCCTGAGGACCTCACTAGCTGGCTCCCTTCACCATTCTGCAACTCTGTACTCCTGCAGTGTGTGAGCAGAAAATGCATTACAACAGAGAGCGGATGAGATTGGGGGGGAGGGAGGGGGAGGTAGCAAAATATATGCTGGTGAAAGAATGTTTTTGCAAAAAGTTGTGAGGACACAGACACAGACACAGACACAGACACAGACACACACACGAGAGTCAAAGAGAATGAATGAAGTTGAGAACAAGTAAGTTAAAAAGCACAAAGTCAATCTTCCCTGTATTATTCAACAATTCTACAAAAAAAAATTTATTCTTACAAACCAATCGATACACATATCAATATATTAGCAGTGTCCTTGCCAAGCTTGAGCTGTGAATTATTTCTATAGCATATATTTTTTTATTGTCCTGTCAGAAAGCGAGTCCTTGGGCTTAAGGCTGTTCTGACAGATTTTTTTTTTTATTTTGTCAGTGTGCCGCAAAACCTTGTATGTCTCTTTTTTATATAATGATTACTGACATTGTTCCAGGCATATTAAATACATTTCAGGGACCAAACCAAATGCATACTAAACTGTCAAAAATGCAATGCAATGCAAATGCAATGCAAATGCAATAGGGAAAAAATACTTTTCTGAACAGTGAAAGGTTGATTTTCTGGAGGTGGGGATTACGTAGGACACATTATTCCCTGTACAGACAGTGATGAAAAGATCAGATTCACAAGTGCGGGGGGGGGGGGGGGGGAGAAGCACAAAAACGTTCAAATCCAGCTTAGAAATCACTAACCTCCAACATATTAGCATGTGATGCAAGAAGCCCATTGTTTACACGTTTCAGCTGCATCCCACTAACAGTCAGTATGGCCCACTGGAAAAAAAAAAAAGTTGGCAGACCAAATCCCAAATCCCTTTATGTTTACATTCAACATTGGTGCTAAAATTCAAGCTGAAATATCTCCATGTTGCCGGTGCTCATACATGCTTGATCAGAACGGCAGCAAATCCCAACACAGTCCCATTCCATTTCAGATGCATTGCATTATGGGTGTTTAACACTGTACAGTACAAAACTACGAGTCCCTTTTTGTTGTTCAAAGTGGCGACTTAAAGCAGGACAGGTCCCTAAGGTCGACTGAAGGACCAATAGGCTACTTTATTAGAACTTGTTCCAAAAGAGAAAAACTAGTATCACTATTCATTTAATCAACTAATTTGTTAGTTTTCCTCGTCATTCTTTCAAATGAAGAAGAGGGTCTATAGCTAGCTTATGATATTCCCAAGGAAGAGTCAGTACTGTCACAGCCAATCAGAATTGTCCATCACAAGTTCATGTTTCCTAGTGACTCAACTAGTGCACGAAATTTGTGGCAAATCCGTCAACACACACACACACACACACACACACACCGTTAAATGGGCATCGTTTAAGAATAGAATGAGTGAATGAACAGGCTTGCACATGTGGCAGGTGTGAAGTGGCCCGTCACAGAAAACAGTGGGACCTGCGTTTGGCAGGCAAGTTTCTCCACAGGATATCACAAAAACATATCAGACTTCCCCAAAAGTATGAGATGCTCTTTGACCCTGCAACAATTTCTTTGTGGAGCATGAATTCCCCTTGAGCAACATCTTGTGAGAAGCTGCACAAATCCATTCACACTGCTCACATGTGCTGCAATCCCAGTTCTCCCTGGCCACAACAATAGTGTCTCCTCCTGGTTATTCATAGGGAGTATTAGGGAAGCCTGAAGAATTGAGCCAAAAGGATTAACAGTGATACCACATATTTCTGTTTGAATCAAGTATTAATTATTAAAAAGGCAATGTTCAAGGTTTTTCCCCTCCTAGACTAAGCCTCCAAGCTTCCCTTTGTACTTGTTTCCATTTGTCCATCTGTTGTGTTTCATTCTCGTCTTCATCACGAGCATCACGCCTTCCTTCTACTCGCTTTCATCCCTGCTGTGAGGTAGAGGAGCTGCAGCCTCATTCTCCTCTGCAGACTGACAGCCTGGACAGCAAACAATCAGAAATGGGGAAGAAATAAAATCAATGAGGAAAAAGAAGAAATCAAGAATTTAAAAGAAACCCTGTGTGGTACATTTTTGAAAAAGATCCAAACTCACATGATGAAGGTTGGCCATCTTCCTCATCATCAGGCTGTAGTCAGAGCCATTATAGACGTTGTTGTCCTGACCAGGGTCATCTTCCAGCATGTACAGCTCTCCAGCATGGACATCTGACACATTCACCTAGACAGGGAGAGACAGGTGGATGGACAGATAAATATATCCATTATCGCCTTGGCAAATTGAACGAGACAAGATGGATAAAACTATCGTACACAATTCTCCAGCACAAACACCTGATGCATTCACAAAGAGAAACAAATAGAGATGACAGATAAGAGAGATGATCATTTTCCTGTGCAGGTACCCGACACGTTTGCTGGTAGAGTCCCTACCTGATATGTTTTGGGGTTGAAGCCCAGCCACAGCGTGTATCTGTAGTCCCATGATCGTAGAGAGTAACCCATGACCTTTATGTCCTCCAGGTCAGGGAGGTCAGAGTTCACCTAAGAGACAAACATGGAAAATCTAAGCTTTAATAGCAGCTTAACATTAGAGCATACTGTAGAATCTGCTGTGCAGTGTTCGGCACCTGCCATGTCACCATCCAGCTGCAATGTTCATCCAGATATTTGAACTAGTGTGGTGCTGTATGGAAAAGGGATTCTCGGACTATCTATATCTAGCCTGGCAGAGGAATTCAAGTGTGCAAAGGTAAAGGTTAGATTTGACATCATCAGGTCTAAATATATAATGGTAGGAACGTAGGGCCTGTCGTATCAGCAGGGCGAAGATGGCGCCCAGAGAGGCAATTCAACAGGCACAGGCAACAACAGGGGAATTGTAGGGCAGGTAAAACTAGGGTGGGGAGGTTTAGGACTTGGCACGGGGCAACCTTTGTGGAGTAGAACAGTGAGAAGGACAATTATTATAGAGCAGATACGTCGACAGGAGGTCGGTGGATGAATTGGGAAAGTGTAGAGGGGAAGAAAGTTGGGAGCTGTGGGGTATGGAGGCAAACCAAATTAAATTCATTATTAGGTGGAAAGGAACTTAGAACATCTGAAGTTAGCGAACAGGGTTGACATGAAGCAGGAAAGTCTACTTCAGCACTACTTTAAAACGGGGAATAAAGGCCATGTCAGAGGCAGCAGTGAGAGCCAGGACCGATCAATGGTGTTTTACAGGACTACCGTTTTCAGAGCCTCACTAACTTGGACATTGAAAGCAGCTTCAAAGCCCATTTATTTAAAGTAACAATAGATACATGTCTGTTTTGCTACTCTCCATCACCAACGGATATAAAACAATAGTGCTTCAACCTCTAGCCAGTTCACACTGTTTGATTGACAGGTGATCTCTGGGAAGTGCAGTGAGAAACACCACAGCGATGAGCGCCAAGGACCAAACATGGAGACTACATTTTTGTACCTTTTTTTAAAAACAAACTGATGATTGATAGTGCAAATTTAGGATGTTTGATATGTATTACACAACAGGTAGTTTCAGCCAAGTAATCCGACTGGTCAAAGACACATTTTAACTGTGCTGATAATAGAAATTTCCCCTCGGGGATTAATAAAGTACCTACCTAACAGCAACTCATAATCACAGTAAAGAATTCCCTCTGGGTAATAAAACAGTTATAGATGATCATTAATCTCTCAGATTGAATTCTGAATTTAATTGCTGCAATTCTGAAATTGAACGCACACAAGTCAGCAGGTGTTGAGCAGTGGCTCAAAGAATAGTGTGTTCATCCAGTTTCTCTTCATCCATCTGCCTATATAAATGAATACATCCATTTATAGATCCACCTACAACACCGGTTTATCAGCCAATCCATACCTGTGGTGTATCAGCAGGTCTTGGGTACTGGCTAAAAGATATGGCTTCCTCATCCTTACTTCTTTCCCTATGTCGGAAGGTGTAGGCCAGGTTGTCTCCCTCTGTACACAGCTCCTCCTGGAGGCAAAATGGGAATGAAAGGAGTGGTTTATCTGGACTCTGGAACATTTACTTTTAGTAGGGTTTGTTTGTGATGCCACCTGAGCTCGAATTGCATTATTCTCAACTGCCCAAACGGGTCTCGGTCCTCTTCCAAGAGAACTGCGATGTGGTTTGTTAGGAGTGAGAACATACTCTGAACCAACTACAGAAAATGACCCCAAAACACAAGGTTTTATGGGTATAAGGAGACGGGTGTTGACATCTAATAGCCAGCAGTTCCTCATGCTTGGAAAGCCTAGCGGAACAAAACAAACTAAGGATTGATGCTCATATTCTGCTATTTCTTCATGTGTTCTTAACTGGTATGAACACCAGAGAAGGGAAATTACGGCAAACAGAGCAGACAAGTCCATCATGCTGAGCTGAAGTTACTGGGACTGGAATCAGATTACTTTTGACTCTAAGCTGGCAGGATGACAGGTTACCAAAACTGTCCAATAACAAGCTACTTGTGAGTCCATGTGAGGTCTGCTTGTAATTGGGCAGTGTGAACCTAAACGAACCAAGTTTGCAATCAAGCAAACTTTTCCACTATGGTTCGAACTGAAGAAAGAAACTGCACTTGAATGAATGAATGAATGAATGAATGAATCTTTGTCCCTTGATACCTTAAATGAAACATCAGGACAAGGTTCAGGTGCTCCATGTCCAGCCATGTAGGAGACGGTAGGAAAGACATCCACCAACTCCACCACGTTTCTTATTACTTTGTCAGCTAGAAGCAGAGAGAGAGAGATAGTTACCTAGCTATAGAAGACATAAAACGTCATCAAGTCTAGTGTATTTATATAGCCCTTAATCACAGTTGGTCTCAAAGGGCTTCACAACGCCCACACTATGATAATAATGAAGTTAAAAACTGTATGGAGGTGAAATTGCAAATAGTGTCTTCCTGTCTAACACTAATGTAGCTCTTGTCTGTATGAATGACTATCAAAGATAAGGTGGCATTTTTTGTAAATGTTGTAAGAGGGCACAACAAGTGCAATAAAGACTGAATCAAAGTCTGGCAGTCTTTTTACTGTCTCGTTTACAGTTAAATATGAAAAATATTAACTTGAGCTCCCTTTAGCTCAACCGGCCTACTGATGTTTTAGGCTTTATATGCATGTAGCTTTAAAAAAAAAAAAAAAAAAAAAACCCTACTTGTTTCATGTTTTGAGTATCAATTAATTTGTTTTCCCTCCTACAATAGTGGGCGGGTCTTACTCTTAAAGTTGTGCTCCGATTGGCTGAAGACATCAAGAAAGGGGAAAGTAGACTCCTCCCCTGGCGAACCTGGTACTTTGGTGACTCCAGGAACGTAGAAGATGAGAGGGACGCGAGTTGATACATCGAAATTAGAGTATTTGGCCCATTCACCGTGCTCACCTAATGACCACCCTGGAATATACACAGAAAGACACAGATCAATAAAGACGTAAGTCACTATATTAGCCATGTTATGTATCCCATATATCCACCATGTTCAGGAAATCTAAAGGGAGAAAGAACAAGAGGACAAATAGAGGATTAGTAAGTTACTGTACTGTAACATATTCCATAGTGGTTACTGGGAAAGCACAGAGAGTTGTCAGACACAAAAACAGACACATGCACTTAAAATAAACACATAGCAAAACCCAGAAAACATTTTAGAAAAATCCCCTTGCGGTAATTTGTTGTTTTGATTTGAGTGATGCGCTCTCTAGAGCAGTGAAAATGTAATCCCACATCATCGACTTACCCAAGGAGGCTGAAACATTTGTACAGCTATGTCCCTGTATCTAAACTAAACATTCAGTTTTAGGTAGAGAAAAGTAAAATCTGAAGCCTGGCATTTGACTGGGCTAGGCTAAGTACATGTTATGAGTCATGTAATTCACTTCCTGGAGAGGATATGCTCCAGCGTCCTCCACTGAGGGAGACTTAAGGACATGATTTAAGCTTCTTCTCACCTCCTCTATTGAGAAAGCAGGTAAAAAATAAATTAGTTTCAAGTTGCAAAGTAAACAAAGAGGTAGTGGAGGAAAATAGGAAGATTTTTCTACTTTTGAGATACACCGTTTGCTAAATGTGTGAAGAAGTCAGCAAGGGCACAATATGCTGTTACCACACTGCCATCTAATGGAGAAAAAGGTAAAGGCAATACGGTCACATGATGGCAATATTTTACTTGGGTCAAAATGTTTTACTTAAAACAGAAATACCTCTACATAACAGCTTCCTAAATAATGTGCTTACTGACATTAGAGTTATTTGTATTAATCTCCTTGCCAATAATTGCAAACTGGCCAAGAAAATACTCCAACACTCTGAGTGTTATCAGCCATTCCCACTTCATCCAAAGCAAAGACGTGTTTGTGTGTACAAACCATGATCGGAGGTGAAGACCACCATAGTACTGTCAGCCAGCCCAAGCTCATCAAGAGTACTGAGCAGTTGTCCAACCTGAGCATCCATATAGGAAACAGCAGCAAAGTAGTGTTGACGAATACGCAGCTGGAAGACAATGATGGAAAACACATTACAGAGAAGAAAAAAAAAAAGTGCCAAGTGTGTACAAGAGTGGAAGTGAACCAAGTAGTGCTGACCATGTACCATGGGACCGAATTAAGAGTTTGTGGAGTGGCCAGTTCATACCTGGAAGTCTTTAGGAATTGGTCCATAGGGGAAGCTAGTGTTGAGGTTTTGGACATCGTCTCTCTTCCTCAGGTCCATCCAGGGGTTGTAGGCCACAGGGGGAAGGAGTTTGGGAACATTGGGGTCAGGGGCTGGGGTCATTTCATCTATGGGATATAGACTCAGGTACTCCTATAATATACAAAACACACAAACATAACCCTTTTAGAGCTCATCTTGAAGTTACACATTGCTGTCAAAAGGAAAACTAAATCATAAAAGGAAGACTGATGTGTTTATTTTGTGTGCCTTCTGTTTTCTGTACATTTTGTCTTAACCTTGAGGACTGCACAGAAGAACAGAGATAGCACAAGACAAAGTAATAGGAGTTTTAGGATTCATACACATTTTCACCACTGGATTGCCTTGGTGTCTACATCACCCAGAATCAAATTTCTATGGCTAAAATTAGTAACCTCTGTAGTGCCACTGTGTATGCATGAAAACTCTGCTGCCTACATTCCTACGTACACAAGGAGTTGCACTTCAAGTTGTATGGTCCTCTCGATGATGACAGTAGAATTAGTTCAGCGTAAACCAAGTTATTGTGCAATTAAAAGAACAGTAATTTTGACCTTCAGATATCCATTGACTTTTCACCTCTAGTTGGAATTCTCCTTTTTTTTCCCCCCTGGCACACAGGCAAGGATGCACAAGCAGAAGTCAAGGTTATGAGGGTGTCCAGAATACAGCTGTTGTGAGTGTAAGGGACTGCTGGGGGCATCTATACCTATTGGGAAATAAACTGGATCTACCCTCAGGTAGCAAGCTTGCAAGGGCTCATTACAATTTTCCCAAGACATGAAAAATATATTTTTTAGTGTGCCATTTCAATCTGTCGTATTACACTGGAAATGGATGTCAAGGATGCAGCAGCAAAAACAATCTTAAAAGTTTGCAGTGGTTTGAGGTTGTAAGAAATGTATTTTTGTATTTTGGTAAAATAAGAGTTTAAACAAATCCAAGGGAAAATTCCATTGGGTATATTTCAAATCAAATAAGCTACATAGGGAGCTATATAGGGAGGGTAGTCAGTACCACCACCAACCAAGTCAGGAACTGGGATTCAGGGGGAAAGTGTGTGACATCAAGGACTGCAGTAAAAACAAAAAACACTTTATACTAAGTTCTGTATGATGTGGACTTGCACAATATTTAGAGGTGCCATTTTGATGTCCATCACTGGCTGACATCCTTTTGCCATCCACCCTTTCAATCTGGGAGGCTGTACTCTAGTATGGATCTGGCGCAAAGAGTAAAGTGGGCTCATCATGCAGACCAGCTGCCCTTGACTACTGTTCAGGCCACACTGGGCATCACAGCTACTTGACAGAGCAACCAGTGGATGCCCAGTTTCCCCATGGGGATGATCAGTTTCAACATGTCCATCTTTAACATCTCTACATTTTAACTTATTGCATATAATATTAAAGTAATCTAGTAGTAAATAAATCTATCAGAGTATAAAGTTAAATGATCTTTGCATGTACAGTTTCATAGAATGCAATCTTAAAAATAATGACTCAGTAAATCAAAGTAAATCAGACTTCAGACCAAATTGCACACGTTTGTAAATATTCAGGTTTACAGATATTTTCGTTCTACAAATTCCAAAATAAGTTCAAATGATTTTAAGTTATCTCAGATGTCGAGTCCAATTTACCCTCATCATTCCATCATCCTTTCTACAGGTGCAGAATCTCTGCTCTTTAATGTTGAAATGAGAAGGACGATGGGTCCACATTGGAGCTAAATATTTCCTTTAACAGGCTACAGGTCCTCTGAATGCAGTGCTTGGTATACACACTATGTTTTGTTGTTCACTGTGGCACAGATCTGTAAAAGGCATTTGGGACAAATCGCCTGTTGCGTGTATCGTATCCTGCCAGATCAGTTGTAGGCACTGCCTGCAGGGCGGAGTCCAATTTTTGGCTTGACCACTTCCTCCTTTCATCTTTCATCTTATAATTACACTTCTTTAGTTTGCTGTCGATATTGATCTCTGCTCCATCCCTCTCCACTCTCATTTTCTCCTTTCTCGTCTTCTCCTCTGCAGGACATCAGATACCCCTTTGATTCCTGGATCTTTGGCAACAGGAAGATTGTCGGCAACACTGCTTTTTGAGTCACAACTTTCTCTAATTTGCCAATCTCTCAGCCATCTTTGTGCTGGTCAGTAAGGCCGGTCTCTTGGATGCAGACAACTGCAGAACTGGGATTCAGGAGCATCTTGGAGACTGTTGTTCCTTCTCAGGAGTCTTATCAATCACCTGTAGCATCTTTTGAACTTATCTTTATCAATCACGCATCTTTGCACTTTGCAGAGGGGCACTATGGGAAGTATCTGCTTCATTGCCCAGATAAGAGTGCTCTTAACAAAGTTTTACCCCTAAAGCTTTCCTTAATGGTCCTCTAATCCTTGAACGAGTTGCCTCAAACTCCTTTTCTGCCATTTTCATCATGTAGTGAAGGGAGAATCCATAGAACATTATTGTTTTGCAAAGAGGTATTATCAGTAAAAGCTGGGAACAACCCTTTTTGCATTAAAGGCAATCAATAAAATAGTTTCTAAAATCAACTAGTAGAGGTATTAAAATGGCTGGGCTCTGCAGCTGGGCCAATTTCATAAATATTTTATCAGTCACACACACACGCTCACGTGCACACACGCTCACGTGCACACATGCACACATGCACACCCTATTGAGTGAGCAACATAGTCTTTACTATTGTGCATTGTCTGTCTACATTAACGAGCATTACAGAAATTCCACCACTGGTGGCAGTTTAAAAACTGCACTAGTAGCAAACATGAGGCTCTGTTAGGCCGACATAGCCACAGTGATTATGGGGTTTTTATACCTGTGGTGTTCAACCCATCAGAGGGTTCACACAGGGTCTTCACAGCATTATCAATGCTATAGGCCATATCACTGTATAGCACATTATACTGTATGTACCATATCTTAGGAGATGCCAGCCTGATTACTGACATCAGCTCATTCAGTGTAGACAGTGAATATTGACCTGTCAGTTAGATTTCTCACATGGTTATACATTTCTTGCCAGATGACTGAAGGGTAGCATATAGCAAGGGGATCTTATGTAGAGACAGCAAATGGCTTGTCTACAGCATGTGATCATTTGACTGGAGTATTAATGTAGCATTAATAAATGGAGTATGTCATGCATAGTTATGTCTCCCTCTTTTACACTATTTGCAATGTAAAGAGTTGTGTAGAGGAATGCATTACACCATTGAACAAATGAGTGTGACCAATCTGGTTCAAGTGCTGCTGTGTAACAGTGGTCTGAGCTAGAGATCAGGACATAAGTGCAATAAAGATCTGGAGTGGTTTCAAACAAAGTATGTGGCTACAAATAACAAATTAACTTGCTCTGGCAGGTCAAAAATGTGTAATAAGTACATGAAGGTTTTTCCTAATCATAAAACACAATCCAAACGATAACTACACAACAACTACACATGTAAAGTCATTTGTAAGTAGTACATTTATAAAGTCATGTACCTGTGGAATCCTGAACGGTATATGTGGTTTGTGGAAACCAACGGCCAGGAAGAAGGGCGTGTCGTCGTTACTCCTGCTTCTCAGTAATCTCACTGCCTCTTCTGCACTCTGCAGGTCAGGAAGCGTTCCTCCAGGCTGCTCCGTTACATTCACTGCACACAGTAAATTGGTGTGGAGTTTACCATCGACTCCTTTACACACCTGGGGATGGAGCAAGGCACAGTTTAATTTATTTGTATATTAACTATTATTAGTCACGTTAATAGACCGTCTTCTCTGTGCTCTCCATGTCAGGAAGGGTTGCTGTTGGCTGGTCTGTTATACTGACAGCACATGGAAGATCCAGTTTACCTGCTTCTTTACATGCCTGGAAACAAGAAAATGCATACTTTATACATGTCAGACATATGAAAGTGATCGAGGGGGTATTTTAAGTGAGTCGTCAACATCCGTTACAGTCACCAACACAACTGGAAAAGCAAGGCTACCTGGAGCAAAATGATACACATGGGCCATCCTGGTACTTTCAGCGTACTGCTAACCTGCTAGCATTTAGTCTCTGTACGCCTGTTAGTATGATAGTTATCGTTTCTTTACAATCCTTGAAAGATAAGACAGTCAAATTTGGAAAAGCAAACAAAGTTAACATCAAGACAGGGTAACAAACATACAAAATAGATGTTTAGACTTAGATGTTAAGCAGTTAGCCTCATTTGAACTTATGTTAGGAAGAGTTCATTTACACACCTGTAAAGAAAAACAATAGAGTAGGTATGGTTTATTAATACTTCTTACTACTATTAATACTACTATTCGTTTGGTTTAGTTTTATTTGTAGCAGTTCACCTTAAACAGGTTTACCTTCTGCTCCCTTACAGAGCAGGAAACAAAGAATGATATATACAGTATAATAAACAATTATATGTAGTTCTCACATTTTATATTACTTAAAAAAAATAATAATAATTGTAATACAATTATTTGGCAATGTCCATTTTCTTAAAATGCTGCCACAGCATACAGTCAGTTTCCCAGGCTTGGTCAATTCCCTTGTCTCAGCCCACATCCTCCTCTTAGTCATGAGCACAACATTGTGCATTGTGGACTATTGAGGCTACTGTAGGTGGAGAAATTGGTATCACTTCCGCTTCTACGATGGATTTCACCATTGTTGAATGTCGGTGTAAAATTTGCTCTTTGATTCTGAGGGACTGACACCAAAACTTGATATTTAGCATTGATGGAAATGCTACATATCTACATGACAACACATCTTCTACCCACGGGAATCAGGGAAATATATCAAACAACAAACTGGCCTCAGAATGCATGATACATCACCAATAGCTGTTCTTGAACAGTGTTAAGGTGTTTTAGGTTGGATTTTCCCCTTAATATATTAAGTAGGAGATGGTTCTTTTTCATACCTTTTCTTTTTCATACATGAACGAAGGAGGGTGGTAGGGAGGGATGGACCAGCTGTAGGGGTAGTCATCAGTGTAGGTTGGAGGCAATCCCTAAAGGTAAGAAAGAAGAAAACAAAGTGCAAAGCATTGTTACCACTATAGGATTGTACACAGAATAATGGTTGCTTTGTGTCCAGTATTCAATTTGTTTATTCAGAACTGTAAATTGATTTTAAGAGATTGCGTGCCAAAAAGCCTGTATTCCATTAATACCAGCTCCCTCACCCTATAACTTAATCAACTCTTCCTTCCCATGTTTAATCAATTTGTGAAAATTATACTTCATCCCAATTTAGATTTCATATAAGCGCTAGGAGATTAATCTTACCTGGATGAAATATCTTGCCCACAGACATGGTGAAGTACCCTCTGGATTTAAGGTACTGTGGTAGGGTGGTGTAGTTTCCAGCATGGACTCTCCAATAGGAATTAAAATCATAGAGTCTGGTTGTGTCTGGTCTTCGGCTAGTTAACATAGACGTACGACTGGGACCACAAACAGCTTGCTGAGAGAGAGACATGGGGAGACACACTCAGAAAGAGACAGACAGACACAGACACACACACACACAGACACACAGACACACACACACACACACACACACACTCCACTGCTCTGACAATTTCAGACAGTATACATGTAAGATGCAAGCTGACCTGTGCATATGCATTGAGGAAAACCTGGCTTTTGGAAGCTAGTTGGTCAATGTTTGGTGATTTTACTACTGGGTCCCCGTAGCAGCCCAACGATGTCCGTAGATCATCAGCCATAATGAAAAGGACATTTCTCCTCTCTAAAAACAAAGAAACACAACAGTGTGTTCACAATTCACACAGCTTAAAGTCAATATCTAATCACTCCAAACATAGTTTCCAGTGTGCTCAGTAAGTGAGTAAGATTGACTGAGTATGGTTAACAGCAAGTGTGAGATAACCAGCAAGATTATTATGGTTGACTTAAACTAAGCATGAAAAAAAAACATTAAACAAACATAATAAATGTAGGGTAGAGCGATATAAATAAATACTACATACCAAAAGTTAAATTGAAATCTAAACATTAAAAACTAAACATTTCTGGCAAAATAGAAACTAACCTACAACAACAACAAACAACAAACCCTGTCTGAAACTAAACTAAAATTGAACTTGAAAAATAAAATACAAACTAATGGAAATTGCAAGGCAATTACATTTATAAGGAAATTCTGGGAACCATGCATGATTAACTGAGTAAATTAAAGGTTAAATAATAAAAATATATAAATAAAGCCAGTAGATTAATCGGTTACAGAGTACTCATTAACTTTCTGTTAGCTTACTAACGTTACTAGTTTTGAGAAATTAGCCAGCGCACACCAAACTGGACAAATAGCCTCAATTAGCCATCGACTTTAAACGTATGAAAATGTTTAATGGTAATATTTTTTATACAACAAATAATTAAACGTGGTAAATAAAAGGTAAGAGGTAAAAGGTTTACTATCCATTTCTTGCTACGAACAAACTTCACCTCTTCCTGCAACGACAGCAAGTGCCATGGTGTGAAGAAACAGGAGGGCAAGCCATGTTTGGACGGATAAAAACATCATGATTTACCACAGAAGACTAAGGCTACGATGTCCTACAAGCAAAGTCAACCTAAAAGTGATTTAATCTCGTATTTTGTAGACATTCTCCACCGTGTTCCCGCTGTCAGGTGTCAAAACAAACCGGCGTGTTGTTGTCTTTAAATAACTTCCGCGTCTTCCGCATGCTGCATTCTCATTGGTCAAATCATCGTTCACCCCGCCCAAAAACGCTAATCATATTAGTTAAATCAAATGTCAATCATTTTTCTGACGAGAAAGCCTCATAAAGACTGAGGTGATAGATAGATAGATAGATAGATAGATAGTCATGCATGCATTGATGGAAAGTCATGCATCAAGGCTAAATAAATAAAAACGCATACTTTGTCCATACATAATGAAACGTAAAACACTAGCCTTATTAAATTGAAAACATCCCTCAATAGATAGTTACTCTTGTCACATTTATTGTAGATGAATATGGTTAAATGAAGGTTAGATAAATAAAAAATACCAAAGATAATATAATGTAAAACATTAGTCTAATTAAATTGAATGTCCCATAATCTCCTGATGAATTTTATCTTGCCAGATTTATTGCAAATTGTAAATGCATTCATTTTATTCTAGTCATCTGAGTCATTTGAAGTTCAAGGTGTCTCATTTTTAATCAAGTCTAATCATTTAAAATGTTGCTGCTGATTTTTTTGTGGCACACACACCCCCACTCACACACACAGACACCTGGCTCTAAAATATTCTGTATTTGATCTTTGCTGCTTTTTAATAAAATGTTGCAACACGTTCGTCACACAATTTGAAAGTATTGTTAAAGGTGCAATAAGTAAGGTTTTACTGCCTCATAGCACAAAATGTCCATGATATATCTGCAGGAGGTCGATAGTGTTGTTGATCAAAACCAACAATTCAACAATTACATCAACAGGAACTGAGATTTCTGGCCTTCTCTCACTTTCTGGCCCATACTGTTTTGACAAGTCAGTCAGTCTGTTCGAAATGTTCAAAAAATGTACTTTAAATGATGACTTATGAATTAGAAGTAGTAGCTAATGTTAATTTATATCTATGTTCAGCCTACAACATACTTACATTCAAAGTTAGCTTAGCCCGGTACTGGTAATATAATGAAATATACATCCTATATTTTGGGGACAATCTTATCCACAATACACTTAATATTTCTAACATAACACATGATTAATGTAATCTAGTTGATCACTATTCAACATTACCATTGATTCGGGTTGATCTGAGCCCAAAGACAGATAAAACTGAAAACATGATTCTCTGCCCTCTCGAGAGGTGTAGAGGTGAATGTGATGGAAAATTTTGCTCCAGCACTCTCTTGGTCTTTTTTTCTGCCAGGTTTCTCTGGCATGTTATGCATTTGTTTCATTTTTGTAATATTATCAATGTTCATGGTCAATAATCTCTGCATTTCTTTTCACATGTTCAAAAATGCTGATGTTCGTTTGCCTGACATTTTCAAATAATAGTCTTCTTGGGTTTTTTTTAACAAATTGAATAAATAATCTTCGAATAACTGCTGTTTTCATCTTTTAGAGCCCACTTTTATATACACCAAAAAAGTTGGTGTATATTGGTGGAAGAATGTGGTAAACAGCTAAATCATTTGGCACATTGTTCATGGAAACGGCACAGGAGACAATGAACATAAGCATAAAAATACAAAGAGTTAGTGATACAAATAGTCTAGTTTACTTTTATGATAATATATCAGTGCATACCTGGTAATTGTTCATACAAGCACCGTGTATTGCTAATGTGTGAAATGTTTCAGGTCTGTATCAGATCGGTTTCTATGGTAACGGCTATGTAACGTATGTATGAAGCAAAATTGCAAGAGGAGGAGAGCGCCTGGGCCGCTTGTTGAGTGATGTATCCTCTTCAACATTAACAATCTTTGACCCCAGCTAACTGTTAGCAACAGCAAACATGGCAGCCATCACGGCTAAACGTGAGAATGAAAGTAATGTAAGTGATGAATTATCTCAGAAGTCCAAGAGACCAAAACGTGACCCAAATGATGACCAAGCAGGAGATGGGGAGGACTCTGCATCAGGAAATATTCTGTCTGGTTTCACAACAACCGCCGTTTTGAGGGATTCTGCTCGGGAGAAAAATATCTTTATTCATGGAAAGGTAACGTCAACCAGCGTGGCTAACGTTAATGTTGCCAGCAAGTTAGGTGAAATACGCAGGGAAGTTATCTTTTATTTTTCAGGATTTCTTCAAATATGTAATTGTTTGATTTGGCCAGGTAGCTAGCTAGCGCCAATTAGCTTCAGATAGAAGATCCAAAGTCTGCGTTTATTAGCCGAAAGATTCTATCTATCTAAATCTTAAGGAATGTGTGCCCCTAATTGAGTTTTAAGCAGTTGTTGGAGTTAGCGAAGGGTGAATGTGTTTTAATTTGTTTTCCTTTAGATAATTTAATTCAAGGTGGTTTGGTTTTCGAGCGTAATCTGCGCAGAAATAATATTGACTTCCGGTCTGTACGTTTCAATATAACAGTTCTCACCAGAAAACTATATTGTAAAGTAGTTTTGTAAAGCATTAAGAAAAGTGTACTTGATGTAAGTGTACTTGATCTTTACAAAACTGATCCTATTGTAGATTGTGTTTTTATCATAGTACAGAGTAAGAGAGCTTTGAAATTGGGCTGTTTATGTCTCTTTTTGTATGCAATGCGAAGGTAGGCAATGCAATATACTTCCTGCTTTTTAGAAAGATTAAACTATTAAAAAAAAGTTATAGTATTGGCCAATATGGTCGCGTTATTTACTGTGATTAAGTACATGGTGCCTAAAGGTTTTCTTCTAGGTTGTGTATATGTGTAAAATAATAAAAAAAGAAAGTTTGCTGTCCAGCTCGATGATTACTACAAGAGTTCACATAGCCAGTCGTACATAGTGGCAATTATCAGCACAGACAGATTGTGTCCTTTAACAGTCGGATTGCTTGAATGGAACTATTATACTTGTCATCATCAGCTTGGTGATCAAGAGGCGTTGGTTATCCTGGAGAAGACCCCCATCAGAGAAGACAACCTGGCTGAGCTGTTCAGTGGTTCTAGACTAAAGCTGCAGATGAGGAACGACATCTACAGCACATATCAGCTCCAGCCTCCTGCTCATCTCAATGGTACAGTCAAGTATACAACAGTTAGTTCACTAGTTCCACGTCCTGTTAGTTTCAGTGGTACGATCCCCCTAATCTCAACAGAATGATCTTTTATACAACAGGTGATTTACCAGCTGTTGTTTACCAGCTCCACCCCTCAGTGTCAGTGGCAGCATCTTGTATACAAATCTCAGAGCTAGCATCCTTTAGCAACAGGTAGTTTACCAACTTTAATCAGTCTTCTCGATTCTGAATCCTACCTTGGCAGCAAACAAACTAAACTGACAGGTGAAATTATAGTCATTGTGGCCAGTTGATGTAAAGTTTGATGTTTTTGTTGTGCAGAGATCAAGACTACTGTGGTGTGTCCAGCCACGGAGAAGCATGTGAAGAAATACCAGCGTCAGGAGAGCCTCCTGGTGGAGGAGACGGGAGAGGACTACCGGTCCATCACACTACCCTACATTCAGAAACCGAGCTTCAACGTGCAGGTCAGTGTTCCCCCCCACGTCCTTTGTACAATATTAACCCTAGTATGGGCACCATTGTGTATACTTATGGGTATAAAATATTAAAGGTGCATTAAGATTTTTACTGTCCCATACCCCATTAAGTTTTGTACCTCCATTAATTTCCTTAAAATATTTTCATTTTGCTTCATACACAATTTCCTCTAACAACATATGAAATTGATAAATATAGATCCTTTATTTTAGTTAAGAAAAGGCTAATTTTGATTAAATAAGGATTGCATGGTAAAAAACCCAAATTTCTTTAGTTGGACAAGGGGTTCACAAACTTTCAATCACGACTGTAGCTGTCTTTCTCAGACACAAAGATCTAAGAATCCATAACCTTGACACCTGTTGCTACCATCATTGATTCCACCAGTGGGTATACAACATCTTGGAGAAGAAGGCGGAGGTCGAACAGGTTGTTTATGAAGATCCAGACCAGAAGATTGGCTTTGTCCTCCTGCCAGATTTCAAATGGGATCAAAAACAGGTGAGGGACCAGGAAGGTAGAATAGAAGTTTCTGCCAAGTTTGCCATTATAAATTCCCCCCAGAAGCATTTATTTCAACATATATCAACTTTTATAACCCACTCCCCTATAATCTTCAACATTCATTGCTGTAGAGCCATGGCTAATATAGTTTCTCTCCTCCACTTCCAGACAGAGGATTTGTACCTGATTGCCTTAGTCCATCGGAGGGACATCAAGAGTCTGAGAGACCTGACCTCTGAGCATCTGCCACTGCTTCAAAACATCTTCCAGAAGGGAAAGGTGAGGACAGTTACAATCATCTGAGGTCAGATTTGGTGCTGTGGTAATCGTTAAAGGTCCCATATTAAAGGAATTCACAATTTATTTACATAATATATAATCAAAGATGTTTAATGAAGACATTGTTATAATTAGATTTTGTTTGAGTGCTTAAATTTAAATTACTGCATTTTCAAAAATCCACTTTTTTCCCAGGCAGTTTCAGACCAACTCCAGTAAACTCATCACAACTGGATTTGGTCTTGATTGGCTCCCCTCACTAAAGAATTACTGAAAATCTGTTCAATCAGGCCAGTTTACAGCATTTGACCTGGAAAGCCTCCTCTCATTAGGTTTACGAGGAGCTGGTGTTGTCGGCCAATCAGTGTCCAGTATTATGACTGTCTTTAAATTCATTCAATTTAACTCATTGAATTCCGCTTTTAACTAAACTCCATTTATTTTCAAAGCATCATGAAGAACATTATTCTTATCTTGAGCCATAGTATATTTCAAAACAAAGTCATGAAAACTGAATAATATGGGACCTTTAAGTGAACTTGTGACTAGACGGTCACCAGTTTGAATCTCAAGGTTGCCTGGGTAAGTCTGGGCAAGGGAAAAGAGACAGAAATGCTTTGTCCTGACTGAACAGCCATCAAAGCGTCCTTGAGCATCATAATCCTCATCATCATGTATCCATGATGGTAAATGATATAGAAATCAAGATGACACCTGTTCCACTCCTTAGGAGGCCATCCTGCAGCGCTACAGCCTTCCCGCCAGTAAGCTGAGAGTCTACCTCCACTACCAACCGTCCTACTACCACCTCCACGTCCACTTCACCGCGCTGGGCTATGAGGTGCCGGGCTGTGGCGTGGAGCGTGCCCACCTTCTCTCAGACGTCATCGACAACCTCCGGTCCAACCCGCAGTACTACCAGACCCGAACCCTCTACTTCCCCCAAAGAGCAGACGGTGGACTGCTTGTCAAGTACAAGGAGGCAGGGAGGTTGTAATGTGCTGTACATCCGCAGGGAAGAAACAGGCCTGCGGGGGGCACACTCGTCCCGTTTGAAGGCTTTCATTCAAACTGATTTTTACATTGTTGAACCAAATATAGAGTTATTTTTGTCTGTTTTGATCTGGCATGATGTCTGCTATGTTGAGTCTTAACGTATCTGGCTATCTACTTTGCTGATAGACCATAGCATGGCTGACTGAAGAAGAGACTGGCAGCAACACTAGTTCGCTGTAACCTTTCAATACCCAGGTGTGCTATGTTCCTTTTCAAAAGTGTGACCAAATTTTTACAAATCATTGCCGATTCACACCAAAATTCATATTCCTCTATTCTGTAATAACAATGGAGGATTTGTCAGTTCAACTGTAATCAATATTGTTGCAGTTACTCAATTTAAGACTTTTTATAAATGTCTGAGTCAGTGTGACTGTTCAGCAGATTGTTTTTATATACATTTTTATAATATTTCTGCTTTGTTCGATGTAACACAGTGGAGAGAGAGAAAGGCCGTAGAGAGACCTCTGTTAAATAATGTTTCACACTGAACTGACACGTTCTAAAGGGGCTAATGCTTCCCGAGCTAGCCAGCCCTGGGTTTGAGTGTTGTTGGTCCATTTTACTGTTACTTTGTGTTAACAGTAGATTTCTAGATCTTAGTCCTGGGCTAATTGGTGCTGTCCAGTGTAAGAGAAACACTCTACTGTCATACAGATGTAGGATTTTTCTTTTGTTATTGATTGATGCCATTTTTCTATATTTGTTGAGCAGGTCTGATTTAAATAAAGATTCAATTGTTGTACTCTGGCTATCTGGTTTGGAAGGGAGAGGGGTAGGGATTGTTGGATTTAATTCTAGGTACTGTACAATACAGTCCTATCTGCTGCTCGTCCTCTAGTTTTAAAGCAAAACTGTTTTTATTCAGTGGCTACATACGTAAGTCTTTTCTAAAACCTGTGAGATCATCCTTTCTCAACCAGAACCTGCATGTGTGCTGCAAAAAATATTCATTTACCCAGCCACAACACTAGAATGCACTGTTGCACAAAATATTTGTCCACCATCAACTTTGTAGTGTTACATTTACCTCAGACCGTTTCACTGTGAAATTGTTAAATATCTTAAGTTAATGCAAAAAAAAAACTATTATATAACTATAACTATCAGGCTGGGGTTTCTGTCTGTGTGTCTTCCTGGTTATATTTAGTTTATTTACAAAAAGAGAGCAAATAGCATGTTATGTGCTACAACTTTCAGGTCATATAAACGCAAAGCTATCATTTTCTACCAAACCATATTTAACAGTCAGTTTCCCTGCTTTTGCTGCCAAAACACCGTCTTTGATTGGATTGATTCCCACGGATACCCGGAGTTCACAATTATGTGCACAACAGTCCTAGAGATGATTTAATCTTCCATAAAGTGCTCAAGTCTGTGAAACAAATAACATCTCATGTGACAGTCAAGGGGTCTGCTTTCTTTTCAAGTTTTTTCACTCGCTTCAAATAAGTTTGACTGCACTGAAACAAGTGAAGGTATCACACTCCACTGGCGACTAATGTCTCACTTGTTTAAAGAAGAAGAAGGATTGGATACAGGATTAAATCATGTGTTAATGTAGACATTTTTTTGCAGCGGACATAAGTTTCTTATCTGATCTGAGGTCAGTTGGGCGGTGCTCTGCGTTGTGCTGAAGGTGCGTTCGGGTGATCCTCGTAAAGTGGTAAACTCATACCCTTAGACGGGCTCCTAAACTTTGAACCTCCAGTGAACCTCTAACAGTTTCGCATCGGATAACAGACCCCCAGTAAAACCTATAAACAACATAGTCATCCTCACACATCCTCCCACTTTTAGTGAGTGAAACAATTGTGAGTAGTCCTTATTTTGCATGGGACTCCCTGGTACCCCCTCCAGGACCCCTAGTGGCCCCTAGACCCCACTTTGAGAACCACTAATCTAAAAAGCTGCACCTGACCAATTCATAAAAAGTTCATTAACACCCAGCTTTACCAGTTGTAATGTTGTAATGTGCAACTGACCTTTCACCTTCAGTCGTGGGGGGAAAAGTCCTAAATAATATGTTTTGTGTATAATGATAAAAAAAGCACATTGACAAAATTGTAACTTTGCCGTGATTCCTAAAACATTACCTCAAACCACATGCATGAAGGGGGGGAAAGGTAAATAGTTGAATAATAGCTGAATTTGGCACTTCTCTGATCTGATCTGAATCTGATTAGTTATGAGTTTCCCAAACTAGACCAGCCCCCACCCCCTTACAAAAATAGCTGCAGAAATCTTCAGATGGACACTACATAAATAACACAGCAAAACTTTAATTCCCTATAGGAATATTATTGTGATATCATAGGAGATAAAAAAAAAAGAAAAGAAATAAACTCACTATTGAGCACCACAGACACGATAAGTCCCTATAGGAATAGTATCAAACTGCTCTACGTTAAATTAATATAGGATGTTAAGGGGGAAAAACATAAATCATTGCTTTTCTGATAATAATATTGATCATCGGAATAGTGTTTTTTCATCACGTGGGGGGGGGGGGGGGCGGTTGGACGGTTTACGAGTTTAGGAGGAGCACATGAACGCGGCGTCAGCGAGTCGAAGACGCCACGGCGTTTCTGAGCGACCAAATAGTCCAATCATCAGTCCACCAACCCCACAGATGTCTTGGTTTCAGTCACTGAGGGATGACTTCACCCTGAGACCGTTCGAGATACAGCAGACCTCGTGAGTAGCCCGATCACGTTCACACACAGTTAATGTTGTTGCGAGTGTAACTTTTTGCTTTGTTTTGCGCGTGGAGATGCGTTATCGGGCTTGATTGGTGATCGATTCGTGTGATCGACGCTGTCTCTGCTGTGTCGCTTTGCCTCGGTTGGCGCATCGATCAGCAGCCGCTTGTCTGTTTGGATCATGAGTTATAAACAACGTTTTGAGGCGATGTAGATCGGCAGTATGAGGAAAAACTACTACAATATTCCCTTAGGATTCCTATTTCTGCAGGAAAGCGATTTTGTCCAATGATTTCATTATATTCTTCCTATAGGGACTTGTAGTTTTGCTGTGATATTTGTATAGTATCTCTAAAATGTATTGTAGTGTTGTTCTGTTTCAGCTGGGTAAAACTGACCTCCACTCAGTAGTCAAAATAATTGCTAATATGAACGAAATCAATTCTATAAAAACCCTCTATAAAGATTTATGTCAGCCTAAAGAGGAAGATAAACTCTATTCCACAAATAAAAAGGTGGATAAAGTGAGTTAGAGTTGGTCTACACCACAGCCCTGTTATTACCCAAAGTTCCCCACTTATGTCTTCTATAGTAGCCCGCTGTTTGCCCATCTCCATTCCCTTATCACTGTGTCCCCACCCTCACGTCAGTTCTCTCATATCAGTAACATGTGTTTTCCTGTGCTACAGATATAGGGATGTCTTTTGCTTATACTAAACATTTCACCCCTACTAAAGCTGAGAATTGAAGTCATTTTTCTTATTCCCTGCCCTGGGCAATTATTGAGCTACCTGTCTATCCAAAGACTAGGCATTCTTCACTGTGTTGTGTCTATGAGATCACACACACACACACACACACACACACACACACACACACACACACACACACAGTGTAACAGTGTGTGAGCTCAGTGCTTGGTAGAGTCAGGACAGCCCAAGGACAGTCCAGATTAAACGGTTATCTTTCGCTGTGTGGGAACTGCTGTAATCCTCAACACAGACACTGACTGTTGACTGTATGGAGCTGGAGTGATTCAGAGGAGAGTGATGTTGTGTTTCACTGTGTGAGGAACACCTCCCCTGTACTGTCCTCCAATTGGACGCTGTTCGACTGCTGCTTCTCATGAAGACACTGCAGAACAAAACAGAATTTCAAAAGAGTTGGTCTGGGTGATATAGATTTCCCATAAACCCTGTTGCTTCCTGTCCCAAAGAGGATGTTTCGTTATTGTAAAGGTTTCTCTTTCTTTACTTAAGAGGATCAACATGTTGGAAGTGATTTTTCCATCAGTCTTTCACTCCTTCCACCATCTGCCATTGCCAGAAACTCTGAAAGCTTTAGCTCTGTTTGCTCTGGAAGAACAGCGCCCTCTTCCTGTTTTGTGCCATAAAGCAATCCAGCAGATTTCCCTCCAAATTCGACCCGGTGGCCCACAATGTAAAATGCAGAGTAGAGGCCGGTAGAGGCTGCCAATCTACTCTGCATCGGTGTCATTTGTTTACAGTAATTATATTAATGTCTCAAAATTGTGTGTCCACTACTCTGGATGTTGCCAGAGGATGAGCGTAAAGCTCCAAACGTGTTTCTTACTTATTCTGCGTGTATTAAAGAAGCCTATCACTGTGTTTCAGTGCTCTTTGTGTGCCTTTTTGTTTTTGTTGCACCTTTTAGTGGTAATTACCGTAATTGGGGAGAAAAACTGTTTGTATCAAGTTTTTCTGAAGTGCTGTAAATTAAAAACCAACCAAACATATCAACAGTCAGCTATAATAAAGGTGAGATTTGCACTGCAGGCTCCAGTAAGGCCTAAAAAAAACCTGATGACTCATGAAGTTAGGCTACAATCACAGACCTCAGTAAACATTATAACAAAAAGAGTTCGCATTATCTCACTGTGTGTGTGTGTGTGTGTGTGTGTGTGTGTGTGTGTGTGTGTGTGTGTGTAAGAAAACTTGAGTTGGTTGATGTGACACCAATCAGCCTAGGGGGGGCGCCAAAAAGGCAGTTAACAGAAAATTTGAGCAGGCATGTGTCCCGCCTTGTTGGAGCTGCTGTCATGTGAATTTCATCCTGGAAATACAAGTTTGTCTCAAGGCCTACAAGCGCATTCCCAGTAAATTCTCCAGAAGGCTTAAGGCTGCTGTCTGCCACGTAATGGAAACTTCCATTGTTGTCGCTGGTCATTGATGCCACGCACATTTGCTGCATCACTCATGGTGGGATAACATGTTTACTGTGGGTGTGGTTCATGCAGTCCCTTTGCTATTGCAAACAAAATCACTTTTCTGTGTTTTTTTTTTTTTGTTATAGATGCACTAGGCAACTTTTGTACGTTGGCGCCCCCTCATGGCAGCGAGAGGTAAATGCTTTACTTTTGAGGTCTTCAATACCCAGAAATCCTGCACGGCGATGTGAATTAAATGTCTTCTTCTTAGTGTCTGGTGGGGGTGGAGGCGGCGAAGACGCTCTTGTCTGTTGCAGCCCTACTTTTTGGTTTACGCCGATGAGACGGGTGTATTTGTACATAAAGATCTTGCCCAGTGTAGCTTTAAGCACTGCAAGGCATTTTGTTTGTTTTACCTGTGGTCAAAATGTGGGCATTAGTGAAAACTGTGACTCAGCAGATGAAAGTTGCAGTGGCCAGTTTGTTTACCAGTGAGAATAACTAAGCCTAGCTGCCCAGAGGGATCAGCCACAGTTGGAGGACTGAAGGAGAGGAGAGAACCTGTCTGTCTCTCTCTGTCTCTCTCTCAATCTCTCTGTCTGTCTCTCGTGGATATCCATACTGCAACAATGTGGGAAATGAAAATGGGAATTCCAGGTCTACTTGGAGTTATGGTCGCCTGAACGCCCCGTTTGCTCTCATTCCAGTGTTCTAGATGATCAGGTCATGCCATTAGACCCTTTGATTCAATCAATGGCTTGCATGCCTCTTGCCTCCCCAGTTTGTACACACACACACACACACACACACACACACACACACACACACACACACACACAACACAAACAAACTAGGTGTGTGGCTGCAAGTGAAGTTGAAGAGGGCTGTTTTGTTTTATCACCCTGTAAACTTCAGCGGGGACCTGAGAGGGGGTGGAGATGGATGAAGGGAGTTGAAGTTGAGAGAAAAGAAGAAGAGGGGTCTTAGCTTGTCGAAGGAGTGTGTCATGTGAAAGCCACTCACACACACCACCCAGCGCGGCAGGCTGAGAGCCGGGGTATGATTACAGGGCTATTTACATTACAACATAGAGGGGATGGAGAAAGGGAGGGAGGGAGGGAGGGAGAGAGAGAGAGAGAAGATGGCTTCCAGATGTGAGTGCTAGAGTAACTCCCCTCCTCCTCTGCAAAGAAAGAAAGGGAAAGAGTTGCATTTGTCTATGCATTCACTGCATTTGCTTAAGCAGTCAAATGCCATGTGCATTTCATGCCAGTGAAGCCTGTTTTTAAAATTGAGCAAAGAGAGAGAGAGAGAAATTTATCTGGATCAGTCTCTGCATGTTGTAATGGAGAGAATAAGAGAAACCACAAAACAAAAAGAGAGAGAGCAAGAGAGAGAGAGAGGCATTGCACTGCAGGGGTGAGCATGAGAAACTTGAGCCAAGAGAGAGAGAGAGACTCAGCGATAGAGATGAGGAAGGGGATGGAAAGAATAAAGAATAAGGGGAGAGGGATGGAAAGCAGGGCCTCTCGGTCGACCACAAGCCCGAAGATCTAACCGCCAGAAACTCAGCTATGTGACGGGAGACGTGTTACGGTTGGGTTTCAGCGACAAACCCACCGCTCGCAGATAAAACTATTTATTACTGTTATTGTCGAAAGGACAGATCATGTCTGTCGGCCTGCGTGTTGGCATCTTCTCTCTCTCTCTCTCTCTCTCTCTCTCTCTCTCTCTCTCTCTCTCTCTCTCTCTCTCTCTCTCTCTCTCTCTCTCTCTCTCTCTCTCTCTCTCTCTCTCTCTCTCTCTCTCTCGTTTTCGGTGGGTCCAGACTCAGGAAATACCAACATGGGTTGTTTTTTTCTTCGAGGGGAAACTGACCGGCATTCCTCCTGGTTCTATAAACAGAATGCTGTATGATTGATACAGGCATATACACACATGCACACACCTTTCCTTGGAGAATAGCACCATGCCTTTGGATCAGTTTTGACATGTTAGGATTGAGAAATACACACACACACACACACACACACACACACACACACACACACACACACAGATATTGGATAGCTGTGTTTTGAAAAGCTGTTCTTGTTGATTTTTGCAAGGTAAAATGAGTGAGGGACCAGGTGTAATATTCTCGACGCCCAACACACACCCTGCACACACCTGTTTCCTTGGAACTGAGGTCATTTTCCAGCTTTTAATAATTGCAGTAAGAAAAATCGTGGATTAGGTGCATCAGTTTTCCCTGTTTACAGCACAGGGCGAATCCACTCCCATCCCTTAGTTAAGGAATCTCACAGGTTACAGTGAGAAATGCCTCCCGTGTTGATGTGTGTTTGTTGGTGGCTGTGTTGAGCAGTTAGGGATAAGAGAGATGGGAAATGGACCAGGGATCAGGATGTGTCCGTCCAACACCACTGGGGCGATTTTGATGAAACCTGGAGGGATGATGCATCTCGTTACTGATTGGCTGCATGTTTACCAACAGCGTCTGTAATTGTAATGTATGAATCCACAATTTTTACAAGTGTGGAAAGTAAAAATGTCCTGGATCAAGTTCAGCAAACTCATCTGATAATAGCAATCCAGTTCAATTTGACATCTCCGTAATGCGTTAATGTGTTATGTGTTTGGCAGCCGGCAGAAAAGTGGAAGTGCAGATCATCATGTTTTCCATGCTGGTTACCAGCCGTAATCTGAGAGAAAATGAGACATGCTTTATCCCGTATGATTGGTCCTCTGGAACTGTGCAGATTTAACCGGGCTTAATTGATCTGACCTTTGCTTCGTTTTTCAGCTTTTGATTTTTTTACGACTGGACTGATTATTTAACATTACACTGCATCAGTGATTCTCAAAGTGGGGTCAGGGGACCACCCAAGAGTCCTTGAGGGAGCAGAGACTGTATACTACTGTAATCATAGCGTTTACTCTCACGGTCCTCATGTGTAGAGTAGCCAGATCTACTGTCCAACAACAACAACAACAACAACAATCTTCTGACAGAATCCTATCAAATGGCCTAATGTGTTTCTCTTTGGCGGGCCTGTGACATGAAAACGCTTGGTCTACATAGTTATGCATTATTTAATTTCCCTTCTGGGAGATCCTGGTTCCTGGTGTTAATCCAAAGGAAGGACAAGGCAGCACTGAAAGTATTGGTGGAAACGCTGATTAGCACATAGGTTTGTCAACACTACTGAAGTCTGACAGGGCACTTCCTGGTACTGTGTGTGTGTGTGTGTGTGTGTGTGTGTGTGTGTGTGTGTGTGTGTGTGTGTGTGTGTGTGTGTGTGTGTGTGTGTGTGTGTGTGTGTGTGTGTGTGTGTGTGTGTGTGTGTGTGTGTGTGTGTGTGTGTGTGTGTGTGTGTGTGTGTGTGTGTGTGTGTGTGTGTGTGTGTGTGTGTGTGTGTAAAGGTTCTTCCCAGTCGCAACATGCCAAAATTGATCCTTGTGTGAGAGAGAGACACAGACAGACAGACAGACAGACATTATGCTGTTGAAATGGAGCTGCTGAGCTCTGGAACTGATACAGACTCTTTCTTTGTTTACACACACACACACACACACACACACACACACTGTGCTATGCAATGGAGAATTGGACAGCTTAGATCAGTTTCAGCATGTTTGGATTTAAAAATGAATCACACAGACAGCAATCAGACAGATACAAACAGTGACACACACACACACACACACACACACACACATACACATACACTGTGGACAATAAAGCCAGTGACATTAGTCCGGGCATGTTGGGATTGAGAAATCCATTCCGCTAACACCACTGTACTGTGAAGAGTTTCATCATTAATATGAGTTGGATTCTCACGGGGCCAATTTTCACACAAACATATCGGCACTAAGATCACACTTTTATTTAATTCAGGGAGGCTGCTGGTTGACAAAGCACTTGTCAACCTCCAAATGCTGAAACTTTTACCTAAACCTCAACCAATCCTGGGACTGTTCCTACTGAGTAGATCCAGGAAGTGTCTTTTTCAAATGCTCACATAAATCCTAAACAGAGTCATTTATTTGAAATGTTTTCAGTAGATAGACTTTCAGAATAAAGGTATAATGTGCAAAGGCTTGTGTGTCACTGCTACGGATCATATCTCTGCATTAGTATGGTGATCGATTTGCTGAGCGTCCTTGTTTAGTGAATCCACAGTATTGATCACTCTTCTGCCGCAAACAATTCAAATTGACTGACTGGCAAACTGCAACACAGTTAGTTGGCTGAGACATCTGCTGCTACTGTTGACGCAGCGTGTGTGTGTGTGTGTGTGTGTGTGTGTGTGTGTGTGTGTGTGTGTGTGTGTGTGTGTGTGTGTGTGTGTGTGTGTGTGTGTGTGTGTGTGTGTGTGTGTGTGTGTGTGTGTGTGTGTGTGTGTGATTCCTACCCTACCACTATATCCTCTCAGACACACACACACACGTGCGGAGCTGTAGTGGCTTTAAGCCCCCTGCTTAATAGTGATTAGCTACGACAGCCTGTCGCACAACCGCGAGGCCCCTGAGAGGGGAGAGAAGAGGAGAGAGCGGGAAGGAAGGAGGGAGAGACAGAGAGAGAGAGATCCTTACTGGCTTTTAAATGTTTTCAATTTTGGAATTGTTAGACCTTATTCTAGATACCCAGCAAGCATTTCATGGACAACGATGTGCAGGCGTGCCCAAGTTGAACCTAAATCCAATCAAGCACAATATAGATATAGATATCCTGCTACGGTAAAAACTGATATCAGAAAGATATTTGGATATATTTCTTGATATATTTTCTGGTTGGTGATGAGGTACTATACAGCCTTGCAACCACGGCTACCGCCAACATGGAGGTCCATTAGCGAATTAGCTGCACATAAGTCATGTCAACCAGGCTAGGAAAAGAGAAATATCTCAAAAAGATCGTTCTGGTGTAGTACAGGTCCACTACTAGCTACTGGCCACATTACGTCAGCCAACTCAGGCATAGAAGAGTTGGAAATTGCTAAAGATATTGGGTGTAGTTAGGTTTCAGTAATGTCTAACAGTACATATCAAACACACTGTGACAGTCTAACCATAAACTGTCATGTACTTAGCCTGTGGTATTTCCAAGCTTCAAAGAGTGAGGAGTAGAGTCAGTCGAGTTAACCTGAGAACTTTGTTCCTACTTGCCACCAGCTTACTTTACACTTGTTATGCTTCCACTACTACATCCCTCATCCACTCTACTAGGGCACATTACGTAGCATCCAGGAGGTGTGGCAACAGCGGCTGAGTTATTATATTGTTAGTTATTTGCCCAGTTAGCAAAAAGCTGACATTATCCAAAAACATAGATCAGGTTCACTCAAATTTCCAGAGAATTTGAGACGTTACATATTATTCCAGAAGAGAATGAGAAATCTGTTCAACTTATTCGTAGAATCAGTCACCTTCTTCCTATTGCCTCCTCCCTTCGGCTGCCTCTTTCCTTCATCACTCCGCTCTCATCTCAGCCAGCGTACTAACAGGGTGGCCAGGAAGGGGCTGAATTGCTAGCAGATTAGGGATTGTTGTATTTCCCTTAGCAGAATGCGACCTTCTCTGTCGGATTGGACTCCTGTTCCCGAGATGCTTTGGAAACCACGAAATCTGATTTCATTTGTAATTGCCGCCCGTTTTGACCAAACTATCTTCCTTTCTCAGAGAAGAAAAACAAGTTTCCTATCTATTCTTGTTTAACTTTCCCTCGGCAGTGTTGTGTGCTGGATGGTGGATTGCCACTGTACTACCACGTGAAAGTTCCTTTGTGAATTTGACTGAAATCCGCAGGAATGGTTTTGACTGAACAAATGGGAGAGCTTTTCTGTCGCGAAGCGATTCGGAGTACAAACGATTCGGAGTATAAACCACGACGTGTTGGATTTGAGGCTTTCATATTCCGCTGTTGGACTGACCAGGGGAAAGCATCGTTCATTTTGCAGAGAGAGAGAAAACAGAAGTTTGATTTTCTTTTTTTTCTTTTTTTTCGACTTTTCCCTCCGGCACAGTGTTCAAGCATGGCTGGGATGTACGGCTGCTTCAAAGGCAGGAAGTGAGTTTCTTCTATATAATGTCATTCTAGAGCTCAATGGCAATAAAGGTCTTTCACCATACAAATAGTTAAAACGGTACCTGATGATATGAATGAATGATACCTTTTGTTCCTCATGATTTCCACATTGTTTTAGTGACAAGCCCCATCCTGCTGATGGGGGCCATGTTGCTCATCCCTATTGCTTCATCAAATTTCCCCATGTCATCACCTGTAAAGTGAATAAGCTCTTCAAGCAGATGCGTCATGAGATGTCGGTGTCACTTCCAACACATAACTGGATCTGGTTAAGAACAGCACACTGATTCCCTTTCAACGCAACATGTGGTGATGATGGCAGTGGCCCACTACATTAAACGATGGGTCCTTTTGAAGGGTGCACTGATTTCCAATGTTGACATTCTCTTTTGTTTCTCTTTGTCTGATCAGACAAATGATGGATTGTAGTTGGCGTTAGCAGCCAGCGCTGTGACTCAGAGCTGATTGACTGAAGGGAATGATTCGGCATGGGAGGTGAATGACAGCCGATTAGTCAGAACGTCCCTGAACGGTGCTCTGCTTGATTGAGGGTGGATGGACACGATTTCCCGTAAATCCTTTCGATTGTGCAGGAATACGCCGTAGCAGCTCAGTTGACCTGATTGTGGGGTGATGATGCGGCTTTGACTCCTTCCAAATTTGTATGGGAAGACTTAGCTGAGGCAAACTCTTGCCTGTTTTCCATCCTAGCTGATTGAAGCCTTCACTAATTTCAATGCTGTGTGATTGTGCCACAGAGGGGGTGGATAATGAATGCTTTCTTAAACATGTTGAAATATCTTTCTGCACCAGAGCTGCATAGGGCACGCTGATACCCCCTTCCACCGTCTTTGTGCTTTTAGTCTCATGTCACGACAACAATACAAGCTTTTATGGCCCACTCTGCTGAGTTTCATTTAGACAAACACCGTGTGTGTGTGTGTGTGTGTGTGTGTGTGTGTGTGTGTGTGTGTGTGTGTGTGTGTGTGTGTGTGTGTGTGTGTGTGTGTGTGTGTGTGTGTGTGTGTGTGTGTGTGTGTGTGTGTGTGTGTGTGTGTGTGTGTGTGTGTGTGTGAGAGTGTGTGAGAGAGAGAGAGAGAGAGAGAGAGTGTGAATTAGGAGGAGAGAGGGGATAGACTGAAAGACAGATAAGAGAATGAGAGTCAATGAAAGAGTCCGATCTTTGTTATCTGAGTTGGTCTCAAACAGAAAACAAGACTAACTGGAGTTCTCTGTTTCATCCCTACATCTCACTCACTCACTCACTCACTCATCCTTTCTCATTTCATGGATGGTTTCTGTCAGCTGTCCTGCTCCTGCATACTCTCTCTGTTTTTGTAGGTCTGTGTGTGTGAGGCAGAGATCCCACTACCCCATATTCTCTTTCCATATGTAATATAGGGGTCTTTGAACTGCCTGTGTCATTGTAACATCGTGTGGTTTTAATGGATTATGTTTGGGCTTGACAAGTCAAAAACCAGGGCTTGATCTCTTTACTAGTTTGACTGAAAGCAGTACAAACTCTGTCCCTGCTTTCATTTAAAAAAAATCTTGTTCCCGAACTGAAGTCCCGACAGTCCGTTGGTGGTGTGTTACTGTTATTCATTTTACTCTGAAATGTATAGATCCACGTGGCTGTTAGCATCACAAAGTTATCACACAGCTAACCTCGTGGCAAAACGGGGGTTTAGATTCGGCCCACCAACACCGTAAAAACCAGCGGTGCAGCTGGGAATCTAAGTGTGTGTGTGTGTGTGTGTGTGTCTGTGTGTGTCTGTGTGAGTGTGTGTGAGTGTGTGCTCGCCGCTCCGCCCAGCCCCGTCTCTCTTTGCCTTTCCAACCACAGCGGCTCGAGCTTGTACTGCAGGAATGGTGATGCAGCTGTAAATGAATGTAGACTGCGCAGGGTGACTGATGAGACTGTTTGGTCAATGTCTCTTTGAGTCCATGTATGGCTCGTTGCTAAGAGCACGGCTCTGCATCAAACAGGCCGGAAGATGGGAAGAGGGGATGGAGGGGGGGACTGGGAGATGGGAAGAGGAGACAAAAAAAAAAAGAGTAGAGGAGATGCGAGAGGAGAGGGAAGAAGAGGCCGGGGGAAAAAAAAACCTCAGAAGAATTTACCACTGAAGGTAAAGACAGTTTTGTGTCCCAAAATGTTACTAACGGGATTCCCAACAGGATTCCTGTCCAATTTGGGAATTAAATGCCAAACTCTAAGGAAAGGAGAGGGTGGAGGAGAGGAGGCGCATGAATGTTTGAAGAGGGTTTAAACTCAGGGTTAGGAAGGGGAGATGAGAGGAGAGCAGATGTGCCAACTTCGGACTTTAGTTTCACCTATCCACACTAATTGACACAAGCATTTGACAAATTGGTTGGGGAAAAACTTCCTGCAACTGGCGGGATAACAGGATGTCCCTTTGGTTACAGCACATTCCCCTGTCAGAACCATAAATAACCAAGAGAGGAATCACTTGAGCCTCAGTGTTTTCCCTCCCCAGTCAATAAGGCTCTGGTTGTGTACAGTACTAGTCCAGTACAGCCAGGCATGCTAGACTAAGAGACTGAGCTCCCTCCTTTACTAGCTGATCTGGGAACTCTTGAGTTTCTTTTAACAGGCAGCTTGGTATCAGGCGCCACGCGGCATATCGCTTGCACGTCGCTTCTGGTATTTTCTGGTATTTTACCCTCACAGAATCTGAATGGATAGAACGGCTACTTCCTGGTATGTGATGATGACAATAAATGCCTCTCTCTCTCTCTCCTCGTGATAACACTGAGCACCACAAAACCATTCCTATTGCATTCCCATTCAAACTTGCATTCTTTTAAAAATATTTTTTGCAGGCAGGCATTTCTACTTCATTAGATCATATACAGTGGTTAGAGACTGGGAAGATGGGAGACAGCAAGAGAATGACGGGCGATAAAGGTGGTGAACCTACATCATGAGTACATGGCATACCAGGTCCCTCAAATCAATATCCTTGAATGGTTGTTTTAGCTGCAGCACATTTGATGATGCTGGAAAGTGAGCAATGGTTTTGTCCATTACTCGTGATGCTATCTGTCTTGGCTTTACAAACAGAGGTTCCTCTTTCTAGCTTATGTTGTTCTGTGCTGCTTACAACTCACAGATCCTTGTTTGGGGGCTGATGCTGTCACAAGCTTTTGGTACCTCGGGTTTAAGTGACTGGTTTGTTACTTGCCAAGTGGAGATGCAATACAAAATACATAGGCCTGAGTAAGGCAAAGTAACAATGGAACTCTTTGGTGTTCAGGAATGACATTTTAATGAATGTTTTTCCTCTTAGTCATCCCTTTCCTGCTCACCATGCTGGGGTTGAACGGGTTAAGAGGAAATACTGCGGTTCTGGAGGCTGTGGCCTATTCCTACTTAGGTATGTGGGGTTGGACGAGAGAGAGAGACAGGCAGAGAGAGAGAGAGAGAGAAAGAGAGAGACAGGAGGGAGGAATGGGGAGATGATGAGAGGGAGCAGGAGGAGGAGGGGAAAAAAAAGGTGGCGGTGGAGATCGAGGTGTGTTGTTATCTAGCCACATTCTTTATATGTTTCTCTTTATATCCTTATATGGCCCTTTCAAATTGAACTCACTCAAGTCATGGAGATGGGTTAGACAATAACAAGACGCGTGTAAAAGCTTTGCAACATCTGGGCAGAGAGTAAACGGTTGGGTGAGAGATGGCCAGCCTGGGAAGACAGGGCCTTTTTCTTACATGCAAAGATGGCATGAGATGAAAGTCAAGAGGCAGACTTGAACTTGCATAGTGTCCGATAGTACACCAAATCCAACAGCCTACATCTTTGTTTCTAAGACTAGTCTTTACTTTTCCCACTCTCCGTCTACAGGTCCTTTTTATATCGCAAGTTCAAATAAAAGGCCTTCATGCTCTCTCCCATCACGTTGGGGTTAGATTGCTGATTAGGCTGATATGGGCTTTGGCTAAATTAGCTGTTTTGTTGAAGTCAGATATCTAGAAGTGTACATATTTGGATAAGTGAGCTGAAGTTGGTCTTTTTTATTTAACTTTTTCATAGGAACAGTGAGTTTAGGGTTGGTCTTTTTTGCTGGTGGCACATCTAATGTGGATTTCACATTAAAATAAGAAAAAAGAACAAACCATCAAGTTTTGATTATGGGTCCTTGGTGGCATGTTAAGCAGTGTTAAAACAGCACCGGCCAAAAGGAAAAACTTGAGCTCACTGGTCCATTACTTAGGGTTTTAAAGGTCCAACTTTAGTTCACTGTGGCAATACTAAGGCTTTTGGCTTAAAATAGAATGTCCTGCTGTAGTAACTCTATCTCCTTCCCACACTGGGGATAGATTTCCTGTTGGCTTGATGTGGCCTTGAACTGTAGTGGCTGACTGGTCCAGGTCACTTACACAGTCAGCTTACAAAGTGATCACTCTCCATGGTATAAAAATCATTGTGCAATAAAACCAGGCCATGGTTTCGGTCCGATAAGATTCTGGATTTTACTAATTGTGGTCTTATTTTCCAACAAATGTATTTTTTTCTCAATTGTCCTCAGCTGTGAAATGAATGTTGGTTAGCCAGAAAATCCCCCCCCCCCCAAAAGAAATCACTCCAAATTGTGTTTAATGATCTGTTCAGCGGGTCGTCCGCTAATCAGAAGATCGGCGGTTCGATCCCAGGCTCCTCCAGTCCACATGTCGAAGTGTCCTTGGGCAAGACACTGAACCCCAAATTGCTCCCGAAGCTGCGCCTTCGGTGTGTGAATGTGTATGAATGGTTAGATTCCCCTGATGTGCAGGTTGGCACCTTACATGGTAGCGCCCTGCCATCAGTGTATGAATGTGTGTGAATGGGGTGAATGTGAATGTAGTGTAAAGCGCTTTGAGTGGTCGGAAAAGACTAGAAAAGCGCTATATAAGTACAGTCCATTTACCATTTACCATTTCACTGTTATGTTTCCTGTCTTTTACGGGCAGTTTCTTCACACAAATTGAAAAGCAGAGTTTCTGCTCACCAGACAATGTGCACTGAAAGTACAAAATACTACGAGCAGCTCTTTCCATGAACCAGGTGAATCCGGGGGAACGCTGCGGTCTGTTCCTAATTTCACCTAATAAATCAACTGCAGTCATGAAAGGGATGAGTTAGGAGGATTTACCAGATGCAAGGGTTGTGCAAAGTAGTTGTTTTGAACATATCTGTGTGCCAGATAATGTGTAGGCCTATATATAGATTTCCTGAAATTGCATATGGCGTACTTTATGTTGTGTACACACATTCGTAAGTTGACATGCATGCTGTGCGTGTACATGCAGTCTGCCTATGGCTGCTTAGTGGTTCAACGCAATGTGTATCATTTCAACTGCCTGGGGAATCTTTCTTTCTTTCTCTTCATCTCTCTCTCTCTCTGTGCCTTTCTTTCTTTCTTTGCCAGTGGAAACTAAAGGCTTGCAGCTTGTTATAGACTCACCAACAACATGTTGCCCTAGCCAACAATTGCATACTTCGTCTGCTCAGTCTCTCATGTCCCCTTACAAAGAGTTTGCCATTTGGTCCCGGGCCCGTCTCTTTAGGGCTCCCTCATTCCAAGTGACAATATGTTATCATGACATCTGGGTATCTGGGTACCAAAGTGAGAGACTAAACTTCTCATTTCAGCCACAGCAGTCAAAGTTTAACAACCCTGCCCTCATTTGTACTTCAGTCCACCTCATGCAACAAAATAGCACCAGTTCAATCAGCGAACATGTTGCAGCACTGGTTAGACTGGTTTCTGTGCTTTTAGGCTGATTGAGGCAAAATACTCTCAGCAAATGCCCGCAAGTGTTAGAAAGCCATATTGGACGGTCTGTGAATGAGTACTTCAGGGGATGGATCGTAATGTAGAAAGCAGAATTTGTTATCTACTTCATTCTGCACTAACAGTATTCACGTGGCTTACATTTAGGCCTGTTTCTACCGTGTACACCCACACAGCCAAGGGTTTGTTCTGTGAATCCAGTGCTGTAGTGGGGGGGCTGGAATGCCATGCTGGTGGAAAAATCCCTATTTACTGTAACATAATCAGGTTATCTGGGGGGGGAAATATTACAAGGTCCTTGTACTAGTTAGAACCACGGCCACTGAGCGATCTCAGGTTTTGATTACAATGCTTATCGTAATTCAAATAAACAGTTGCAGTTATTTTCTCCCTAATGCTAACAAGCCGTTTTATGGAAGCTGAATCTCAAATAAAGACCCTTATTAATAGCTAATTAAAACTCAAAAGTTAAAGCTGTCTGTGTTCAACAATGCATTTCTACTTCACCCAGCCTCTGTCTTGGTCACTGATGCATTGTAAGTCCCTTTTCACTCTGAGGGCCTTAATTGCTGTTGTAATGTAATCAGGCCATATTAGGCCAGTTTACTACTGGTAGTGCAGAAGGATTAGGGCTGCAGAGTGGATTGGCTTTGTGTTTAAAAAGCAGTCCTATCTGGGACCTACTTTTGTACCCCCATGCGTCACTAGATTGGATTAGCTTCTTTTTAGATAAGGAGAGGCATGCAGCCGCCTACAGAGCGTGCCACAGCCTCTACAAACAGTCAAAATCTCATTATTCTTCATATAAAAGTGTCTGTTTGAGTCGAGGATCTGTACCTGTTGGGAACTTGGAGTGACTGCTTGCTACAGATGCCTAGCTCTGCATGTCAGCGTTGGCCTAATAGAGCCATAGGCTGTCAGTGGTAACAGTGGTTCCATTGAGGGATTAAGGCTGAAGTGCATTGGATTTGCTTTGTGTCAGGAGGACAGGAACCCTACGGACCGTTTCCACTTCATTGCAGTAGCCCGTCATTCGTTTCTCTCTCTCTCTGTCTGTATTTCCACGTTTTCCTGTCTTTCTCTGTCTTTCTTCCGCTTGCATTTGCTCGTTCTCTCCTGATCATCATTCCCAGATGATGACTGTGTAAACTGTGTAGACCAGAACGTTGTGTGCAGTCCACTCATAATGGATTTATATGGTCTGGGCTGTGTTCTGTCTACATCAGCTAAACAAGTCTTACCTTACAGCAGATGGCATGGCACCGAGGTGTGTGTGTGTGTTAATGAAGTTGTTTTCTCTGTCTAATAAACACATGTCGAACCTGAGTACATCTAGGCACTAATGCCTTATTACATAATGGAGCTAACTACACACACACATGCACACACACACACACCTGGTGGCATCCTGATTAGTCGCATGCTATGTAATACTGGAGTAGGACAACCATTTGAGATAACATGAAAATAATGGGGGAAAAACTAAAACACTGTTATGGAATAATGGTATTAAAATAAAAAAGCGTATATGGTAAAAGTGATCTGAAAGGAAACACACACACACACAGCCAGGCGAAATAAGCAATTAAGGACCCTAGACGGCTGTTGTGGTTCACGTTTTATGGAATGGTAAACTCAGGTCTACAAAATGATGTAACTTGCACTATCTGAGAAATAAAGGAAAGTAAAGGAGCTGTGGCTTGTTAAGTTGTGAAACATTGCTCTAAGGAAAAAGCCCTTCAAAGATTTACAAGGTTTTTCACACTCTCTTGGTAGGCATGCATTTACAACAGTAGAAACTAAAAGTAAACCATTGATAGTGTACACTGATAGTGTATGTCATACATACTATTTGGTTTTGTACAGCAGGGGGATTTTGACTTGTCCTACAACTTAAAAACATCAGCATCAACTGAGTAGCCTAATATATATATATATATATATAATAAAAATAATTACTAACAAGTACTAAAAACTTATATTTTTATATATTATATTATCTTCTATGATATTCTAAAAATGGAAAGCTTGACCCAAGTTAATTTAAACAGGATGACCACAAAGGAAGTTCGCGTCATGTAGGCTAGTTAGCTTACTTGGCCCGTTTTCTGAACAAATAAGCAAATAAACGCAAGATTAACTACAGCACAACAGGGGAAGTAGCACAGAAGCTAGCATAAAAGTCTTATAAACCACATTTGTGCTCTTTAAATTCTTTTATACTTTGATACCACTGAGAGTCTAAGTCTGTTGTTCTCCAACAGCTAACGTAAATGCCTCCATTATCGTACAGCTAGCGGCTCCAATATCAGCCACATCCCATGTTTTAACCTCGTTTCTTTCAATTCCCCTGTGAAATTTGCAGAACAACACCCCACATTCACTCAGACAACAGGATTTAAACAGATTTACCGATGTATACATCAGTTTTTGCAACAATACTCGCATATCTCAAAGTGCAAAGTCGGTCTGACAGTCGCATCCACCTAAGCTAGCGCTGGACAAGCAATTTGTTGAGGAGGTCACTATAGTTTTCCCGGCTCCTAAGCCTTGTACCAGGCCTTATCAGCTATTAAAGCTCTAGCTCAGATTTCCGTCTTGTCAAGAAATAGTTGTGGAAGAAAGGGAAAGTGATGCCAGGGAAAAGGTGAAACAATAACTAATAATGGTTAAGCATTAGCCGCGGCCGACTTAGCCGTTCAACTGTGAGATTATGCGTTACATCTCACCAGAGCTAGCAAAATAGCGTCGGGTCATGGACCCCATTTTGTTAGTTGTTCATACTCTATTATTCATAAAGCTTTTTTTTCCCCGTGGGTCATGGTTGGAAAATATGAAGCCCAGTACAAGATCCAGCTCTACCAGGTTTATTTCTCTCGTCTATCCAGGAGGTTTGGTGTTGACCCTTTTTCTTGCCGTTTCTTTGCTTTTTTTAACGTGTTTGTGTGTGCAAAAATCATTTCGCTAAGAGCTTTAATACCCATACTGCTCTATACTAGAAGGCCTCTGTCCTTAGGTCTCCTCACCCTAATATCTTCAAGTTTGTCTGTCTCGTTTAATATTCTTCTGTTTATCTAACTGGCTCTTCTTTCCTTTCACGCTGCTCTTTCCCACAACCTCTCTCTCTCTGACCCCTTCCCTCATTCTCTCTCCCCCATCTGTTTTCTCACCATCTCCCTGTCTTTCTCACTCCCTCTCTCTCTTTGTATTTACGTATGTCTGACTCACCCTCTCGTCTATCTTTCTGTTTCTCTCTCTCTCTCTCTCTCTCTCTCTCTCTCTCTCTCTTTGCTAATCTCTCTGTCTGTCTTTCTGTTTTCCCTCCCTCTTCGTCCTCCTTCCCTTTCATCCCTCCATCCTTTTTTTAATAGATGAAGCAGAGGATGTCATCGTGGGGAGCCAGCTTTGGAGTTGGGCGCAGGTCAGTCACCCTGACCCCTGACCTCCTGGCCTTTTTAAATGTGATAAAAAAGTTTCCCCGCTTTTGTTTGTCTTTGTTGTTCCAACTCATCCCAGCTGCATCTCGTATTTTAGGTCAAATTACTCCTGCAGTGAAATTAAAGTTTTACTGAATTGTAATTAAAATGCATAGATGTCAGCCGGACTATTTCTGGCGATACGGTAATACCATGACATTTTGAATCGTAGTCAATTATTTTCTTTGCCGCCTACTCTTGTGGGGAGGAAGCTTCTCTATTGTACTTCAGTGGAAAACAGCTCAGCATTGTTGTCCAATTGGTAGCGGCAAGCTTTTTTTAGCTTGCAACTAGCTAGCTTATAAGAGAGAAATTCAAAATGTCATAGTATCCCTTTAACTTTCTGGGCTTCCAGTATCCCGTCCCGTAAATAGTATATATGTAATCCCGTGGCCATGTTTTTGTTTTCTCTTCTCTCCTTGGTACTTATGTCAGTGACATAATTTCCTGAGTTTATATCACAGAGAACATGCAATATGAATGTCTGTGTTTATCTGTATCTGAGAAGCATTATTAAGGCTGTTGAAGCGTCTGTCTATCTGTCTATCTCTCTGTCTCTCTGTCTCTCTGTCTGTCTGTCTGTCTGTCTGTGTGTGAACTCTTGACTGTTGTGTCTTCCTGCAGCACCAGACACAGGAAATGGATCAGTTGAGTGCTATCAGCTCATAGACAGAACAGTGTGTGTGTGTGTGTGTGTGTGTGTGTGTGTGTGTGTGTGTGTGTGTGTGTGTGTGTGTGTGTGTGTGTGTGTGTGTGTGTGTGTGTGTGTGTGTGTGTGTGTGTGTGTGTGTGTATGTATCAAAATACATAATGGCATATTGTCATGCCAAACGTGAATATTCACATAATGTAAACTGAATTATTGGTTCAGTTGTTTTTGTGGCTGCTGTAAATGATGAAGATGGCAATGGAGATGATGAAGAGAATTGTGATGGTGATGAAGCTACTGACTTGATGATGACGAAGGTGGAGATGTCCTTAAAGGCGTAACGATTATGTAATGATAAGGATGACGAAAGGCCCTCAGTATGTTAACGAAGCCTCTGGAACGTTCCGTCTGTTTCCACGATACTCAGCTCACTGTAAACACCGAGGACAGCAACTCTCCGACCACTCACTTAGTGGAAAGTGCCTGTGCACACTAACATTTAAAGTGTCTTGCAGGAATCTTGCATTGCAAAAGGAGGAGAAAATTGAGGAGAAATGGATAATATTCCGATTGATGATCATATTTTTGACATTTTACAAGACATTTTAGTGGTTTGACTTGGTGTCGGGGTCATTACACATTTTGAATACGCATGGAATGAATAAAATGAAAGACACCGGCTATATTACTGGCATTATTAATGCCAGGTCTCGGTTGTTTTTCATGGCTGGTATTATGAAAAGCCTCTGCACTAATGCCATGTCTGTCCTCTGGATTATGGTGGAGCAAAAAAATGAGCTAAAAGGATACATGAGGAATATTGTGAGGCAAGTCATCACTATGCTCCAGAATACCTCCTATTTATTTTCATTACATGGAGTTCGTGTGCATACAGAGCTCAAACGTAACCCGTTCCGGAAGTCAGTTTCCCATTCATTTTTCCCATAGGGAACATGTTGCCGGTGTAAGGTGGACGTACCGTGAGCTACCAGATTGCTCCACCATGATTTTACTGTCAGGGTTAGGCATTTTTAGGGACAAAAATCATTAGGAATCAGTAATCACTAGTATTATATTACGTTATGTAGTGTCACTGTTGAAAATGAGGGAAAGGGAATCAGTGATGTCACCCGCAATGCTGTATGGCAGTAGTTCATTCCCTTGTTATGTACACAGTTTTAATTTTTTTTTTCTAAATCTAGTGTTATACACTCCTAATTGATCTCGTAGCTGTTTGGATCAGTTCAAAGCTTTCATTTTTTCATATCGTGATTTTCTGAGAAGTCCATGGAGGAAATGAATGGGAAATTTGCTTCCACTGAAAAAGGGCGTGGGCACACTTCAGCTCTACAACTGCCCTGATCGTACCTTTCACCTATCCCCATTTCCTCTGGAGCTAATATTGCTCGTCTCTATCACATCTGTTCAGACTGGAAAAACCCTCCCTAGCACTGTCCCCTGTTGACTCTCTCTCTCCACTCACTCTTTGTCCCTCTTCCTGTCTCCCTCTCCTTCTCATGACCTCTGTGGATTATGTGGAAATGAATGAGCCGGGTTTTAAAGAACATTGATCATGCCCCCAATTATTCCAAGACATCCATTAACTCAAAACCATATTGGTAATCCCTCAGCTCCCCGCCAGACTGCACAGGAATCCTTGCACACACATAGCTAATTAGATTTCAGACTAGAACGGGGAGTCATTTTTAACGTGGTGAATTAACGGCGGCCCGGTGCGGGAGAGCAGCTGATCAGCAGGCTGGGACTGAACTCTCACATGACCTCAGACTTCCTGTCTGTCCCGGCTGCTGGAGAGTAGCTCAATAATGGACTAGTAAATATAAATATTTGCTTTAGTTTGGTTTTGTCTTCTATTTACAAAGTGAAAATTAACAAACCATCATCAATGGGTAATGTCATCATAAAGCAAGCAGATTTCCATTGAAAGAAGACCATGGGCATGAAACATGTGAGCAGACCTGGGAAGATTATGGTTCTCTGACTCTGGAGTCAAACATTTGCGGAAGCAATTCATCCTGCATGAGATCATCCATTTGTGAGAAAGTAATCTAGACGTGTGAACCGGGTGTGAATGGGTCGAAGGCAGGTAAAGCCAGTCGTCTTGTAGTGCTGAAAGGTGATGCTGGGCATGCGGAACGGCTTCACAGAGGTGGATGCCAGAGCAGAGCGGAACGATGGAAAAATATTTTAGATGCCTCCGTTGAGATTGTTTGGATTTGAAAGCGTAACATAACCATTGGGACAGGAACAAAAGTTCAAGGAGCAAAACTGACGTGCATCTGGAGTGTTTAAGATGGAGAAAGCACAGATTCAATGCCACGGTATTAGATGGGAGGGTACAGTGTCTGTGTAGGTGCCTGGACACATGTATAATATGTGTGTGTGCGTGTGTGTAGACAGGATATGTAACTGTACAAGATCTAAACACTACGATCACACGTCTTTTTTTAATTTCAATTTTTACCATCCGAAGGCACGTTAGCCAGCAGTCTGGACCCTCCCAAATTGGACTTTAATCACATGGAAATCCAATAAGCCTGATCTCATCACTAGTTGGTCACGTATGCGAGCAACGTAAGAAGAGTGACCATAAATACACAGTATCGCCTCACAGTGACAGAATCGATCAGATTTTATGTTAAGCAAAAGCATTGGAAAGGACAAAGGTTTACTTTTATTGTGGAAGTGTTTCCCCAATTATGTTTTGATAGTGGAGGTGGTTGGGGTTCATTTTTTATCTGTGGTTCCACACCTGTCCTTGTTTTGGTCCCAGTTTTGGTAGTGGTGGAAGTAATCAACTGACATGGGATCAGCACTCGTGGAGGGAAATCCACCTCCTGTACTTTATGTTGCATATTTACATTACAATTGGTCATCCCAGTAAAAACAGAATTTCTACATTATTGTGTTTTTAACCTAGTTCACATCTTGGGATTCATCAGTGTACTGTGTGATAAATCAACTCAGTCCCCTGCAGATATTTCTCTCCTTAGTTATCCCACCCATCAATTATTAATCATTAAATTCTAGTATCTTCTCTTCTTTGTTTTAGAAGATAATTATGCTCATTTGTCTCTCTCTCCTTTTTCCCATCTCTCACAGCAGTGACAGCGTTGCTATGGCATCGGGACCTCCAGATGTGATGACCAATCAGGAGCCTGCTGAGGTTGTGGAAGAATGCTCAGGTGACTATTTGATTGGCTTGTAATGTTGATTGATTTGTAATCAGGCATATGATCTCCAGAGTGCCTTTCTTCACCTCACATTCACAGATTCCACATGAAAACTTGATTTATTTTGCTTTTTTGCTCGTCACAGAACTGAAACTGATATCAACAAAAAGTTGATGTATTCCTTTACATTCAACCTTTCAGTCAAAATGGATACTCAGTATTGGTAGTTTCTACTAGGGAAGAAGAAGGTAGAGAGTCTGGGTATCAGAATTGGTGGTGCGGTACTACAGAGGAGCAGTGAGTCTGCAACATATTGCAAATGAAATTTCCCATAACCATTCACACTGTGCCCTATATCATATCCCCAAATTACACACACACACACACACACACACACACACACACAGCAGAGAAGATCAGGTCAGGCCCAACGATCCAGATCTCCCTACTGCTGTTGGCAGGAAATGAAGGAACAGAGAAAGCTATCATTATCTCTCGCTCATACACACACACACACACACACACACACACACACACACACATGCACGTGCACACAGTTCATACAGATGGATACTGTATATGCTTGTTGCTGTGATGGGAACCAGGAAGAAGTGGATTGGGAGGTCAAAGAGAGGTCTGTGAAGGAAGGACTGTGTGGGTGAAGCAGCAATAAGAGTTTTCATCTATCAGACCAGTATTTTCATACTTATGATGCCTTCAAGTGCTGTTGGGATTATCATAATTATGAAACGTGGCGGAGAGCATGAAGCTCCTATGGTCAAAGTTATGTATTTTATGATTATGATATTGCGTGGCATTCAATGTAAAGAATTATTATTTTTATCAGATTGGGTCGACGCTTTCACACTGACAGCCAACCCACAGATGCAACGCGTTGAAACCCACAGTTCGGTTTGGCTCCCATGGGAGAGTTGGAAGTCAGACTCGACTCCAGGCATCATTTAATCTAGCGGTCATGTCGGTCTCAATTTACTCCTGGTAGCCTGGTAACCGTGCCAGACAGGCCGCTAATCTCTGATTGGTGCTTGGTAGACAGTGCTGCATTTTTAATTGGATCAGGAGTGTGTTCTGTATCCCAGAGAGGGATCACAGTCTTTATATAGAAAATATCCACGCTACCTTATACCTGGTCCCTTCTTTTCCTTCTTCTTCTCTCTTCAAAGTGACACTATAGCAGCCAAGCATGCAGAACATCATAAGTGTTCAGAAGTCTTAAATTTTACTTTGAAAGGAAAGCTGATAAAGCAATCATCATCCAATACTGTAGTAATTCTGAAACATAATGTAATAGCACTCAGCCAATAATTACATTGACTGGTTATTACATACTTAAAGTAACGTAAAGTAACTAGGTAAAATAGTTACTTTACGTTCTCCCTCCCTCTCCTCCTCTTGCTCCTCCTCCTCCTCCTCCTCCCCCTGCAATGAATAGAACATGAGATGCATCACCTTGTGGGACTTTCTGAAAGTGCCAAAATGACAGAGGGAGCAGCCCAGAACCGACTCACAGTTCATCTTGATAGACAGAGATCTCACACACATCTGACTGCTGCCTGTGTTTCATTCCACCTTTTCTTCCTTCTGCGCTTAAACACTGAACTGAGAGTAGAGTCAGAATGGACTGGGACTCCTTCTCCTCCTTCTTTTCCTCCTCCCTTTGTGTTGTCCTCCTCCTTCTCCTCCCCCTCTGGTTCGCTCTCAGCCCACTCCATTGTTTCTGCGTCGAAGGTCACCATCTTGTCATTGTTTCAGTTGAGGTCAGTTCACCCTAATATTGACCTTGCTGTGTGTGTGTGTGTGTGTGTGTGTGTGTGTGTGTGTGTGTGTGTGTGTGTGTGTGTGTGTGTGTGTGTGTGTGTGTGTGTGTGTGTGTGTGTGTGTGTGTGTGTGTGTGTGTGTGTGTGTAATTGCGGATTTGACATTCCCATGATGCCATCCTGTATGTGTGTGTGATTGAATGAATGTCAATGGGGAGATTATCAAGTGTATTTCTAATGTTAGGTCTACAATAACCATAGCTCTACACTGACCTTTCACTGAAGCCATGGCCTTTTTAAACACCCAGAGAGTGGAGACCTTTAGCCTAATGGTGCATTGTCCCTAAAATATCCCGATGCTCAAGCCAGTGAATGGTACTGCCAGCCGGTGTTTCCCCCTGACTTTTCTTCTTGGCAGCGTAAAAAGGCCTCTAAAACTCTCCAGTGAAACTCTCGGAGGCAGGTTGGCAGCTCGTCGCGTCAGGAAACGCCGATGCAGGTATCAGGGCAGCAGGGGAGGAGAGGAGAATGTGCATCCAACACTTGGTTTGGTCAAAAATCGAATCATCAAATCAAATTGTGTTGTATCTATGACACCTGGTTGACAATTTCACACCCAAAAGCTCTCAAAAGTTGTGCAAGACTGCAGCATTGTGATATGTATGAGATGTTTTTGTGGTGAAGTGTTCCTTTTCAAATCTGAGCAAGTGACCCAGTCAAGTCACGGCGTCTCAGCATCAGTACCAAGTTTAGATTCCAGACATTCCTCAGCTCTGAATGTGCTCCAAACAAAGAGGCAGACTGAAAGTATTTTTAGTTAAAGGCAGGAATGCTCAAGGATTCCCTGCAGGGAAAAGAACAGAAATGACACAGTCGGTATAAAAAAGGTTGTGTCATATCTTTTCTACTGAACTGCTTTTATGGCCCAGGGATGTGAAACTTTACCATTGTGTTTCTCCCCCAGCTCATCCTTTATTAACAGTTCCACTTCCCAATATTTCCTTCTTTCTTTGTGTCCCACATACACTTTGGGCCCTCTGTTGCAAAAGGCCCTTGTTACACTTATTTTACTAAATAAGTGCACTGCTGCCTCTGCCCTGTGAGAGAAATTGCTTAGAAAGTCCTGTAGTACTGATGCTGGGTGGTGGCACTACAGTCTTGGCAGCCAAAGACCAGATACAAGGGAAAGGGCAAGCACGTTTCTTAACGATGACAATTTGAGTCAATAAAAAGCTGCACAAAAGGCAAGACTGACCATAGGGCTGCAGAATGTGGCGACAGAGAAGAGACCAGTAGAGTTTTTACACTCGTTCTGGATGAGTGCCTGGCTGACTGAAAAGCAGTGAAAAACAGTTGGTGGCTGTTTTTAAGGAGTTATAAAAGAGTTGTTGAATTTTTCCACTGTGGTGCTAATGGACATGGACTCCCTAGGGGTGGGTTTTACAAGCCTGGATGTATGTGTGTGTGCATCAGTCTGTGGGTGGTTTTCACTAGGTTGCCTACCTGGGCCTTTACAGCCAACACAGGGCTAATTGCTCTAACTACAGTTCACATGAGGGCACCGTTTAAAGATGCTGTGTGTGCTATTTTCTAATGAATTTGACTCCTTGATTTTCTAGGAGTCAACCCATGTGTTTCCAGTGAGGAGCGTTAACCGGAACGTGGTGTTTTCCCGTCCTTCTTTTCTGTCTTCTCAGGAAAGAAGAAGTCGAAGTTCCAGACATTTAAAAAGCTCTTCGCCAGGAAGAAGAGAAAGGAGGCGTCGGCCTCTGCGGGAGAGGCGGGGCTTAAAGCCAGCCAATCGAGCGACAATGTGAACAACGCGCCAGAGAATAACACGCTAACGCGATCAGAGAAGGGCTCTGGGTAAGATCAGACCCACACACATGCATCACACTCACACACACACACACACACTAGTACAAGGCAATAGGGTTGAAACCCATTTCCCTGAAACCATCAAGTCCCTCTACATAGTCCACTATGTTCAACCAACTTAATTACATTTCCTCCAAAATAATCTAATCTAATGCATGTGACCTAGTTATTCCAACTGCCTGAAGTGAAGTTGTTTTCGCGCCACAGTCGCTGCACTTCTCAGTTTGCCTCATCGGTGATGGTGTATGCTCAGGGTTCACATCCCCTGCATTTTTGCATCCCAAAGGCATTTTACACCCCACCAAAACTGTTGTTGCAGTCTTTTGTGCTATTCGGTTTTTCGGTTATTCTTGAGCCCTGCGATAATACAGTATATCCAGCCTCCCTTACATCACAGGGATTTTCAAGGGCTTTGGTAACAGAACAGCCAGCAGCCATAGGTGCCAATTATTAAAACACATTTTGGATCCTTTTTTCATTTTCCTGCAACCCGGCTTTGTCTTTCAATCCAACTCTGCTCTACAACTCTAATGCCATGATGAGACGATGCTGATTAGACCACAGTTCCTCTGTCCACCTAGATAAATATGTCCTCTTTTGTAAAAGGGACACAGATAGTTCAAGAAAGGAAGAAGAGGCTTTCACATCCATCTCCTGTTCCTCCCAACTCACCTCAGTGAAGACTCCTGGCTTCCTGTGTTCTCTTTTAGTAGTGAAATGTCTTTTCCTGTGGATAGCCCTTATTTCCTTTGGTTTTTGTAATCGCCGCCACTTCCTGCCTTGTCCACTGTTCGCTTTCCCTTAATGTTACAGGGCAGATCTGCTTTGCAGTGGCCATTTTGTGCTCCTCTTGGTAAGAATTGGACCAAATTTGTTTGGGGATGCAAAATGCAATAGGGGAAAGGCCCAGGTCCCAACTGCCAGTTCTCCTTAACTTGTTTTCTTTTCTTTTGTTTGTGAAACATAATTTTCTGTTGTGTTCGTTCCTCTTCCTGTCTCCCAAAGGTCAAAGATCAGCCTGGGTAGCAAGGCCCTGTCACATGACTCTGTCTTTGTCTCGGGCTCAACAGAGGCTTTGGGGGCGTCCCAGGACAGCATTCATGGGAAAGTCAAATCACTACAGGTACACACACACACACACACACACACACACACACACACACACAAACATACTGTACCAAACATACCAATAATGCCATTGGGCAGCAGGGTGGACTGCTGACCTGACAGACCGCTGTTCAACCGGGTTCAAGCCCCCATGTTGGCAAGCATCCATCCTGCTGAAGTGTCCTTGAGCAAGACCCTGAATCCCCAGCAGCTGCAGGGCTGCTGTTCTTTAACTGTTTATCAGTAGCGGGTTGACAGAGAGAGACAGAGTTGCACCAGCTGATCTGGTGTATATTTAGTTAGTCTGACGATAAGCCCTGCGTGATCGTGAGATGCATTTAAAGTTGTGTAGAAAGTCCACGTCAGAGGGTTTTTGTTTAGTTTGCGCACAGCGGTATCTGAGGATGTGGTAAGTGTGACAGACAGACAGGCAGGAAAGGCAGGCTTGATGTGTATCACAATGAGTTAAAAATGATCTGAGGTTAAAATTGGGTGACAAGAAGAAAAGCAGACAGACAGAATGTGAACGTCTGTCACAGCAAAGCGCTAAAACGGGAGGACGTGACACTCAGACGGACAGACTGAACTTTAGTTAATACTGTTTGACTGTGCACTAAGCTACCTACAGGGGAGTGAGAATAAAGCAACATCTTAAAAAGGGATTTGTCAACCTGGATCACCTTCTCCCATAGCGAAGAACCAGAAAAAGCGTGTATGCTCATGCCTGTTGGCTTACGAAGCATGACAGGCAGACAGATAAAACAGAGTCGGAGTGAAAGGTGGACTAAAGAGACACACAAGTAGGAAGACAGGCAGGCAGGCAGACACACAGGAAGACTGCAAAATTAGAAATAAGACTTTACAAAATAGGATAATCAAGTCATATCCAAAACCTTGCAGAGTGATTTGTTGTAAATTGAATTTACTGAGGAGCACCATCTGATAGCCATTTCCTGGCCTTAATCCTAAAGCTGAGCCAGCCTGAGCCCTGTTTGATGAGGTTTGTTCCAGAGCCGCGTACAGATACATTATGTAAGGGGTACATGAGGTAATCATACGTTTTTTACAATACAACATCTTTGTCTTATCCTCTGTCACATATTTTGTTATTTGCAAGAAACAGAAAAAGAACGCATGACCATTAAAATCCACGTGTCTTAAACCACTAAAATGCTAACTGGCTAACAGAAGCTAACGGAAGCTGGGCAAATGTTGTGATGTAAGCATGTATTTTCCCATGCTGCTTTTGGAGAGTGTCTGAAGAAGGAGACAAAAAAAAATACCAGATGATAACATTAGCTTGGTAGCTAGCTGTTTTGTCTCATTAATGTTCACTATGCCACATACTTCCTGGCCTAGTAGCATTTTGTGACCCTAAATGAAGTCCCCTTTTCATTGTTGTGCAGTTATCTGACAACAGAAACGGAAAGCTGTCAGTGGCAACACTTATTATGTCATACATTTCGTCGATACTGAAAATAAGTGATAACAGACTGAGTCAGAGGTGACAGAAAGTTGGGCCTTCCCCAGCTGGAACTCCACCCTGTCTCTACTTGGCCAACACTGAAAACTGCAATTTCCATTATCTGTCCGTCAAGGACTTGGCGCGTTCCCGTCCCGAGCCCCAGTTGATGAAAAGCTATATTGTCCGGTGTTTGCTCTGCACCTTTCTGGATAAATAAGTCCTTGAGCGACCATTACAGGACTGCACATAACTGGCAGATAACAAGTCCATTAGTTTGAGTTTCTGTGATACCTACCATCCCACACACACACACACACACAGACACACACACCAGGCCTAAAATAAACATTTGCCCTCATGAGTGCCAGGTGACTGTCCTCACAAGTCATTTTCTGTTAATCATCCAATACACCAGCGAGGATTTCTGGAATCGTGAAAGTACTTACACACAGAAATGCACATACTCAAACGCTCCTTTGTTACCTTTCATAAAGCTGCAGTGTAAACAAGCCTTCAGATTGGGCTCCTCCATTGCTGAGTAGCTCAATCCATCCTTTACTAATGCGGTTCAGAAAAGTTGCCACGTCTCCAGGGGGTCGTTTTGACTCCCCAGTCTGGTTTTCCTCCAGCTCCAGCTGAAGCAGGCCATCCGGATTGGCTCTCCTCCCTCCCTGATGTGTGTGAAGAGGATGGAAGATGCAGGAGCCATGTCTGAGGATGATGGCCTACCGTGCAGCCCGCCCGAGTACTCCACACTACACACAGTGTTGGTAATGTACACAAACACACACACACACACTTTCTACACACTGCTACACACTGTACTGTCAATACACACAGAGACACATAAATACACACACTCATGAGGGTGATGTGGTCTGAATATTTCACACTACTTGTGGGGACACTGGAAACTTATTTTCTCTCTCTCTCTCTCTCTCTCTCTCTCTCTCTCTCTCTCTCTCTCTCTCTCTCTCTCTCTCTCTCTCTCTCTCTCTCTCTCACAGAATCAGGCTCAGGGAAACAGCTCTCTCAGTCTGGAGGGAACAGACAGTGATGAAGACCAGGTGAACGCTCATATATGTATAGAGTGTGTGTGTGTGTGTGTGTGTGTGTGTGTGTGTGTGTGTGTGTGTCTGATGAAATGTGAAATTTCCCCTCGTGTGACTGCCACGTTCGACACATCTCATGACCAAATCTAATCACAGTTTCACATCTTAATTCTACGTAGTAGCCCTTCATTCTTCCCTGTGCTGCTCGACTTATTTTTCTTTGTATCTTGCTCTTTCTCTGTTGTGGTGTGCATGTCGTTCTCCTGACCTACTGTGTGTGTGTGTGTGTGTAGAGATGGTTTTCACACACACCGATTCGTGATATGGCAGGTCTCTAAAAAACCCCAGCTATGCATTTAACTTCACTGTGCATGATGCGGGTAGAAAGCAGAGTCAGCAAAGTATGACAAATGAGTATTTAATGACAGTGCAGTTTTAGCTGGTCCTTTTCTCCGACGAAATGAACCACAACTGGCCAACTTCAAAGACCCGCATACAAAAACCTGAATTATTTTTAAAGTGCATTCCACACACAGGAATGCAGTCAAGGAGGACGGCAGTGGATAGCAGTCACAGAGACGCTCTCTGGAGCTTTTCCACTAGCGACAGACTGTGTGGAGTCACTGGTTGTTTTGAGCTCTTGCGTCCAAAATGAGCTTCATTTCAACACAACGTGCCCCTATCAGTGGTGAATCCCCCCCGGGTACTGCTAGTGTGTCTCTCATTTACTGTTAATGGAGCCACTTCAGGTTCTCTAGACGGCATCACACATCACAGCTTGGTTCTTCGGTTTTCTGGCTTTGGGGAAGAAATTGTTCGTGCTCACAAATATTGATTGAACTATCTATTATTATTATTATTATTATTATTATTATTATACACCTCAGTGTCCATTCATTAGTCTGTGAAGCAACACACTTTCTAACACTTCTTCAGTTCTTTCCATAGCATTAGGATACTTCCTGGTGCATCATGGGAATCTGCATGTCGTCTTGATAAAGTAGTCTTTGTTTGTTTCTTTCTTTCTTTCTTCATGTTGACAAACACATAATATGTTTGCCATACAGTAAATGGTTGTCATGTGCTGTGTGTGATGCCTGTAGCTGGTCCTCAGACTGTGTGAGTGTGTGTGTGTGTGGCTGTACCCAACCCTGAAGCTGTTCTTCAAACCTTAAAAGGAAGTCTGCTGCTTGACCTCTTTCTCTGTATCTCACTTTCACTCTCTCTGTCTGTCTGTCTGTCTGTCTGTCTGTCTGTCCCTCTCTCTCTCTCTCTCTCTCTCCTTCTCTTTCACTATCTGACTGTAATGGTGTACATGTCATTCCACTGACCTACTGTGTGTGTGTGTGTGTGTGTGTGTGTGTGTGTGTGTGTGTGTGTGTGTGTGTGTGTGTGTGTGTGTGTGTGTGTGTGTGTGTGTGTGTGTGTGTGTGTGTGTGTGTTCAGAGTACATTCCATTGGTTTTTGCTGGCAGTCAGTGTGTCTGCTGTAGTTGCAGCACTCTGAATCTGTCAAGGCCCACCACACACACACACAGTCCATACAACTCCATAAATAAAACTAGATATTAACAAAGAAGAACTGTAGTCATGCTCAGTACAAGCCTGACTTTAAGTGTGACTTCAAGTGTCAAATTTTCATTTAATTAAATTTACGGTAAATTTCTGTATCATTAAGTTGCGTAGTCTGTATAGACACTGAGAACAAGATAGAAGGAAAGGACACCAACACAATGGTGTGTGTGTGTGTGTGTGTGTGTGTGTGTGTGTGTGTGTGTGTGTGTGTGTGTGTGTGTGTGTGGGGATGGATGGATGGATGGATGGAGCAATAACTTCATCTCTTGCATCCTGAAACACATCTGACACTCATGCAAGAGAGAGGGAGGAAGGGAGATGGGGAGAGAGAGAGAGTTAAGGAGAAAGAGACAGAGCGATAGAGAAGGAGGGCTGTTTCTCCAGTGATGACAGAGTGAGAGGTGGTGGTGTAGATAAGGGGTGCTCATGTTTATACAGCTGGACTCTCTCTCTCTCTCTTTGCTGTTTTTGCTCCATTTCCTCTAGGTTTCCTATTGTGCTGCCTTAGCCGTTTAAGTGAAAATCCACCATTTAACAGAATCAGCGTGCTACCCTGTCCTCCATGATTTAGATTCTCAAAGCTGGGAACAGGACAGTGAAGACTCCAGCTGACACTTTCTGGAGCTTTTCCACTGGCAACAAATGGGAGACAGACTCTGCGGATACCATTTCCCCAGGACATGGGTGTACAAATCCCAGTTTTTGTCAATGGAGCTCCTCCAGAAAGTGGCTCTTGTGGTGTGTGTCCGGGATGATGTGAATTCTGCTTTAGGGCCAATTTCCCCTTTTTAAGTACAACTACACCAAAAAAAATGGCATTAAGGCAACTAGTTGGTTGTATGATACAAAAGCCACCTGTATATTCACCCTTGAAAAATTCCCATTGGAAGTTTCCTATGGGATCCCCATTGTGAATTGGCACCCAAGAAACATGAGATTGTAACGGGGATCCAATAGATTCCCCGCTGGGTTCTCATTGGTTTCCCCATTTATTCTCATTCATTTTCTGAATTTGGTGGCAGCATGTTTTAATTTGTATGCCAGGCCCATTTTGATAGAGAAAGGATCCAAACCCCTGAATTTGTCCTTGACATAGGCTGAAATAAAAAAGAAAATAAGAAATTAAATAAAACAATTTAAAATGGCAACAGGAATCACAAACATTCAGCGTTAGGTTTAGGTTTTCAGGTGAAACTAATAAACTCATATTCATTCTCTCTCTCTTTCCCAGTTGTCCTGTGCTGCCTCCAGTAGAGCAATGAGCCCCCTGGTGGTGGTTCCAGGTGACTTCAGTCAACCGGCCAGTCCCTTCGGCTGTCTGGATACCTCGGCTGCCAAACACAAGCTGGGCCTGAGACACAAAGCCTGCACCAAGAGGAAACCTGCCAGTGTAAGACGCTCATACACACACATCTTCCCCTCATTGGATATATATTGACATTTTATACATTGTCTTTCTGTCTCAGTATGTTCTGCTGCTACTGTTGCTGCTGTTGTACACATTCTGATGATGCTTGGATCGATAATTTTTGCACATTTTAATTCATATATAAATTCTTAATTTGTCTCAATGTTAAAATTGTCACTTACAACCCCCGTTTGCTACTACTTTCTGCATGCAACAGCCCAATTTCCCCCTCCACAGGGAGGTCAGAGGTCAGGGTCAGCTACAGAGCAGCCCCCCCTGGAGCTGGTAGGGATTCAGTGTCATCACCAAAGCACCCTCAATAGAGCTGAGGCAGTCTGACTGATGCTGATGTCATTGATCATGTCTGGTAACGGCTTCTGTCGGCTTCTTGTAGAGGGTGGAGATCAGAGCCGAGGAAGACTCCATGGTGGAGGAGAGGCTGAACACCTCCACACCCGAAGCTGCGGAGGAGAGAGAGGAGCAGGAGACGGGAGGTCAGCACTCGGTCTCACTCTGTTCTGTTCTCATGTCTGGTCACGCTGCGTTCTGACACGTTTGTTTGCTCTCGGCTCCAGATGTGGGTGGCGATCAGCTGAGACCAAAGGAAGAGGAAGGAGAAGAGGAGGAGGCAGACCGACCGCAGCATTCCAAACAATCCCCATTGAGAGAGGAGGAGGGAGAGGACGAGCTGGAAGCAGGACAGGATGTTTCTCACAGTGCAGAGGCTTCCTCTCCTCTTCAGCGACGTCTCTCAGAGGAAGACGCCCCAGACGCCCAGCCCCCGGCCTCCTCCAAGCCCGGCTCTAGAGCCTCCTCTCTGGGCACACCGAGGTGATTCACTGGAGGAGGACATTATGTTGAGCTGGAGACACACACACGAATGAGTCGAGAAAGTGTTGTAGGATGTGTTAAAATGACATGCCTGGGGTGTGTTTAAAAAGGACACGTTGTGCATTCAAGATGGGTAAATGGCAACATACATTTTTTGATAACCTATCAATCAAACAGTGTGCCCAGCACTGTGACGTCTTTCTCCTTGGATTTTCTGTTGAGTTTGAGTTTCTGTAGGTGGCGCTCTTTTCTTTGTCTGTTCAGCCATGGTGGCTATCGCTGCTCATGCTAACTACCCAGTTATTCTTCTGTTTATTACAAACAAACCGGAACTGTAAAAACGCTTCCTGAGACCAAAGGAAGCTTGTTTTCTCTTCCTAGCAATCTGACCCCTCCTTGTTTTTCTGCTCCTAGGGCCACACCGGAGCCCCCTGCTTGTCAGAGAGAGTACCTGCTGGACCCTCCAGGCACCGTCTATGGGCGGGAGGAGAACGAGGTTGAAAGTGACTTTGCGCTCGGAGAAGATGGGATCCTAAGTGACGTTGGAGGGGAGATCGGGGAGGAGGAGAGTTCCTTCTTACAGGAGGTGCTGAGCTCCTTGAAGACTCCCCTCACCTCCTGCTCGCTGGTCCTGGAGGCTGAAGGTGTTGTCCTGGAGATGGAGGAGGAGGTAAAGGAGAGTGAGGCAGTCCTGGAGATGGATGAGGAAGTAAAGGAGAGCGAGGCAGTCCTGGAGATGGATGAGGAAGTAAAGGAGAGCGAGGCAGTCCTGGAGATGGATGAGGAAGTAAAGGAGAGCGAGGCTGGAGGTGGAGGATGTGAGGGAGACTGAAGAGGAGGAGAGAGGAGAGGTGGACACAGAAGAAGGAGAGGAGGTGCAGGAGGAAGACGCAGAGGTGGATGAGCCTGTCACTCATCAAGCCCCTCCCTTTGGCTCCATGCCCCTCCCCGTGGATCAGCCCGACCAGGAAGAGGAAGTTGTCGCCCTCAGTAGGACCTCCTCTTCCTGTGAAGCCGTTGAAAAAGAGGAGGAAGAAGAAGAAAACGAAGAAGAAGAAGCCATAGAACCAGTCGTACAACATGGAGTATGTATTAAGTTTGAAATGTATTGTGTTTTTATGTCTCTGTCTGTGTGTATAAATAAATATCTAATCACTTCTCTCCTTTCTTCTCTCCCAGCAAGAAGAGGAGGGAGAGAAAGAGGAGGCGCAGGAAGTCGTGCCTGAATACTGCGCCAAAAAGGAAGAGAATGATCTCCCTAGTGACAAACAGGAGGAAGAGGAGGGGGAGAGTGAAGGAGAGGAGGAGGCGATAGAGCTGGAGAAGGAGCTGGAGGTGGATGAGGAGGGGTGGGAGAAAATAGAGGAGGAGAGGGAAGAGAAAGAGAGAGTAGAGGAGGCAGAGGAGGCACTGGAGGAGGAGGAGGAGGAGGAGGAGGGAGAGGAGATGATGGACACGGCTCCCGATGCAGCAGACGACACGGTTCAAACCGCCATGGCAGATGAGGCTCTGGATGCGGTGCTGGGAGAGGACGGCGTCTCAACCCCACAACACTCAGACCAAACCCAAATCCCTGCCGAGCCCTGTGAGCAGATACTCACACTGGAGAGCCAAGCAGCTTCCAACCAAAGCTCTGGAGATGAGGGGGAAGTTGGGGAGGAGAGAGCCGAGGAGGGCGTAGAGATGGACCAGAAATCAGACCAGGTAGAGGAAACGAACCAACCGGATGTGGAGCAAGCAGACGGCGACCTAGCAACCGTAGAAATAGGCCATCTAGATACGAACCACACAGAGGAAGACCAAAGAGATCAAATGGATACGGACCAGACGGTCACGGAGCAAGCCGCCGTCTCCTTCACGTCTAGTTTCTCTCTCCCAGAGTCACCAGGCTACTCTGAGACTCCAACGCCGGAACAGAGCGAGACCGGCGAGACCGGCGTTCCCAGCGCGACTAGAGCTGATGCCACTGTCTACATCAGGCTTGTCTCTCCCAGCTCAGAGCCAGTCACATCCCCGCTCCTTCAGCCCCCCAGCGGAGAAGACGCCACCGAAGAAGTTGACGACTCCTCTCCTGTGGCTGCAGCAGCACGAACCGAACCGGTGGATACTACGGAAGAAGAAAAAGAAGGAAAACAGCCCCTTAATGCAGAAGCCACCACAGAAGAAGAGGCTAGATCCGCCTCTAATCCTGATCAGAACAGAGCCCGGTTCACCATCGCCCCCGCCTGGCAGAGGTCGCTCTCTACGGGAGGTGGGAGCACCAAAGAGCCAGTCACTCCTCCCTCTCCCTCCTCCCCGCCGCCCTGCCTCTCCTCCACCTCCCCTCCGTCTCCCTCTGTCACAGGGCCTGGAGGTGCGGAGGTGACGTCCACCACTAAGGAAGACCCCCTGGAGAAGGCGGAGCCAGCGAGCTCCGTTAAGGCTGACGTTGTGTTGATCCCCAGCAGACCCAGGAGTGTAGGAAGTAGCACTGCAAAGCCCCAGACCTCCACTGCTGCAACCACAGAAGGTAAAGGACATTTACTGGGATTGATGGTTAAATCATGTGTTTTAATTTGTGGATGTTTATGTTTGGGTACTTGCCTCAATGTCTTCAACTCAGAGTTACATGAGGTTTAATTGAACAGCCTACTTTATAAAGTGAAACCACAGTGACCCCCCCCCCCCCCTCCTCTCTCTCTCTCCCTCTACAGAGAGCCCTGTTCTAGCGGAGGGGAACCCAGAAAACCCATTTGGAGTCCGGCTGAGGAAGACGGTTCTGCACCGCTACGGCTCCGAGGAGGAAAACCCAGAGGTTATAACTCTTATCACTGTTGTTATTGTTGATACCAATGGCTGTGATCCTCTTGTACTCATCAGATTCCCATAAAGCCGTGTCACATCGTGGTTAGCTTCATCTGAAAACCTGCATGAAAATGAACCAAAAATCAAAAACTTGAAATGTTCTCAATTTTTTGGAAGTTCTGCAGGTTTTTGAACTGATCTTAC